>VZTG01008541.1:280249-303900 GCA_013397845.1 Melanocharis versteri | reverse complement strand
CCGGGCCGTGCCCTCGCCCCCGGGGCCGCTCCTCGCTCGCCGCGCCCGCGCCCGGCGGAAGTTTCCAGAAGCGGCAGGGCCGGGGTGCCCCCGCCGCCTTTGTGGGGGTCTGTGCGCCCCGGGCCCGAGCGCGGCCCTGGGTGCGCTCCGGTGGGCGCTGCCCGTGGGCAGCCCCCGGGCCGCTGCCGGGGAGGCGCGGGGACGCGTGAGTGCGGCGGGCTCGCTGCTATATTTATCAGACTATCAGGTGACTGCGTTAGAGGGCGAAGTAGGGTAGAAGCCTGACCCAAAATGTGTGTTGGTTTGCCCAGAATCGCTCGCTGCACTTAGGCAGGACTTCTTTGCAGCAGCGTGGTCGAATGGAAGGTGTTCCTGCCCATGGCGGTGGAATTGGAGCGAGATGATCTTTAAGGTCCCTTCCAACCCGCACTGTTCTATGATTCTGTGGCATAGCCGAGCACTAAAGCGCTTTTCTGAACAGTGAGATAGCGTGTTGTATCAAGGAAAGATCTTGCCCTAAATTTAGTTTGCAGATCTGGAACTTGAAGAATGGAGAAATCTGACTTTCTCTGTAGAGCAAAAAAAAGAAGTGTTATGCTTACTGAAAGGATGAAAGAACAACACAGCTTTATCCTCCAGATTTTGCGAGTTTCTATAACCAGAGGGGCAGGAAGAGCTGAAACGATATCTGGGAAAAGTAGAAGAAAAGGAGGATTTTTGGAGAAAGAGACGGGATAGCAGTGCAGAGATGGGGATCTAAAGAGAAACGGTAGTGATACAGGAAAGTGCTGCAGTACGGTGTTTCGTACCTTCTCAGCTAGAGCTGTGTGTGTGGTCAGCGAGGCTGCAGCATCCTCTTGTATTCTGGATCCCCGGGGGTAAAAAGAGCCACGTGCACGCTGGGAGAGAGTCCTGTGCTCATCCAGCACCTCCCAGCTGGAGGTAACCGCTGCTCCTGCCTGGACCTAGACTGTGTCTGAACGCAGGGTTGTGCGTGGCTGTATTGCAAGTGTTTAGGGTGGTATTTGTGGGGGGAAAATGGCCTTGAGCACGTTTTTGATGGTTCTGTGCCGCTTTTTGTTTTGCTTGTATTGTGTAGAAGCCTCAGGGAAGGTCATTGTCACAGCACTGTACTGGACTTTTCCAAGGTCATAGTCGAAGCATGCAGCACAAGTTAGCCTAGGTACAGAAATTAATTTATGCAAGACTTGATAAGGGATTTTTCTGGCTGTGAGTCCTCACTGCAGTTATTTTCTTTGCAAATTCATTCAGTGAGCATCCATCCATGGGCTGTCTTACGGATATTTTGCACTGCATAGCTTCCAGCCAACTTTGTATTAAAAGTTTTGTTCATTCTGAACTTTATGATGTGGCTGTCCACTTCCTGCTTTTCAGTGAACTTCATCAGAATCGTTTATAAAATAAATGCTTGGAGGTAGATGACTGCAGTTTTACACTGAGTTTGCCTTATCTCTGGAGACAAAGGATGGGTTATTTTGTAAACAGAGACACTTGATTAATGAAAGAAAATGTCAGTGTTTCTTCTTTTGTTGCTTTTGTTAGTAGTTCTCATTCCCAGGTGTTAAATCTTCACTGCTTGCTCTCTTGCCCTGGAAGTTGCAACTTCACTTTGACTTCTTGCTTTAAGTAGGCAAAATGTAGCATTTAGATCACGATTGAAAGAATCTTTCCCAGAAGTCACAAGTACTGAAGTTTAAACTTTTGGGTTGTTTTGTTTTGGGGTGCTTTTTGGGTTTTTTTGCTTTGAAATTTAGTAAAACAATTGAAGTGTATTTGAAGAGGAAATTAATTTCCTGAGCCATGCTCTTCCTCTCTTTGGTTTCTCTGTTTGCGCCATCAGAGGAACTTGAAAATATGCTGACTGCCAGAAGGGTAAAACCTGTTAACAGCAGAAGGGCCAAGTGAGGAACACTCTGCTGGTGCTCCAGTATTACTGTCAGCACCATTCATAAATGGTGTGGTTTTCAGCCACAGTTCAACATTCTCATGTTGAATAAAGGTTGTACCTTTTTATCTTTGCCAGTAGGTTTAACCAGATCCTTTGCCCTCGGTCAGGGTTTGAAAAACAGGAATCTAATCTGGATGAGGATGATTGGTAACTAATTTGTCATTTATATGAAAGTAAGTGGCTTTGGTAGTTCCAGTTTACTGTGGAACAGTTTATTGCTGTGACAGAGACAATATACTATCTGGAAAAACAACTGTACTTATATTATAGAGGTCTTGCAGTCTTATATTAAAATCCGCTGGTGCTTAAACCCCAAATTTGAAAATAATTTAAATAACTTGCATCAATCCCAGTTTCATAAAATAAATACTAGCTAATATATCTGTACCTAATCTCTTTATGATTATTTTTGATGTCTTTAAAGTTCTCACAAAAGCGTGAGAGTCTCTGGAGTTCTGTACTACCTCACTACAAAAATGTAGGCTCAGCTATTGAGGTGCTTTCTTGTGTTA
Source organism: Melanocharis versteri (assembly GCA_013397845.1). Lineage (NCBI taxonomy): Eukaryota > Metazoa > Chordata > Aves > Passeriformes > Melanocharitidae > Melanocharis > Melanocharis versteri. Next base: position 301,419 of record VZTG01008541.1, on the reverse strand, counting down.
GGAAAGTTTTATCTGTTTCATTTAGATTCCAAATTTTAAAACTGTAGGATGAGTTGGGAAGTGTTTAATGAAAAGAATTAAAGGACTGCAGAGTACAGGAGGAGAAATGAGAGATACTTGTGGTAATCAAACCTTTTAATAGTCGTTGGTATAAAGACAGAATCTGAAGGCCAGCACTTCTTTCTGGGATGAACGGTTGTGGGTTTTTTCCAAGCTGCACTTGTTTATTAGTTTGTAAGAAATTTTACTTACTTTTCTCACTTCCGGTTGTTTTGTCTAAAACAGGTGGTGTTTCATTTGAGTATTTCATTCTCCACAGTTGGGTATTAAGTACTAAAATCATTTTGTCATTCCTGTTCCAGCTAAGCCTCCAGGAGCAGTAACTCCTTTCCTGTACCCTGTCTGTTCAATGGTTCCTCCTGTAGACCAGTTGCATAATCATTGAAGTGTGTGTTTGTCTCTAATCAGATATTATTGTTCAAAGACCATTTTTTTTTTCTGTGAAGGGATTTTGACTCCTCAGAGAAAATGTAGGAGTATGCAGGATTCAAGGAGTGTTACCCATTGTGCTTTTTTTGCCTTTTTTTTTAAGGTCTTTCACTACTTGCGCAGCAAAACTTTCTTTCGTTCAAGTCCTTTTAAGTCTTTGTCTCATGTCCATCATTTCCCTATTAAATTGTTAGAACTTACTTTTAACATAGCGGAGCATAGGATTTTCAGTTGTGGGGGAGAGTGAGGAGAGCCATTGTTCTGTTAGCAGCACTTCCCCTGTTAGGAATCAAAGTATCATACCATGACAGGAGTCTCTTTCAGAATAGTGGAAGATGATTGACTTACAAATATTCACAGTCGTTACAGTCTGCATTTTTGCTGTTATTAGCTGATGGAGTCAAGGACTGGTACAGATAAGGTCTTAAGAGTCCCAACTGTCACCTGCTGTAGTGTTTCATATCATTTCAAACATTTTCATCCATTAGTTGTATACATTTTTTTTCATTGTTTTGTTTTGTTTTTGTTTTGTTCCCATCATCTAACTTTTTGTTTTCCCCCTTTAAATGTTTTGGTGATTCTCCAGAACCAACGAAACGTATGCTTTCCTTCCAAGGGTTAGCGGAGTTGGCTCATCGTGAGTATCAGGCAGGAGACTTTGAAGCGGCAGAGAGACACTGCATGCAGCTCTGGAGACAGGAGCCTGATAACACTGGTGTGCTTTTGTTACTGTCGTCCATTCACTTCCAGTGTCGCCGACTGGACAGGTAGGCTTCTTCCCTCTGGAATTTTGCTGGGGTAAGAGGAATACCGGTTAGACTCATCAGCTTTACAACAAACAGGAGGCCTTGCCATTATTCTCGTGTTATTTTAATATTGTGCATATTAATATTGGAACATTAGCCACATTGGTGTACGCTGGCAGCATTTACATGTGTAATGTTCATTCCACCTACAGTCTAAGGGGTTTGTGGTTTTGGGCGCTTTTTTTTAAGTTGCAAGACTGTTTCCTGCACAACAACAGGTTTAGTTAAAAGGGTTTTCTGATCTGGCAGTTGTTTCTATGTTCTTTCTGCTTACTTGTTCCTGATCTTGCTTTCTGTGCCTCTAGCATTTTGAACTTCACTTGTTCTAGCTGTAAATTCATGTTTGCTGTTGAAGGAAGTAAGAACTTTTGACTGAGATTTATTTTTTATCATCTTCTGATTGAAGTTGTAGTAGTTCAGATATGGGAAAATAAAATGGGTGAGGTGAGGTTGCAACAGAATTTTTTACATGTAAGTCGTGTCCTGCTTCTTGAAAAGAATATGAAATGGAACAGCGCTTAAAGCATATAGATGTTGAAAGAGGGATTCCTGTAGTGTTTTTGCCAAGTGTGTTGAGCTCAGGTTTGGTGAGGCAACTTGAAGCCTTGTGACTGTAAATGAGAGCTGTCTTTGTTCAGTACAAACTAAAATGGGAGCCCAGGAGATCAGAGTTTAAGGTGGGAGCACAAACATACAAGACAGCTCTGTAGGTCCAGATTTGTTGGCTGTATGTTTGGCTCACCTGAGCATGAATGTTCACTGGAGTAACTAGATAAACAAACACTGAACATCGAGGGTGGGTTTGTTTGGTGGTGGTTTGTTTGTTTGTTTGTTTGGTGGGTTTTGGGTCTTGGTTTTTTATTTGCTAACTTGTCTGTTTTCTCCAGGTCTGCTCACTTCAGCACTTTGGCAATCAAACAGAATCCACTGTTGGCCGAAGCCTATTCAAACCTAGGCAATGTGTACAAGGAGCGTGGACAGCTGCAGGAAGCAATTGAACATTACAGACATGCACTGCGCCTCAAACCAGATTTCATTGATGGATATATTAATTTGGCTGCTGCACTCGTAGCTGCAGGTGATATGGAAGGAGCAGTACAGGCATATGTGTCTGCCCTTCAGTACAACCCTGTGAGTAATGCTTTATTTTATAAAAGTCCATTCTTTATTACTGCCTTAGGACACAAAGGTGCCAGCTTTCAAAGAATGAAGAAAGATAACCCTTCCAACCTGTATACCATAAACTTAATGAAGTAGTTAATACTATTTTTAAGGGTTTTTGAAAAGCTTCTGTCACAAAAAGTTGTATATTGCAGTAAGGGCTGCTGGTTGTTTGCTTTTCTGTATATGTAACATACTTACCTGTTTAGATAAAAGAAAAGCAAGGGGTTTTTGTTTTGTTTTGTTTTGTTTTTCCTGAAGGCAGAAGCTTCAGCAAATGGCTTCGTATTTAGCTTTGTATGCTTTAAGGTAGTATTACAGTGAGGGAATCAGTGCTTAGACTTGGATGTGAAATCTTGAAAAATCACCAGGTATTACTTTATCATGAAATCAGAAATTTTGTGGTGCTGAGCATTGCTTTGGTTAGATTTCTGCTGTAGACTGGGTTAGATTTCCATTGTGGACTGGTTTACAGGAGCATCAGTCTAGGTTTTATAGGCTGAAACTGACTGTCTATAGGTGACTCCTAGAAGACTGATTGATCTGGTGTTTGGATTTTTGGTTGTAACTGTTTCAAATTGACATTTTTAGTAAATAGACTGCTGTCCTCTGTTTGTTTTGCGTCATACTCATTAAATTTGTATAGTACTGCTCAACATGATTAAGGTATTTGCTTGCTCTTTGGTCAAACATTTTGATAAAAAGTACTTCAATTGCAGCATCGGTCCTGTGTGCATAAATCCTTTTTCTGTAGGAAAAGCAAATGCAAACCCAGTCCAGCAAGAGCTCAGAATCTTATTTCTCTGTGTTCTTCAGCCGGTGTGAACTTGTCTAACTTAATATGCCAAGTGGTGTGACTAGTGGATGCACTGGTTAGAATAATGTGGAATGGTGGTGTTTTTTACATGAGTTGAGTTCTGTTTAGGTTAGTAAATCCTTTCATGAGTGTTGACAAAACGTCTCCATTCTCTGTGGTCTTTACTGCTAGATAATGCAGTTGCAGACTGTGCTTTCATTTCAAGCAAATGAAAGAACAAGAACATGTGCTAAAGATGTTGGAAATGAATAGATTAGTGGGCAAAACAGGGAGAAAAACTTCTTTATGGATACAGGCAGCAAAATCACCTTATATGTCTATTTAAAAGTCATGATGGCAATGGTATATCTTAAGAGTACAGGTTTGGAGTCGAGGTTTGAAAGAAAAAATAAATAAATGGGACTTGAAATGCTTACATATGGCAAAAGGACTCAGGGTGCTGGAGGGGCATTTGTTTTCAGTTTTCTATTTCTGTATCATAGGAATTGTATGAAATATTACTTCTTTTTAATTCTTTATAGTTGTACTTTTACAGCACAAAATTTGCTCAGATTATCTGTTGTCTGTAATCTTAGGTCAAGAAAAGTAGTTTACATTTGTGATGTATCTATTAAGAATCTAAGCTAAGCTTTAGAGGATTGGGTTGTTCCCTTGCCAGTTCTCTGTGAAGACCTGTGGGGAGTCCGGAGTCCTGAAGCTGATGGTGTGATTTTGATTTTTCAGGACTTGTACTGTGTTCGTAGTGACCTGGGGAACCTGCTCAAAGCCCTGGGTCGCTTGGAAGAAGCCAAGGTAGGTGTTGGGTAGAATACATGTAAACGTCAGTGTTTTGAAAACTTGAACTTTGCACCAAGTCTTCAAATCTGCGTTGATCTACAGACATTCCGAGAAACTTCTGAAAACTGAAGGCACTGAAACACCCCAGAGTAGTTGCAGGGCAAGATATGGCATGTCCATGTTTAAAAAGTTGGTTTAAGTCAAGAAATGGAAAGTTACCAAGCCTTGCTGCTGAACTAGACTATCTGAATACCATTCTGAAGTATTGGGCAGGGGCTCCATCATGCTTTCATCTGGAAATAAATAACAATCCTTCAGATCTGAGGCTTGCCTGCTGGTGCCAAGCAGAGAGCCTGTGGTTAGCTCGAGATCCCTGTACGATGCAGGTGCTATTGAAAAGGCTGCTCTTCTAAAGTCCTTTGTGGCTTGTAAGTGGAGAAGAAACTTATCCAAATGTTACCTTGTAATATTGGCTTTTAAAGATTTTTATTCTTTTAACTTTTCCCTTCCCTTGATAGTGGAAGAAAGGCTAGTAAATAATAGCTACAGTATGCGACACACACCACCCCCCCACCCCCATCCCCCAATATCTTTTCTTCATGTCTTCCCTCTCCCCTCCCCCAAAATAAAGAAATCGGAAGGACAAAGCTGGTTTGTTTGGTAAATGAACTGATCAAAAGAAAACTTGCTGTAGTGGAAAGGTGGCTTCTAGCAGTCGTGCGTTTCCTAAACCGAGAATTCGAATACCAAGATGAGTTCAAAATTCTTGGCACGTTAAAATTTGGATTGCAGAAAGAAATTGTCTTGTTACAAGCCACCTTACGCGTCCGCGCTGCAGGGGTGAGGAGTGTGGAGAAATCAGAGCCGCTCTGGGCTCCGCGGCTGTCGCTCCAAGCCCCACGCGCATGCTCAGAAGTGGAGTGTATGAACAGCGTAGCTGTCTGTTTGGCTGCAGCACCATTTGGGGAGGGTGGGGATCTTTGTGGGGTAACGGGGACTGCAGGTTCAAAATTCAATATTGTTTTGTTTCTCATAACAACTTGGATGCGTGTACCACCCTAGGGCAGCCTGATTGATTTGGTCGGATCCAGGTTGAAAACATTGTGTAGCAGCATTCGGAGTTGAACAGTCTTTGAGACACTTGGTTCTCAGCCCACCAAGCGGACAGCTAACATGAATTGCACTTCACTGCAGCTTTAGTGTGACTGGTATAGGCCAAGACACTGCGCCTGCCTTAGGTTGCTGACTTCTTTGTTTCAGAGCTCTGGAGACACCTAGTTTGAAAGTGTTATTCCGTTTTGTGAGAACTTAATAAACGAGGAAAAACATCTTGAGTAAATTGCAATGTGTTTCTTTGGTTATCAGTCCATTTGAAAGATCAAGCCAGCAGATTCCTTACAGTTTGAACTAAAATTTAATTTCTTTGTAGATATTTCAGAGCCTTTCTTCCAAAAAAAAAAAAGTCCCTGCTGTATGCAATTGCCCGATTAACCCTCTCCCTTCTGCATGTCTCCCTTGTTACAGACAGATTATCCTCATTCCCATGTGTTAAGACATATCCAAAAAAATGCAATTGCTTTGTTGAACTCTTACTAATGATCTTGTTTTATTTTCTCTCTTGTTTTTGGTTTTTCACCACTGATATTGTATTTAGAAGGTTTCAGGTGGGTGAAACCTCCTATTCCATGCGTAAGGTGCCTCGCTGAAGGGAGCTCGAGGCCTGGATCTAGGGCAGACACACACCTCCTCCTCCTCTTCCAGCAAGGAACGCACCGAAAAGTCACATGATGAGAAATATGGTAACGGGTTTGTAACTGCCACAGCAAAACCATTTGCCTCCATGCCTGAATCTTCTGTCTTGTGGCTTCAGAAACAGCTTAAAATATTTAATTACAAGCAAGTAATGTAAGAATATTTTATACTATTAGCCACAAATTCTTTCAAAGAAATAAAGTAAAAGTAAATTAAAATATTTTTTAAAGAAATAATTGGAGATAGTTAATAGTAAAAGCTTCTAACTCTTCTGGTTGTTCATTTTTTTCCTTTTTTCTTCTTTGTTTGGATTGCAGCGTTCTGCTCTTCTGATGATGCGCTGTGATCCTGCAGTAGCGCAAAGGCTGCGCAGCGGTAACGCGCATTGCGTGCGATTAAAGCCCCCGTGAACGGTTGACTCGATGATTAATCTCTGATCGGGCAACTGCCCGAGCTCCAGGCTGCAGCCTTTTGGATAAAATTGGGTTGTAACGCATTTACAGAGTCCAGACATCAAATTTAACATGCGAGTTTTGTGTGGGCCTGTCTGGTAGATTAATGATTCTGGTTGGCCGTTCACTGCACCTTGGGGCAATCACTAGAGCCAAGCAGTTCGCAGCGATAGCGTGGCGCCGTGCTGGGTAGGATGCGCAGCGATTTCTTGCGCTTGCATTACAGGGACCTAAACCTTCATGCAATCCTGTCATTGAGGTTTCGAAGCTGCAGGAGAGGTTGAATTGTGTTTGAAGAAACCAGGAATCAGGACACCGATTGGCTGTGTCATCTTGTTTGACAAGCACGCTTTAAACTGAGGAATGGCTTTATCTTTTTCAGTAGTTTTTTTGGTGGTTTTTTTTTTTAGGTAATTCTAGCTGATTTAGATATTTGAAAATTTTGTGTCAGAGTGAAGTTGTTTTTACAAGGTAATTTTTTGATTTTTACGCACTTACGGGCAGCAGATGTTTCTGGTGAACTACTTGAATTATTTCCGAGATGGTTTCTGTGGCAGTCTGGTGTCTGAAGGAATGTTAATCTGTTACCAGCATAACTGAAAAATGGTGGGCTTGCACCTGGGTTTTGGTTTGCGCTGGCGCAGGATCAACAACAGTTTGCAGCGCATTAGTTTTGGCGCAAGCTAGCCTATACTGCAGGGTCACTTTTGGCTGGTTAGAGAACGCATACTAACAATTATTTTTTCTCATTTTTTTCTTTTTACAAATATTCCCCTTCCCTTGTATCTCTCTTCTTTAACTATTCCAAGGCCTGTTACTTAAAAGCAATTGAGACTCAACCAAACTTTGCAGTGGCTTGGAGTAATCTTGGCTGTGTTTTCAATGCCCAAGGAGAAATTTGGCTTGCAATTCATCACTTTGAAAAGGTAACTACCTAAGGGAGTCAGGTTCACTGCTAGATTTGAATGTACATGCAGTTGTGAGCTTGCAGGTGATAGAAATATTTTGATAGTGGAGAACTTTGTATGATCCTGTTAGTTAGCAGCCCATGTTAATTGGTTTTTTGAGCTTGCTGATGTTTCAGGCTGCCTATATGCTACTAGAGAGAGACACTTCAAACTGCCCTAGGACTTCACACACGTCAAATATGAGAAAATTAATTACATTGTTCCTCAGCCCTTTCCTAAATTTTTTAAAAATCTGATTTGATGATAATGTTTTGCATGTTTTGTGTGTGAGAGAAAGAATCAACTTTGTGCTTAAGATCATTTTGCATTGTGATTTTTGTTTCAGGTGTTACTGTCTTTACAGTAACTGAGAAGAACAGTTTTAAGTGACACATTAATTCCTCTTCCCAGGGTTATTTTTCACTACTGTTCAGACTTCTCTGGATTGGTGTCATTACCTAGTTGTCTGATACCTCCCAATTAGTATCTAATTGGCATCGTAATTAATTTTGTACTCATCTCTAAAATTTCTAGAGTGCCCTAAAGCTGGGTTTAAGATGTGGGAACAGTTTCCTCCTGAAATTCATGGCTTTAAATCTACAGAAAATAGTGTAGCTGCTCAAGATTTTTTTTTTTTTGGATCTGTGTCTGGTTTGTGAGAGATGAAGTATTTTAATTTGGAATTGATAGTTTCCATGAGACTGTGAGAGTGGGGCTTGTCAAATACTCACGTGTAGCTTTGTACTGCAGCTTCTGTAACTTCATCAGTTTGAGTGGTTTTCTGCATTTTATGAGTTTTGAAGGGAGCAAAGATGTTTTAGTTAAGTGGCTGCTGAATTTTCCCTGCACACATGATGTATTTGCTGTTTCCTTGTTCTTGTGAACAGTCTCTGTTTTCCTGCACTGCTAAAGTTTTAGAATTCTGTCTTACTTTGCAGTAGATAAAGTATACAGATAAGGGTTTTTTAGGGTTTCTCCTCTAAAAACAAGCTAAAGACAACATAGCACCAGTGGACAGGAGTGTTAAGTATGATCAGCCTAATGTGAAATTAATACTTAGCACTTTATTCTGCAGTAGTTGCAACTGAATAGGTTAGCAGACAAATAAATTTGAAGGTAGTACATGCTGTCATTTCTACAGATAAATAACTTTGATCTGTGATTGGTTTATATAAGTTTTCCTTCCATACTAGGTTATTGATAAAGTCTTGAAAGCTTACAGATTATGTTTATCAAATTTTTAAAAAGCAGCGAACAACTCAGTTTCATAGAGAATGTGTTTGTGTTTAATGCTCAAAACTTTACTTCAAAAATATTTTCAGGCTGTAACACTTGACCCAAATTTTTTGGATGCTTATATCAATCTGGGAAATGTTCTGAAGGAGGCAAGGATATTTGACAGGTAAGCAGATCAATGCTCTCTGTGGCTTGTCAGATGTATCAAGATACAGATTATGTTCCTTCTGCAAAGTGTCTGTGGACAGGGGTAGCAAAGACTTCTGCTGTAAACTGAGCAAACAAATGGCTTTGAAGTGCAGATAGACCGGGCTACTGGTCTGTTTAAATAAAAAATAAAAGATTCCAGTGAAATGTATTCTTTCATGTTGCTTTCTTGTACTTAATGCATTGTCCAAAACGAGAGTTTCTAATGAAAATAGATTTGAAATTAAGGCTGGAGAGGGTGAAAATAAGATGCACAAGGAAGGCCTGAACACTTGAATTCTGTTTTCATTATGTGATTCAGAACATAATTTGCAAGCGCGTCTCTTCTAAAATTTCCCCTCTGAGACAGACAGAAATGCTGGAATTCAGCTGAACATCTGATGGAATATTCTGTATTTGTGACATATCTGCCTCATGTTATTGCCTTGGGTTGCAGTAGTGTTGCTGTCTTGTTGAACTGACCTGTTCTCAGACCTCTGATCTGATATGTGAGTCTTTTGTTTCTGGGAGAAGATCCAGGTTGTGTTGTTTATATGCAGTGTACCATATTGCATCTCTTAATTGGTTTATAATTTCTGGTGGCTGTGGTTTGTGGCCTGAAATTTAATAAAAGCTTGCAGGGAACAGGTTAATGATCTGCATTGCACACAGTCTGAATGATTCAGTGATGTCTGATTTAACCATGAATTAATGGACCAAACAGAGGCATGTTTTTTCATGATTTCAGATTTTACATCACCTTTTAAACATTTACTTACTGTGTATATTGTTACGGATTTACTAGAAACTGGATTTGAATACATCAGGCATTTATATAGTGCTATAGGAGCATATAATTAAAAATTTCACTTTTGAATGAAGTGATGATTGAAGTCTTAAGTAAATCATGGTAGGTTAGTGGAGAGAATAAAGATGTAATATGAAACTGTTTATCTTGTTAAAATGGAATAATACACTGGCAAAAAATGGAGTTTTTCCTAGTAATGAAGAGAGTTAAAAAGAAGTAGCTGAAAACTTTGCTTGTTTTCCAGAAGACTTAACCTTGTTCACTATACACTGTACCAAGGTAAATAATTCCTGCTCTCTGGATGATTGTTTACCTTGTCTTTTTTTTTTGTTACAGAGCTGTGGCAGCTTATCTGCGAGCCTTGAGTTTGAGCCCAAATCACGCAGTTGTGCACGGCAACCTTGCCTGTGTGTACTATGAGCAGGGCCTGATAGACCTGGCCATAGACACCTACAGGAGGGCCATTGAGCTCCAGCCCCACTTCCCTGACGCCTACTGCAACTTGGCCAATGCCCTGAAGGAGAAAGGCAGTGTAAGGAGCACTTCTTTCTTCTTAAAATTACAGTGAATGCTTTTTTAATAGACACCAGCTGCCGCCAATTTGTAAGTTGTTGAGCAAGTTGTTAAGATGGATGTTAATCTTACTTAAAAGGCAGAATAATTCAGGAAATCATCTTGAACCTTTTAGAAGTGATTGTATAATGACTTCTCATAAACAGTGCTTTTACAATGAATGTTACTATATTAACAGTAACCTTTTTTTGAAGGTGGTAGAAGCAGAAGAATGCTACAACACAGCCCTTCGACTTTGTCCCACTCATGCAGATTCTCTCAACAATCTGGCAAACATCAAGCGGGAGCAGGGCAATATTGAGGAAGCTGTCCGTCTTTATCGGAAAGCTCTTGAGGTACAGTTGAGTTGGTTCAAGTTGGGAATGTGTAATAGGATGTAGGTTTTTTCCCCTCTCTATTAAAAAAAGTAAGAAAATACAGTCAAAAATGCACGAATATTTTTGCTATGGTCTGCTTGAGATGTCACTGTTGAGACAGAATCAACTTCTTTTTCTTCTAGGTGTTTCCAGAGTTTGCTGCAGCGCATTCAAACTTAGCAAGTGTTCTGCAACAGCAGGGAAAATTACAGGAAGCTCTGATGCATTACAAAGAGGCTATTAGGTAAATGGATACTCCCTGTAAGAGTCCCAGCCTTTCCTAACGGGAAAGTACCTAGATTTGTACAGAAGGTGACATAGTCATGTGTTTTAATTTGCATAGTTGCTCTTCAAATGGAAAAGTCTAAGTGTGTTTTCTCCTTGGAGGAGGAGCTTTTCTTATTCATGACATATTACCTTTATTTTTCAGAATCAGCCCCACATTTGCAGATGCTTACTCTAATATGGGAAACACTTTGAAGGAGATGCAGGATGTTCAAGGAGCTCTGCAGTGCTACACCCGTGCCATTCAGATAAACCCAGCTTTTGCTGATGCCCACAGCAACCTAGCCTCGATTCACAAGGTAGCACATGCGAATGATTCACTCTTAGAAGAGTGTGGTGGGGCACTGTCAGTAGTTACCCTGAGGATATTTTTACCTGCTGACTCATCTCTGTGTCTTCACAGGATTCAGGGAATATACCAGAAGCCATTGCCTCTTACCGTACTGCTCTGAAACTGAAACCTGATTTCCCAGATGCCTATTGCAACTTGGCCCACTGTTTGCAGGTGAGGAACATGAAACTTTGATTGTAATTCTTAGGATTCCTCTGCAGCAGATTACTAATGTAAATGTAAAGAGTTAGACTTATGTCTTAAATCAGGAGATAAGATTATACAGTCGTCAGCAGTAATTACAGAAGTTTTCACTTCCATTTTTGGAAGAAACATTAATCTCAACCTGTGGAATAACTGATACAGGTCAAAGGAAGCTGTTGTCCTAATCTTTGTTTTTCCTTTTTTATAGATTGTCTGTGACTGGACAGACTATGATGAAAGAATGAAGAAGCTGGTTAGCATTGTAGCTGATCAGCTGGAGAAAAACAGACTGCCTTCTGTACACCCACATCATAGCATGCTGTATCCCCTTTCTCACAGTTTTAGGAAGGCAATTGCTGAGAGACATGGGAATCTCTGTTTGGACAAGGTAGGAAGTTCTATACAGGCCAGTTGTTGATTGTTGATTGAAGAATCTAACACTCACACCTGTTCCTACTCAAAATCTAACACTCACCTAGTCAGTATTAGCCTTTGTAAGCTTTCTGAGTCACTGACAAGGGATGGGATGTAATGTTCATAGCTGTTAGTGCTTTTGAGTTTTGAGACAGACTACTTGTGCAGGTTGCCAGTTATAATTGAAAATGTGCTGTCAGCTGGTGGGAGGGTCTGGTTAACTAATGGAAGATAACACTGTTAAAGTGACTTGTCTGAGTAGCCTGATAATCCTGTCAGAGATTGTGGTTACAAGCTGATGCTTGAGGAAGATGGAGGGCAAAGAACAGAACGAATGCTGTGGTGCATCACAGCAATCCTGTTCTGGTCACAAGTGGCTTGTGGTTTGAGAACTTCTGAGGATCATGGTGTGGTATCAGTAGATTTAATAACCAGGGGTGGAATACTGAAACTGTTAGAAAAACAGAAATGCAGTAGCAATGTCAGTATTTGTCTGAGAGCAGAGACATCACATCTTGTGACACAGTGTGTGGGCACTGCACTTGGCTCCAGTGGAATACGTAGCATGCAGGTTTGGAACAACAGATGTCCATGACTGCTTGCTTGAATGTGGGATAAGGTTAATTCTGCAAACTCCTGGGGGATTTTTGTCCCTTTGTTTAGATTTTTAGTTCCTGAGTTTGTAAACACTTGCGTGTTTTCTTGGCAGATTAATGTTCTTCACAAGCCACCATATGAACATCCCAAGGATTTGAAGGCCAGTGAAGGTCGACTTCGTATTGGCTATGTGAGCTCTGATTTTGGAAACCATCCAACCTCACACCTAATGCAGTCAATTCCAGGCATGCATAACCCAGACAAATTTGAGGTAAAAATATAAGAGCATTTATATTTTAAAGCTCTAAATTATTTAAAGCTCTAAATATGGCTGTAAGTGGCACTTTTTTTTTCTTGATGCAAGCAATTAAACTAGAAAAGAGCAAATTTTTGCTTCTTAGGTTTGTTTTTTTAAGGGTTGAAGAGTTCTTCAGCCTGAGTCATCCTCCTTTACCAGTATGAAGTATTGTTTTCAGATACACTTGCAGTTTCCTGACTGGGAGAACTAGTCACTGTTAAAAAGCTTCCCTGAGGCTTAGCTTGTCTGTTCAGCCTAATTCATAGTTATGATTCTCACTAATTACAGAGTCAAAGGTGACTTGTAGAAGGCATTCTTAGAGGATTTAATTCTTATGCAAATCTGTCTGTTAAAGTTACTTTGCCTTGCACTGATGAGAGCATTGGATATATGTCTGTGCAGGATGCAGTGCCATACTCTGGCACCAGAACTGGTTCAAATGTGACAAAAAATGGCCCAGTGCCTCTTTTTTTACTTCTCTCAACTGGTAAATGCCATGTAAATTAATATGATTTGTGTGAAACTAGATGTCATTTAAAATCATAATATAGCACAGTTATTTTATGGGCAAGTTGTCACAGATACTCAATTTTTGGTGCCTCATATTCTAGGTATTCTGTTATGCACTGAGTCCTGATGATGGGACAAACTTCCGTGTAAAAGTGATGGCTGAAGCAAATCATTTTGTTGACTTATCTCAGGTGAGCTTGTTTTATGCGTTGACCTTTTAGCAAACTTAAATATTTCTAAATGAAGAAAGAGATGAGCCTGTAGTTTGAGATTCTTAGTTGTAATTATTTCTTGAATTAGGCTGATGTTATTCTTGAGAATTTTGAAATTTGTAGATGTATTGGTGTTGTGCCTTAGCTGTGATGTGGTGGTTATGTTGTGACCTCTGATTATTAAAAAGTAACATTATCAACATTTAATAACTCTCACATTAGATCTCAAGGTAAGTCATATTTAAATGTCATGGAGAAGTCAAGGTGTCACAACTGCAAATACATTTAGGCTTGCCTTAGGTTCAGTGTGAAAACTGACCAGGATTTCAGTATACACAGAAGTCAAGACAAAACCCTGTTGAGTATTTAATTGGCTTATTCTTGGTCTTCATTTTGATCTTCTGTAATACCTTAGTTTGTGATTGTGCCACTTGCCCTATGTGAGCTTTGATTGCTAATTAGCCTTAGAGGAGTGGGTGTGGGGGAGGCTGTTCTGGTTTGTATAGCCTCAGTTTGTAGCTTTTCACTTTTGTTTTACTGCTACTGAGGTTTACTGCTGCGTTGAGGATTTACACTTCTGTAAAACCAGGAACAACAGGATTTAAGTCTCACTTAAATTAAATTACGCAGTTGGCATCTATCCATTGTTACACTGATGACTAACCACATTTATTACTGAAAGACTGCAAACAAAAAGAACTTGTGTTTATGTATTTATTTATTCTTAGATACCATGTAATGGAAAAGCAGCAGACCGCATCCATCAGGACGGGATTCACATTCTCATTAATATGAATGGCTACACCAAAGGAGCCCGAAATGAATTGTTTGCCCTGAGACCAGCACCTATTCAGGTAACTAAGTTACAGGGCTCTTAGTAAGCCAGAATGAATGTCAAGAGTTTTTTTGGGGGATTTTTTGACTGAGGATTTTCTGAAATGCCTATGGAAAGAGAACGAGAGGAACCTTAATCAGAGTCACTCTAGACTACAGGAGTTGTCTCAGGTCAGAGAAGCTGTAATCGCTGATGGTTGGTGTTCTGGCTTAAAGCTGCACCTAGTGGGGAAAATTTTCTTGAGAGATGAATTTTAGAACATCTTTAGCTGTTCACTGTCTTGGTAGTGGAAGTTTGGAGTTAGGGGTTGATCATTGGTAAAGCAGAAGGAGGAACTTGAACCTGTATGTGACAAATGTAACTTAAAATTCATTGGTTTTTAACTTCCTTTTATTTTTGTGATGCACATGGAGCTGAAGCCTTGCTTGCTTGTTTTTTAGGCAATGTGGCTAGGGTATCCTGGAACCAGTGGGGCATTGTTCATGGATTATATCATCACAGATAAAGAAACTTCCCCAGTTGAGGTGGCCGAGCAGTATTCAGAGAAATTAGCTTACATGCCAAACACTTTCTTTATTGGAGACCATGCCAACATGTTCCCCCATCTGAAGGTACGTGGGAATATAGAGCAAGAAAAGTAGGTGTTTTCCATAGGTGTCTTTATGAAATGGCACTTGGTATAGTATTGGTAAGGGATCTCCTAACTTCCTGACATCTTCTTTTTTTGACAGAAAAAAGCAGTCATTGATTTCAAGTCCAATGGTCATATTTATGATAACAGGATTGTTTTGAATGGCATTGACTTGAAGGCATTCCTTGACAGCCTTCCCGATGTCAAGATTGTTAAGGTGAGAGCTGCTCTTGTCTGTGTACAGTCCTGGGGACTGCAGGTAGTACTCCCTCTGATCCCTGTGTGATTTATCTCAGATGAAGTGTCCTGACAGTTGTGACAATGCCGATGGCAATGCCGCCCTCAGCATGCCAGTGATCCCTATGAACACCATTGCAGAGGCTGTGATTGAGATGATTAATCGCGGGCAAATTCAGATCACTATCAATGGATTCAATATCAGTAATGGATTAGCAACTACTCAGGTGAGGCACTTCATGACACTGTTCTCTTGGTGTTTATGTAATATGTTTGTTTTAACATAACAACGAAGAAAAACCTCAAAGCAAATGTGTTTTCTGTCATGTTGATTCGTTTAGTTGTCATACTGAAGGAAGCTCATTATAAGCCACAGATGTACTGGAAGATGATCTTCCCCCCAAAGATAGAGGAATTGTATCTAGAGGTATCTAAAGTCCAAAGAAATTAATTCTTGTTGCATAAAGAAGATATTTGCTTGTCCTGAAGGCAAGATTTCCTTACTGCCTGCAGCCTGTTGAGATTTGTGACCTGTTACTCAGTGTCAGTTGTGTTTTTCTGTTAGAAAAAAAATTGCTGACTAATAGAATAGAGGCAAAGTTATTCCACTGTATTTCAACAACATTTATTCATCTCCTTACATCTTTCAGAATTGTGCACTTTATTACCGCCTCTCAGTGCTTAACAGTTCATGGGATTTTAGTGACAGTTACTGGTGTTGTTCAACTCTTCTTCCATTGCAGAAACAGTTTTTCCCTTTTAGAAATGCCATGTTCTGACATTGGCATAACTCATTATTGTGTGACTTTTATTCCGTTTACAGTCCCTCAGGAACCTTTTACATCATTTTGATGCTTTTTATTACCACTGCTCTTTTCATAATCTCATACCTTGGTTAATTTTTGAGTTCTTTTCTTCACAACTGAGACTTTTCTTTGAGTTGGTAGTAGTTTGTCTTCGTTTGGTCAATAAGGCTACTAGCAATTTTTTCTGAAGTTGTCATCTGAGAATCATAGAGAATTGTTGTCTTAACACTCCACCACTGAGATGAAACACTCTAAACTCTGTCTGTGCACTTCTAAAACAGGATTTCTGTCTTTCAGTGACACTAATATAGCACTTCTTTGTGCTGAGGTCAGCTACTTTTGGGCATAGGTCGACAAGAACTGTGCGTTGTGTTTTTTGAGGTCTCAGTGACTTGAATAAGTAGCGTATTTACCAACTTCTCTTGAGCTGTTGTGCATCTCCTAACAGTGGTAGTGAGTCATTGTCATTCACATCAAGTGTGTCATCAGTGGCTGCAGTGCCACTGTCTAAATTTTAAATACATATGTATGTAAAAATACATATATAAGGAAAAAGGCTCTAAGTAGCTGTGTTGCCCTCTCCGTTTATCTGGTTTTGATCCCATCATTGCATGTCATTATTTAAAAAAATATTAAAAATCCTGCTTCCATTTTACTAATCCTCAAGACTCTTGCATGGTAACTTGATTATCCCGACTTCATCCCCTGCTGCTTTTTATTAGCATATTCCTATTCTTTGAAGGCTGTAAGATCCATTTTTTAATAAAAGTTTGTCATTAACTCTTCTAATCTAATTTTCAGCATTTTCATTTTATCCTTGTCAACTGGTTCCTTAGTCTTATCAGTTACATTTGAGTCTGCATCTATTGATTATCTGTTCTGTGCTTACTGTGTTCTATCTTAAAAAAGAAAAACACACACAAAAAACCCATCTAAAAATAAACCACAAAAATCCAAACAAACCAAACCCCACCTTTGCTTTCTAAATACCTTTTTATTCTGTCTTTCAGTTTTAATTTCATTTTTGGTCTCAAGGAAATTAAGCGGCCTTAAGGAGGATAGGATTCCATGTGTAATGCCTCTTTATATGATTCTTCTTTCCAATTATTCCAGTTACTTGGAATTTCGGGGAGATATAGGAAGGGCATGAAAATGCCCAGTGTTTTTTGCCTTGGTGGTTGCAACATTGTGGCATCCACAAACGTGTACACATACCAGTTAAATTCTTGCGGTGGGTAAGTAGACAATTTTGTTTTGTATCATAAAACCAAAGATATGCTTACAGTAATTTCTTATGCTAACAAATGTGTCTCAGGACAATTCCACAGGGCATAGTTGTGTTTCCTGCAGTTTCAGTGTTTCAATAGCTTTTTTTTTCTTGCTTTTAGATAAACAACAAAGCAGCAACTGGTGAAGAAGTTCCACGGACTATAATTGTTACTACCCGTTCTCAGTATGGCTTACCTGAGGATGCTGTTGTGTACTGTAACTTCAATCAGCTCTATAAGATTGATCCTTCCACCTTGCAGATGTGGGCTAACGTGAGTATCTGTACCCAGTAGGAAATCCAAGGTCAGACTTCTGGAATAGCTGTTCAGGTTAGCAGAAACTTCATGCAAGTTAAGTTTTAACTTCTCTGTGGAAAAGGTTGGCCTTGAGCCATTTGAAACCTTACAGTGCTTATGTTTCAGGGCTTAGTGTTAGTAGAATTTAGAAAGTTCTAGATGTATTTTAAATTATATTTGTGTATCTAGCCAGTGAAAATTTATGTTTTGGACAGCTTAAGTATGCTGGTTTTCCATTGTGAAATAATTTTGGATTTCCTTCGTCTCTGCAATTGAGTTATAACTGGCCTTGGTAGATTGATAGATCAGAGTGGAGACCATCTGTATCAGGTTCCAGCTTACAGTGTTATTGCTGAGAGCTACTTGAGGGTAATTTTTTTAATATTCCATAATATGGGCCTATAAACAAAGGAGACCATAAATTTCAAGATTTGCTTTCTTAAGAACTGGTCTGTGAACTGTTGCTCAGAGTTGGTATCTCTTTCAGTGGGATTAGAAATGCAACCCCAGCGATCCCATTCATAATGATGATCTGTTTAATTTCTGCTCTATGCCTCAAAAGTACTGAATGATGATGCCTCCCTCTTCATTTTAGTATGTGGCAATTTCTTGTTCAGAAAATAGATGTTCCTCTCTGAACTTTCTGTGTTTGCTTCTTTTTTTTGTTTAGATCCTAAAAAGAGTTCCCAACAGTGTGCTGTGGCTGCTGCGCTTCCCAGCTGTAGGAGAGCCCAATATCCAGCAGTACGCACAGAACTTGGGTCTCGCCCAAAACCGAATCATCTTTTCACCTGTTGCTCCCAAAGAAGAGCATGTGAGGAGAGGGCAGTTGGCTGATGTTTGTCTGGACACTCCCCTTTGCAATGGGCACACAACTGGCATGGATGTGCTTTGGGCTGGGACTCCAATGGTCACTATGCCAGGTAATGTAGCAGGGAACCCCCACTGAACACATGGGTTGGAATACTAGTAATTTTTTAGTAACAGCAAGCTATCAAACTTTTCCTCTTGTGGAGACAGAAGGAAAGTAACTCCTAATGTGTGATAAATTTCTTGATAAACTCATTCCTGGTTGTTTTTGTTGGTTTTGATTTGCCTTTTATTTTCTTCAGGCGAGACTCTTGCCTCACGAGTTGCTGCCTCACAGCTCACTTGCCTGGGTTGTCTTGAGCTCATTGCAAAAAGCAGACAGGAATATGAGGATATTGCTGTGAAACTGGGAACTGACCTGGAATAGTAAGCAGACTTGGACTGTGTAATGGGGGAACATCAAGAATGTAGAGTTCTGTATTTGGGCACAATGCTGAGACATCAGGAGTTTTAATTCTGTGGATACTTTATATTTAAAATAGCTGGGCAATCCTCTTCTAGAGATGTCTCGTGTTGCAGTTAATTCAGCTTCTGCTTTTATGGTAACTTAACAGCACTCCCAATTGAGTAACAATTCTGAGGAAACTGCTTATGTGCAAAGGTGCAATATAGTTCATATTTTGTACGTTTTAAATTGAAGATTAAGCAGTTTGTCACTTCGAATTAAAATCCTGCTGTAAAGCATTACTGCGCTACACATAATGAAGCAAGTTAATGTTGCAGCTCTTCTGATTTGAAGTGGTCATACTGGTCTGTATTAGAAATGAGAGGAGATAAACAGGAATTTGGTGGAGGTGGGGGAGCAGGTGTTTTTGAAACAGTTGTACAGGCAGTTCTGGGTTAGCTGAAAACAGCAGGTTTCAAAGGTAAACAGTATTATGTAGCATTTGGAACGTCTCATGACTGCTTTAACTCTCTTTTGTAGCCTGAAAAAAATCCGTGGCAAAGTCTGGAAGCAGAGAATATCCAGCCCTTTGTTCAACACGAAGCAGTACACGATGGACCTGGAGCGGCTGTACCTCCAGATGTGGGATCACTACGCTGCGGGCAACAAACCGGACCACATGATCAAACCAGTGGAGGCCAGCGAGTCTGCATGAAGAGAGACTGGGTGTGCCCACCAGCAGCTCTCCAGGAACTGAGCCTCTCCAACACTTGTGCAGAGATGATGAGCTAAAAACTGTGCATTTCTACTTAATCTGCCTGGTACTCTGTGGCTGAAGTAATACATGATGGTGATTAAAGCACAGCCAGACTTATTTCTTGCATGATAGGGAAAGACTCAATAGAGCCTGGGATCCTTTTATTCCATGAGGAATTTGAATGGGATTGAGCCGTGTACATGTGAGCCTGCGTGTATGAGTGACGAAGTGGTTGCTGGGGGAAGTTTGAACTGCCCAACCAGTTTATGATATCATGGATTGATTTAATCTTCCTACGAACCTCTCTCGTTTTATGTGGATTGGGAATTGGAGCGTTTTAACATTTGATTTTGGGTACTCCTGTTGGTATATATGTGGTTCTCCCATGACAAGATTTCCAGCTAGCGAGTTGCTCCCTGTGTTAATTTCTAAACTGCGTGGACTGAAAGGGCATATGTGCTGGTGTAGTCTTTTTTTATAGGTTTTATAAACCACTTGAGCCTATATCAGCCTTTTAATGTTTGACCTCTGTTTTGGAGCTCTCTGTAACGTGTTGGTTAAGATAAGGACTTTTGTTTTTTTGTTTTGTTTTGTTTTTTAAGCTTCTCCAATAACTCAGCTAATTGGCTTCATGATGGCAGCTCCTATTCTGTTGAAAAACCAAATTTGATTTGAAATTAATCCTCCCCACAAGTGTTTGAGGTAAACACAAACTGGTGCCAAATACAGATCTTTCAGGAATGATTGTTAATTATGTATAGGGGTGCAGTCCTAGGTACTGTAGCAAANGGCCTCGGGCGGGGGGAGCCCCGGGAGAGGCGCCGCGGGGAGCCAGGGCTGGCGGGGCGGCAGGTGAGGGGGCGCCGGGGGAAGCAGCGCCCCGGCCCGTGTGTCCTGACGTATTTTCATTGCATTATTTGCTAATATAGAGAGGTTTTTTATGTATATCTATCTAACTTATATATAGAATTATTTTGCTTTTGTTTTTGCATATACGTACACATATATGCATGTATGTACAGATATATGCATGTATGTACACATATATGCATGTACGCACACATACNTTTATGATATCATGGATTGATTTAATCTTCCTACGAACCTCTCTCGTTTTATGTGGATTGGGAATTGGAGCGTTTTAACATTTGATTTTGGGTACTCCTGTTGGTATATATGTGGTTCTCCCATGACAAGATTTCCAGCTAGCGAGTTGCTCCCTGTGTTAATTTCTAAACTGCGTGGACTGAAAGGGCATATGTGCTGGTGTAGTCTTTTTTTATAGGTTTTATAAACCACTTGAGCCTATATCAGCCTTTTAATGTTTGACCTCTGTTTTGGAGCTCTCTGTAATGTGTTGGTTAAGATAAGGACTTTTGTTTTTTTGTTTTGTTTTGTTTTTTAAGCTTCTCCAATAACTCAGCTAATTGGCTTCATGATGGCAGCTCCTATTCTGTTGAAAAACCAAATTTGATTTGAAATTAATCCTCCCCACAAGTGTTTGAGGTAAACACAAACTGGTGCCAAATACAGATCTTTCAGGAATGATTGTTAATTATGTATAGGGGTGCAGTCCTAGGTACTGTAGCAAAGACTTTAAAAAAAAAAAAAATAAAGCTTTGGTTTGCCAGTTTGACTGATTTGACCGGCGTTTCACGTTTTGTGCTGCTTTCAGAGAAAAAACAGACAACCTTGCTGGCCTTTCCTCTTTGTGTAATATCTCGAGTAGCTATTTGGGCAGAAATGGGTGTTTTCGATTGGAATGAGCGAAAGCCGAGTTTCCGCGGGGCGGGGCGCGGCCGTGCGCGCATGCGCGCTGCGCCGGAAGCGCGCGGGCCGTTCGAGCGCCATGGCGGGAGCGGCGGCGCGGCCG
>VZTG01008541.1:266073-280183 GCA_013397845.1 Melanocharis versteri | reverse complement strand
GCCTCGGGCGGGGGGAGCCCCGGGAGAGGCGCCGCGGGGAGCCAGGGCTGGCGGGGCGGCAGGTGAGGGGGCGCCCGGGGAAGCAGCGCCCCAGCCCGTGTGTCCTGACGTATTTTCATTGCATTATTTGCTAATATAGAGAGGTTTTTTATGTATATCTATCTAACATATATAGAATATATACGTACACATATATGCATGTACGTACAAATATATGCATGTACGTACAAATATATGCATGTACGTACACATATATGCATGTACGTACACATACATGCATGTACGTAAAAATGCATGTACGTACACATATATGCATGTACGTACAAATATATGCATGTACGTAAACATACATGCATGTACGTAAAAATACATGCATGTACGTACACATATATGCATGTACGTACAGATATATGCATGTACGTACACATATGTGCATGTACGTACAGATATATGCATGTATACATATAATACGTGTGTGTATACGTAAATACGACATTGTATGTAGTACATATTATGTGTATTGATTTACAATTTTAGATTACGCCCTCATTTGTTTTACGGTAATTGGTAGGTGTGTTAGCGTGTTTCAGAATTGCGGTCTTTAAGGTTTAAATAACGTCCGTTAAAAAAAGCCATCTTCCTGGTTTTCTAAGCGGCTGCACAATGTATTTCTGAAGTTGTTAATGTTTGGTTCGTGTTCTCTCTACATTTGCATGGGCATAGCAGTCCAGGTGGTAATGCCTCCATTCTGCCTCTTGAAATAGGTTTATGACAGCTGCTGCGTTTTGTTAAATATTCATGGCAGCTATATTTAAGTGCACGTTGTGCAAAAGCAGCTTCTTACTCATCGGTGCATGGTTTGAGGTTTCAGGCTTACTATAACGCACTTCTCTGCCAGATCACAGACCATGTGTAAGATAAGAAACGAGCTTTCTTTAAAGAGTTAAAATAGTTCAGCCTATTTGGGACTTTCAGTGTTTTTCCCAACGTATATTTGGTTCTCAGTGTTCACGGGTGTTTCAGACCAGCAGAGATGCAGATCCTGCAGTGACCTAAAGTTCTGCGTTTCATTTTTGCAGCGGTGCCCTGTACTTCTCTTCCAGCAGCGATGACGAATTTGAGATGTGTAAGTAATGACACATTAGTTTGTGTTATGAAGGAGTATGAAAAGGACACATTTCTGTCTAATTATAGTGAAGCGTTTTTACACGTTATTTTCTTCCACTGCTTGTGCTGCAAAGTAATTCTCTCCTTGCAGTGCAGTCTTGGTGTCTGTGCCACAGGGAGTGTTCTTGCATTGCCTCAAGTTTGACTCTTTTTGCCTTGCATTATATTTTCTTATTGCCTCAGTTGTGTCTGTTCCCTGTCACTCTCTTGCTTCCTTCTTAGTCTCCAGAGACTAGAAAGCTGCTGCCAGCTTTGAGGAATTGAGAGTTGGAATTATACGTAAATATAATTGTTTGTTTCTTAAAAATATTTTAGACCAAATTTTTTCTAGTTGCAAAGTTTTAAAAATGCATAACAAGAGACACAGAACCTTGTTCTTAATTAATCTTCTTTTGTTTCAGTTTTAGCTAGACTGAAAACTCCCAAATCTGTTTCTAAAAAGGCAGATGCAAGGTGGGTGCTGTCATTAATGAATTTTCTGTGTTCGTATTTTAGTTTTCTGTATCATATTTAGTAATCAGAATACAGGAAAACCATCTAAAGTTGTATTGATTCATAGGCCAGTATAGTAGAGAGTGCAGACAGAACTGTTACATTTTCAGTCATGTTCAGGGCAAATGTAAAATGGGATATTTGGAGGTGCACATGCTCTTGCCATTCCTATTCATGGATGCAGTTGATGACATTAGCTGTGAGCAGCTGATAATGTTATATTGGGTGGCTTTTTTTGGATTGCTCTTTTGGTAAGGCAGACTTAACTGCTCTATTTTTTTGCTTACTCCTACCTTTATTCCACACAATTTGCCTTTTTTTTTTTTTACAGTTTGAAAGACTTCATTGATGACTCGGATGATTTCTTCTTGGACTTGAAAGTGAAAAAGAGCACAACGAAGAGTGGTAAGCTATCATCCATAATAACAAAAATGAAAAGATACTTTACTGTTCTTTGCGTTTTCCTGTCTTTCAAGGGATTTCTATTGTGTTAAGACAAAGGCAGGTCTCCTAAATGCAACTCCCAAAACTTTAAGCTCTTTCTTTTGAATTGCAGCACAGGAAGATCTTCAGACCCCGACAAAGCTGATGACTCCTGGAAAGAGAAACACTTGCTGCCAAGAATTGCAGTATCCAGACACTTCGAGTGATGCTGAAGATTCTGTCTTTGTAGAAAGTCCATGGCATAACCACCAAAAAGAGGGAGTGAAAGACTTGAAAGAGAGTCAGAAGTGCATAAATCTTTCACCTCCACAAAATCAGAAAGAGTTGGTTTCCAAAGGCAGGCCACATTTGCTGGTTAGAAGGAAAGAAAGAAGCTGTGAAAATACAGAAAATGAATTGCCAACTGTGGCACTAGGACACAGTACAGGGGTGGAAGCAGACAGCTCAGACGACAGTTTTGGATCTTTGATGGAACGGATAAAGAAGCGAAGTCTACCTCGAAAACCAGTCTTAAGCACAAGTAAAACTGTCTATCAGCCAAGCACAACAGGTGAGCAGTCCTGAGCTAACTTGCAGTGGTAATTGCCTGGTTCTTTCCGGTTGTGGGGCATCAGTCTTGGAGGTGCAGCTCAGCACCTTGCAAATTATTTTGGTGCAATCAAAAATTACTCCTCTGAGCATTCAGAAAAGTCACCTTGTGCTATCAAGATGTAAGTTTTTCACTATTGCTTGTTTTTGTCATTGTAGGCACTTTTGATTTTAAAAATTATTCTGAAAGCAAATCTAACTGGTGGTTTCTAATCTATTTTTTTTTAATGTATGGTGTGTAATCCTGTGACTCTTCCTGTTGAACTAGAAAACATCAAGCCACCCTGCAAAGATGCACATCCTGTGAAAGGGGAGGGAGTCAAGACACCAAAGCCAAAATCCATTTCACTTCAAGAAACACCTTCCATGATAACAACTCCTGCAAGAATTCCTGGGAATGAATCAGTCAGTTGCTCACAGTCGGCAAAGCCAGAGAAAAGGTGAGTGTTTCTCCATTGTTCCTGTGTTCTAGGACAATTACAGATGGACAAAGAGATGCTAAGCATTGTGCATAGGATGATGTGATTCCTCTGCTGCCTAGAAACTTCTACTAATTCAGCATTTGTTAATGGTTGAATAGCTGGAAACCAGAGTTTTCAGTCTCCAGTATGACCAGGAGAATATAAACTGATCTCTGCCTAGTGGAATTGATGACAAATAAATCTGACAAATGTCAAATCTTCTTTGTAAATGTTATCTCTTCTGCTATTTCTTGTATTTCTACAGCATGCTTCTAACATGTGCTGGCTCTACAGATGGTATATATCCAGCTGCTTACCTCTGAAAATATATCAAAACTGATTCTATTAGTAATTCATACCTTTCAACAAGAGTGCATAGATTTTTTTTTTTACCTGTATCCTTATAACTTGGAGAATTTGTGGGTTTTTTCTATATGTGGATGCAGCTTAAGCTTTTCAAAATAATGCATTTTTCATTTCTAATAGCTGCCCTAATTCTGTCTTCTAGCCATGTGCTGTCTCCTTTAGTCATTTTATAATGGTATATCCAGTACCAAACCTTTATATGATATCTTCAAAGGTGAGACTTTGTCAGAATGCTGCAGCATTTGAGTTAGTAGTCCTGGTGGAGTATCTGCTTCTCCTGAAAGAATTCCTGAGCATTCCTGGACCATCTTTGGCTGTTTCTGAAAAGACACCTTTATTGTGATGATCATATTAGGGCTGTTGATATATTTATTAAATTTTGGTATAATTGTGGCTCGCTGTGTCACAAAGTCAGAGCCACCCTCTTTTCCTGCTTTGGAGTCCTCCTAATCTCATTTCGTGGATTAATAAAGTAACTGCAGGAATGTTGCAACAGCTCTGCCCCTTTGTGTCTTCAGAGGGGTAAGAGAGCAGTCATGGGCCTCATGAGGACAAGCTGGTGGAAAGAGTCAGGAGAGGTTTATGCCACTTGAAGCATCCCTGAGATCTTTATTGGCTCTTAAGAGGCCATTATTTTTCCATGTATTTTTCCATATCTCTCTATCTCTCTACTTCAGCAAACTGCTTAATGGCTTTTCTTGCAGGCTCAGGGTGTGCTCAGTGCCTGGTTGTTTCTTGCAAGATCTTTCAAATCCAGCTTCCCACTATGTGAAGTATTTCAAGAAAAATAAAGAGGAGCTGGCCCAGAAGCTCTACAAGCTGTTTAATAGTACCATCTTTGAGCAAAAGGTTGGTTTCAAAACAAGAACTACCATTCTGAAATGCTGGTTAATACATTGCTCCTCACTTTTTGATGTAATTGCTCCTTATCCTCTTCAGTTTGTAGAGGTTAAGCTTTATAGCAATGGCCTATGTTTGAATTAGTCCAAGCAATTTCTTTGGAAGGGGTTTGTCACCACCGTGATGTAGCAGTTTTCAGCTTGGCTTTGCTTTCCCAGCTGTAATGGAAATGCTGCACATAACCTTTGTTCCTTCTATTGCATGTTCATGGCTGCCTTTCTGGAACAGACTAAAAAAGTGATCCTTTGAGTAACAGTTTAGGGTGAACATAGAGATCCAAGTTGTGTTTCAAATTTGAAGGTCAGTTTCAGAGAACTGCTGTCTTGACCTGGGATCATCATCTGGGATATTGGGGGCCCTCCTCTGGTGAGAAATATCCTTGAAAGGAAAGATGCTGCCCTCAGTAATTCCAATGGGATTTCCCCCAGGAAGGGAAGTGTTTCTGAGCAGATGAGAAAATACTGTTGAGCTGACCAAGGACAGGCTGAGGTCATGATTTAATGTAAAACTGAGCTGAACAAACTCACTATTGCTGAAGCAGAATATCTTACTGCCCAGTGCTTCATCCCTGTACCTGGAGGTACTTGGAGGTAGAATAGAGGAACTAAGGACTTTTGTCTCATCCTGCATTGTGAAACTCCCATTGTTGGTTACAGGAAAATTGATGGTGGGAATAAGAAGCCATGGAGGGGGAGTTGGCATCTTAAGTGCTAAGGGCACCAACAGAGACATCCTGGACTGGCTTTGCAGTCAAAACAAGGGGAAGCCAGAGGGCCAGAAGAGAAGAGAGGTAGGAGAGGGCAAATACATGTGCTGTTTTATTTTTCAGTTGCCAGAGAACATGGTAATAATCTGGAATAAGAAAATGAGAAAAACAGCAGGGTATTGTGTAACGGGGCAGAGGGAAGGCCCTGAAGGGAAGCGTTACGCTCGCATTGAACTCTCTGAGAAAGTCTGTGACTCTGCAGGTGGGTCAAAAAAAAGGTGTGTTGGTTCTTCTTTGAGGGAGCAGGTTTTAGAGATAAAAACATAAATCTGATGCTTAAGAGATCTGGAACTGGAGCCTGCTTTGAAATTTTATATTACCTTGTATAAATAAATAAATACATGTATGGATTTATCCACATTCCACAGCCCTTCTAAGAGGCTGGGCAAATGTACAAAATGTGAGAACAAAAATGTAGTCACAGTAACTGCAGTGTTTTGTTTGTATTTCTTAATGATTTGAAGACCTACAGGCATTGTGTTACTCTAATTCTGTGTTACAATGGCAGTCTAAAATCTGACTTCTTCTATCACAGCAAGCCACCTTGTTGGTAATATTTAAAGCTGGAATAAAGACAGGTCAGTGCCAAATTAAGTTCTAGTACGTTGTACTGTAACTTACTTCTTCCTCATCCCCTCCCAATACGGGACAATGAATCATAAAATGGTTTGGATTGAAAGGGATCTCAAAAACCATCTTGTACCAACTCCCTGCTTCCACTAGAGCAGGTTTCTCCAAGCCCTGTCCAACCTGGCCTTGAACACTTCCAGGGATGGGGTAGCTTTACCAAACAAACAAACCCAAACAGGTTAGATGTTTGGGGAAGGATGCAGAACTGGGGCTGATCACAAGACTGGAAATGCACTAAGTAAAATCTTGTTTTGGAGTATTTTATCTTATCAAGACATTGGTAGTTATAACCTCCAAAATAACTCTTGCATCTTAATCCAGCATGAGTGTCAGAGGCCTGAAGCAGTGACCAAAGGTGAGCCTGTACTGTTCCACACATGACTGATGTTTATCTTTGTCTGCTTTACCTCAAGATCGCCTTCGGGACACGCTGATCCACGAGGTTTGCCACGCAGCCACCTGGCTCATCAATGGTGTTCGGGATGGACACGGGCGGTTCTGGCGGTTCTATGCCAACAAATCAGCTGTCATTCATCCAGAACTGCCAGTGGTGACACGATGCCACAGCTACGAGATTAATTACAAATTCACCTATGAGTGTGTTCGGTGCAAAGCTACGTGAGTAGTGGTTTCATCTTGCATACGACTGTGTATTAACTTTCTAACTTGGCAGTCTCCTGTCTCTAGAAATCAGGGGTCTCTTAAACTGTAAAGCAGTTTGGATACTCTGATATTTTCCAGAGCCCACAGAACCTCACTATGTGATTCCACGTTTGTTTCCAGATAGTTTTAGTTCTAGTTCAGAGGTCAGGACAGGCAGAAATGTCATCTGAAGACCATTGGTGATGAGGGAAGGTCTTTGGGAGAGTAAGAGATATCAGTAAGACATACGTACCTAAGCTTTGAAGGAACAAATCCCCATAAAAACTGGGCAGAGAATGCTTGACAGTGACTAGATACTAGAAAAAACTATCAGAGGAAGCTTCCTGGGGATTGTATCCTGATGACTTTAAATTCTAACTGTAATCTCACAGATGTGAGCAGCATTGTGATGGGAAGGATTGACACTAGGACACAACCTGTAATAATAGTAATGACACCATTTATGGCATTTTTTTTTACCACAGGATCATATGTGTAATTCCCAGAGTACTGGAAGGAAACACATCACAAACCCTCAAGTGTTTATTAGGACTATGCAATGCTGTAGTTGCTTAGATGCAACAGAGCATTGAGAAGATTTTTTTATAGTGATGTCTTTGAGGAGAAACTCCAAAAGGCAGTTGATACATGGGTTGTGAATGTGTTAGGAAATGATGTAGCACTTCATACTCCTAGGCTGAGAGTAGAAGAGACAGAGGAAGGAACCCAGCTGAAAAAGCAGTGGAAAAAGTTCTGGGGTAGAGAAGCGTAGCACAGATTTGATTGTACCACCGTGTGATGTGCAGCTCCCTGTTCTAAAATACTGCCTTAGAAATCTGACCTCAGCAGAAGAGAAGGGAGTTCTGTGGAGTCAAAGTCCTTGTTGTTGCCTTTCAGGATCGGGCGGCACTCGCGCTCCCTGGACACGGCGCGGTTCGTGTGCGCCTTCTGCGGGGGGCAGCTGGCCCTCAGGCAGCCCCCGGGCAAGGGGAGCACCCCTGCCAGGACTCAGCTCACACCCTTTGCTAAGTATGTGAAAGAAAACTATGGACTTGCTAAGAGAGAGCAGCATGGGCTGAGTCATGCAGAGGTCATGAGGAAACTCAGTGCTGATTTTGCGTTGAAAACCAAGCTGGAAGATTCCTTTTAATATCTCAGTACACCTCCTTTCATGGTGCCACTTAAATTTTGTACAGAGAGTAATAAAAGTTCTGAGCAGCACTTAAACATAACATGTCTTCAGTAAGGGATTTACTGTTTCATCTGGGCAGCTGATATGCTGAAGAACAGCTGTGTGTGTGCTGAAGAACAGCTGTGTGTGCATCTGGCTGGGAGTGCCAGAGGCAAGAAAGTCTAGGCCAGCCAGCCCAAGTCCTCTGACTCTGGCTGAATGACTCCAAGGCAGGAAAAGGAGCACATGTGAGCTGGGCTTCAACATGGGTTCAGATATTCTCCCATGTAGAGTTTCCTGAGAGATCCTTGGCTGTCTTCATTAAAATTAAGTGGCAGGTAGATGGTGCCTTAAATCCATTAAGAGAATGTGTGAGTTTCTGCAAAGCGCTTCAGTCCTCAGTAAGACTGAAGCTCTTTGCTTGAATTTGAATGTAGTGTACCTCTATCATTGAGATTTCATAGAAACTAAAATAGATGCAAAAGGTCAGGTTGGGAAAAGCAGATTCAAACACTTTCCCCCATAGAATGAGGATGTATTGTCAATGGCTTAAGTCTTTCACGTAAAATGCACCTGAATGTGTGTTACAGTGTTTGTGTCTTCTGTAAGCAAATTTCCCAGGGGCTTAATAATTTTGATAAATCAATAAATGCCAGTTTGATACGAACTCTTGAAGTGAACCCGGCTGCTTTGTTTGCATTTAATCATGTCTGTGTAGGAATACGGAACCCTGGTACCAACCCAGCTCTACTGGCTGTGGATCAGCACAGTCATTAACATTCTTTTGTCACTGGGATTACAATCCAAGGACCCCCATTCCAGGAGGCCCAGGGCTGCTGGGTCATTTCCCAGGAGCCCTCATCAAGCCTGGGGGTACTGAGGCACCACCCTCCCTTCCCCAGCAATGATGAAGGTAAGGAGCATTGGAACTAGAAACCAATAGCAAAAACAACAGCACAAAACCACTGACCGTTCAAAAACTGATTAATTACTGTTCACAGCACTTCCAAGGAAAAAGAAAACAGTAGTGAGCAATATACTTCAAGGAAGTTCTACTCTGAGGGGATTTGCCAGTAGAAATGCAGAAAGATTGGAAAGTCAGGTCTGACAAAGAAATGGGGTTAGTGGGCTTCCACATCTAACAGCACTTTACAGCTGCTCATCAATACTGGCTGTCACTGACAGGGAGTGCCTCTTCCTCAGCTCTGTTCCTGTCATTGTCCCATCCTTTGCTCACATGAGAAGATTCACAAGACAACACAGATGAGGATGTACATGATTGGGGATACTGTGAACTGCAACAGCAAGAACATTTAAAGGGATTAGTTCAACAACAGCTATTTTGTTCCAGTCTTAAGAAATTGCTGCAGTTCGGCATGTAAGAATGTCAGGCTTGTATATCTACCAGTTTTCTGCCCAGCATCTTAACCTTCTTCCCCCTCTGGGAAGGAACCACAGTCCTCTGACTGAGCCAGCAGGAACAGTTCATTTTGTAAAGAACCTCGGTGCTGGGCACACACCAGCATTACACGGAGTAAGGGAATACAGACTGAGTGAAAATGCAGGCACTGGCAGTTTGTAGCATTCATTTCATTTCTACTCCCAACAGCTCTAGCTTTGGAATTCTTTATTTGGTTTGACGTACGCTGAACACAGATCCGGTGTCAAAGATCTTCCAGGTCTGTTCCCAAGCTTCCCTCCCACCTCTTACCTGCCTGGGTGAAGGACCAGGGATCCAGAACATTACTAGATATAAGATCACAGTCAACTGAAGCTACTAAGAGAAGGCAGAAGTTGGCAGCATCAGGTATGACAGCAGGGACACTTTTCCCCTCTAACCCTCCAGTTCCAGGCTCCTGGAACACATGTAAAGCAGTAGGACTTCTGTCAAAATAGAGAGGGAGGAGCAACATGCTCCCTACGTGTGTGCTCTCCAGAACAGGAGTCTTCAGGTGCTGCCCAGCCCCCCCACTGAGCCAGGAGTGCAGCACCTGCAGACACGGCACTGCTTTGCACCAAGCTGGGGCAGGTAAAGTCCTGATCCTGGAGATGTGCTCTTTGCTGCAAGAGAAGAGGCACAGCCAGTACCTTCACTGAGAGGCAATGCAGGGCCACCCTTCAGCCTGGAGTAGTTCTTGAAGATTTTTTCATGTCTCTGTCCTGAAGGGTCTGCATTTCCTCCTCACTCTAAAGCAGCAAGTTCCTCCAGCAGCTGCTCTTTCTCCTGCTGCAGCTCCTGCACGCGCTGTTTGTTCTGCTCCAGTCTGTCCTCCAGCCACTGCAGCAGGGGCCCACTGATGGCAGACATTTGGCTGCAGAGGTTCTTGGTGAACACTGCAAAGAGCAACAACACATCATGCCAGGGCAACACACGAGACTCAGTGTGCTACAAACTCCCAAAGCCAACAGAGCCAAGGAAACCTCCCTGCATCCCAGCCATGGCAACCACACATCTCCACAGGAAGCTCAGAACCAGCAGCTTTTAACAGGGAAACGCCATTTCAGTGTGACCCAGGCAGAGATGACAGACCTACAGTGAAAATCTGCACACAGCTCATCACTGATGCTAATTAATTTCTAAATTTAGAAGCATCATAGAATGCCTCGTTTCCTAAATGGGCAGTGAGAATGGACAATAAGGAAATAAACTTGGAACAGAAGTGAGATTAGGATTCACCCCATCACACTGGCAAAAGGAAAGATGTCACACCCATGTAACACATATAAAGTGCCAGGAGATGGAAGTGTGCATACAGGTCAGCCAGACACTAACACTCAACAACTCCCAAATCCCCTTTCCTGTTCCAACAGAAAAAAATAACCTCAACAAACCAAACCCCAAAAGCCCAAAGTCTTTTGTAATTTTAACCAATTCTACATAGCCTGAAGGATACAAGATCCATAAACACCAGGATTAGGGTGTTTTACAGCCTTTGAAGTTTTCATTTTTAGTGTCTAGTTACAATTCTGTCCCTATCTAACAAGACTCCACCGTTTTGATTCTGGGAGCAGCACCCTGGAATGTCACGTGCAAGAAAGGAATCCTTACCTGAGCCATTATGGATCTTGGTTACAGAGTCGAGATGTGTGAGGCTAAGGGAAGGAAAAGAAAGCAGGTTAGAGCCAAGACAGCAGGAACTCGTGTATTAAACCCAGGCTGTAAAACCAGCTGCCCACGAATCACAGACCAGACCACAGGTACACCTGAACCTCTTCACTTGCTGAAGCCCTGCGCATTCACAAGGATCACAAAACCCCAAAATTCTGCTGATAACCCCAGGCTCAGCTCTACTGAGACTTCAGTAAGTTCTACAGAGGCACATGAGCTGCTAATCCTGCTTTCTACAGCTTTGCCAAGGCTCTGGTACTCTAAATCCAGCAACAGTAGAACATGTCAGCAAAGAGCCTCGGAGAGGGGCAGAGCCCCAGGGCTGTTACCTGTGAATTCTCCTGTAGGCATCCTGCTCTTCTTGGCAAAGGATCTTGGGCAGCTCCACAGCTGATTCCAGACACACTTTCCCAATGGTTTCATGGGGGACAACATGAATGGGAATTTCAATCCTTTCATATCTAAAAGGGTATGAAATACAATTAAAAGCAGCAAACAAAAAAATTACTTCTACAACCTTACAACAGTCTGTCCAAGGCCTGGCAGTGCTGCACATCCACTTTTGGGAACACATGCCTGAGCTGACAAGCAAAGGGAAGCATTTTATATCCACATACTTGTCTGGAATTTTAATTGCAAGGTACAAACCTGAGGGCTCGACCTCTAGACTGGAAGCGAAAAGGTGGGGCTGCTACACAAGGAACTGCAGCACAAATCCTCCCCCTGACCTCAGCAAATCTTAAGATAATAAATTATCTGGGCTAAATGAATCACTCCTAATCTTTAGATTCTCTTCCAGCAGCCTGCACGAGCAGAAGTCAGGAGACCTTGTGCAGGCATCTCTGTACATTTGCTCCTCACAATGGGCTGAGAAGCCACTTACTACAGACAACCCACAAAAAGGAGAGACAAGACAAAACACAATTGGACATAATATTCCTCTGCTGTACTCACTCTGAGCTCTTCTGGGCCTGAATAGACTGGAAACAGGTATAGAGAATTCTGCCTGTCTAAGAGAGACAGCAGAAAGTCAGATTCCAAAGGCAAAAAACATCTAAAAACACACATTCCTTTAGGAAGCAGAGTATGCTTTCAAATAGAATTCCAGATGTTTTGCTGTGATTTGCTTGCTGGAGCTGGCCCTTGGGATCACAATCCAACCACCACTATTCCTGCTGTGCTTTCCATGTGCTCCCAGTGGAGCTCTGCCCTTCTTGCAGGCTGCACCCAAGGACTTCAGCTCTGCCCTGTTGTTTCTCATGAGCACCTGGAGGGTTTCTTGCCATTTTTAAGTTGCCTACCTTGGTGTTCTTGTCCTCAATGAAGCAGGAGAAGATGAGCCCTACAAAGCCTTGGTCCATCATCTGATACATGGCCTGTGTGCGGACATCTGCAGGGACAGAAATGGGAATGAGAGCTGCCCTGCTCACCTGCAGGAGTGGGAAATGATCTGCCACCTTCAGAAGGGTGACCTGGAATTTGGCAACAAATGTCACAAACTTTATGTTTACGTCCTTACTCTGCTTGACTTGACTTTAAACAAAAAACTTGATCCAATTTAAAATGTAATTAAACAGCAAATCTTAAAAACAGAAGATGAGCTCACAAAACCAGAAATTATCTCACAGCCAGCCTGGTGCCACAGATCACCATGATGTCCCACACATATAAGTTACTCATGTACTTCTTTTGCTTTAACACTCACAGATGTCAGAAATCATCTCAGCAGGCCTAGGATTCCCACAGCTTTTTCTGCTATTCCCCACACCCTAGGTCTGGCTTTTCTATCTGGAAGAACAGCAGTACCAGATCTGTGACTCCTGGGTCATGTTTAAGTCCTTGGAGAGGACACACAGGAATGGGGCTCCACTGGCAGGGGCCCCTGAAGCCCACCCAGACAATCTGGTCCTATCAATCAGGGAATATTCCAGACTCAGAACTGTGGGAATGTGCAGCTCTGGAACGCCAGGGACTGAGTCCCAGGATCAGCAGCTGGGAGTTTCCCCCAGAGCCCAGCCCAGGGCTGCTCTTACCGACGTGTGACGGCCACACAGTGATGTGGGGGTGGGAGTGGTACCAGCCCACCACCCTCATGGGACGTCCTGTCATCTCAGCCAACCTGTGTGGGAGTCAAGGAGCTTTGGGAACCAACAGACAAAGGCAAGGGCTGTGTGTACAAGGAAAAACAGCAGAGCTCTAAAAGAGTTTCCTGTGAGTCAACAGAATTCCAGATCCCTTTGGAGGGGTGAAAAGACACAGTGCAGGGAGCTGATGGGAGCCCAGCACCATCAGGAGTCACTGCTGCAGCAGCAAATTGGATTTTGTTTGCATGTGGCAACAAACAACATTTCAGCAGCTGTCCAAACCAGCATCCCCGAGGGTGTGTAGAGAAGAGGCTCCCCAGAGCAGCACCTGGAGCCTTGCTGACCTTCCATCTTCCACTCAGCCTCCCTGCTGAACTGCCACCCCCCCCCACAAACACTGCAGTTTTACCTGTGACCAAATACAAAACGATGATAAAAAATTTACAGCACAATTCCACTGCAAGTGCTGGAACCAACAAAGACTGCAGGGAAAGGCAACTGCCAGCACAGCCCTCCCGGCTGAGCAGCTGCAGGAGGGAGCAGCTGAGGGCTTCAAGCCAACTACACGCCTAAAACACAGCACATGAAAAGAGCTCTGGGGTAAAACACTTCACTGGCGAGCCTGCTGCTGTCTCTGCTAAAGGATATCTCTGCTTCAGTGGAAGCAGCTGAAAGCTGCTCTGGTGAGATCTCCACACGGTCCTTCCTCTTGTCAGAGCGGCGCAGGATTATCACAGAATGGATGTGGACGATTCGGCTGGTGTCAACCTAAGGACACAGAGGGGAAATAATTCCTCTGCTAGAGAAACAGCCACCCGCAGGGCACGGCCGGCTCCTCCGAGCATCACAAGGCACAGGAGCACGGCGGGGCATGCGGATGGGAAGCTTTCCTGGCTCTGAGCTTCGACTCTCCCAGGAGCTGACCTACGCGCTGGTGGCTGCCAGGGCCGCAGACGAGAGCGGTGCCGGGGCCGCTCCGTGCGCGATGCCGGCGGCCACAGCCCGCGCCTCGCCATCCCACGGCCCCGCGCAGGCCANCCTCTCCGATGCAGAGCCCCATGCCCTCCTCCTTCTCGGTGCTCAGCGCGTGGTTCAGGCACACCAGGAACGCGTCCGCCTCCAGGTGCACCGCCTGCACCGCCATCTTGCCTTCCCCGCCCGCCTGCCCCTCGCCCCGCCCCCTCTGCGGACGGACCAATAGCAGCGGCGCTCGGGGGCGCCCCTAGCCAATCGGCGCGGCCTCCGGTGCGGCGAGAGGTGCGACGCGGCGGAAGGGCCGTGCCGCCCACG
>VZTG01008541.1:250310-266030 GCA_013397845.1 Melanocharis versteri | reverse complement strand
GGCCGGTGCGGTCCCACGCCCGCACCACACCCCCTCCCGTGCAGCCCCTCCTGCCCGGCTTGGCCACGCTGCCCCCCGCTCCCGCTCCTCGCCCGGCTCCTGCCTCCCTTCCTTCGCCCTTCCCGCCCCTCTGCGTGGCTCCCCCCGCATTATGTCCATCTTTTTGTCTTCCTGTTTTTTTAGATCCCACCAAAGCTCGGCCTGCCCTCCCCGCGCTGCTGGACAGCCCGGCTGGTCGGTGAGCATCTGCTACCCCTCAGTAGGTCGGGCAGAGCGGAGCGTGGAGTCAGAGGGGCTTACTCCAGGCAGAGTAGAGTCCAAACCCCCAAGAAGAAGCTTTAGAGTGTCTCCACATGCCCTTAAGTCGCCAGATCATCAGATCCCTGAGTTGTTGGCAGAGCCGGGCTGGGTTTCTCAGGAGGGCTGAGCACCCTTGTAGCCGTGAGGTGTGCAGGCAGCTCTCATGCCCCAGCAGAAGGCCAGGCTGGCCAGCCCTGCTCTGGGAGCTGTAAGTGTGTCAGCACAGCACTGCTGAGCCTCAGCTGTGCTTTTCCTTGGTGCCTAAATGGCAGCTGAACTCCCAGTTGCTCTTTAGAACAGAAGGTGGTAAAGGGTGGTGTTTGTTCAGCACGCTGAGCTCCAGCTCTGGGGTGGTCCAAGCAGCATCTGGAGCAATTTCTGTCACTGTTTCCATAAAATATTTTAATGTACCCAATTTAAAACCAAATAAATTGTTGTCACTACAAGCTGTATTCCTCCTCCTGGCCATTTTCACATTTATCTGTATATTATGGCACAGAAATCCATCCAGGTCCCAGATCAGCGTTAAACTTCTAAGATTGATGCTAAGATGGACAGAACATCTGCCAGTATTATTCCTGTCTGTGGGGATTGGGATTTGAATCTCCCCAAAACAACACTTTGAACAGCTCAGCCTTCTACAGTTGTGTTGATGGGAATGTTAAATTCCCAAAGGATGATGCTGCCATCCTGCAGATTTAAGCTGTTGGGGTTTTTGTTGGTTGTGGTGGGGGTTTTGATAGGTTATGAAGCAATGTAAGAACCGGGGGTTTAAACTTGTTTAAAGTAGAAGTAAGCTCTCTTCTCCTTCCACCCATGTCTTCCTTCAGGCTTTGTTTTTGCTTTCTGATCGAACCTGCAGAAATAGACACTGTGTATGTTTTCAGGTGCGCTGTCTGAGCGTGTGCTTGTGGAATCTCCAGTTTCTTTGGTGTGTTTGGGTGCTGCAGACAGACCTGTCCCACCCCAAACCCCATTCCTGTCCCATGCCAAATCCCGTTCCTGTCCCACCTCAGACCCCGTTCCTGTCCCACCCCAAACCCAATCGACGGTTTTGCCTGACCTCAGGATTTTCCATGGGGCACTAACTGGGCACCTCCACAGGCCAGACTGAGCCTTTGAACTTTGCAGTTCTGGGGAGGCTTGGGGCAAGTCAGTGGGGCAAAGGGTGAAAACACATGTTAACCTCTGCCCATTCTGCACAGTGTCCTCTGCACGAGACCTTGTTCTGTTGTCCTGGATGTGTCATCGCTGCCATCTCCACCCACCATGAACACAAACGTGCATGTTGTGCTTTAGTCCTCCTATCTGTAGTTCAGCCAGGCTGAACCAGGTCAGTATTTGGATAGGAGACCTTCCAGGAGAGTTTACTTACAGTAGGAAACACAGTTCACTTACTCAGATGTATTTTTTCTAACACTGGAGCCAGTCTTGAGCCTTCTGGTTCTGAGCGTGATGAGCTGTAGAAATTCCAGCTTTGAATGGAATAAAAGCAACTTCTTGGGCATTTCTGGTCATGATGGAACTTTTTGCAGTTGACTGCTGAGTAGGAGAGTATCCTGGCCGAATTCCACCTGGGGTGATTACATTCAGCTGACTGAAAATGATCAGTGGCAATTGCTGCATTTCACTGTTGGGCAGAGTGGTTTCCACACAGGGGTTTAAGTTTGTAAAGTGGCTTAGGGTGAAGCAGAAAGGAAGAGGATTACAGAAATGTCCCTTTAACCCTAATTGCTGAGGGCCTTGTGAGGCTTGTCAGACTGCTGTCCCATTCCTCTGGTGGGGTGTTCCTTGGAATGCCTGTCCCTCATCACAGGATGGCTGTCAGAACAGTGGTGCTTTGTGTAGGGCACATACACATCCCCACACATCAAGCAAGAAAACAAACAGAATGGGAGAAAAAAAAAGAAGTCATTAAAAAAACATTCAAAGTTTTCTTTGTGACAGTGGTGTTCAGGCTGATCCGTGGTTGGTGTTTTGTTCTCAAAAAGGCTGAGTGCTCCTTTGGCTCAAAAAGGTAGAGAAACACTGATGTAAGATATGGAAAGCATCACGGAAGAGTATTTTCTGTTATATATGCACCCGAATGTATAACAATTTATTTTTTTCTCTCCCTGACTCTCCCTCCTTTATTTTGTACCCAGATTTTCTTGCTCCTGTTTGAAATATGCCTTATAACCTTACAAGTTTTCAGAAGACCACTGTGTTTCACTGGGATAAGGAATGTTGCATCTGCTTCGTAGCAGGAGGATGTTGTATGTGTTACAGCTTAACTTTGTTCTACTTTACACCTAGATAAAGGATGAAGACTGTCTGTACCATTTTGATTACCTCTTCTAGGGTTCAAAGAGAATCATTTCCCCTGACCTCCATTTGCTAATGGCTCAGCTTGATCTAACCGGCACACAGATAAACGTGCTGTTAAACAAAAGTTACAGTAGCAGGAACCACCTCAATGCCCCGAGCTCCTCTGCCCGTGTTGGTGGCTCTCTGTGACCAGCCAAAAGCCGAGCGACGCAGCCCCGAGAGCTGCTCCCGAGGAGTTTGGGTGTGAATGGACAGTGCTGCCACCCCTGAGAGATGAGACAAAGGACCCCGCACCCCGACAGCTCTGCGAGCTCCAAAGATGAGAGTCCTGCACACCAAGTTCCGTGCTTTGTCTCCAGAGTGATCTTCGCTCCTGTTACGCTCACCTCACTGCTGGTCACGAGTTTTGCTTTTGGGATTTAGACCACCACTTCTTTCCCCCCCGGTTTACACAAAGACTGTTAATAGGACTGTTAGCGGAATGAGCAAAGCCAATACTCGCAGGGTTTAACTTTGTACCAATAGCACCTTTTGCCCCAGAATGCCTTACCAATGCCGCCCAGCACGCGAGTCCCAGTGTACGACTCAGCCTGACGTTTCCGCTGGCTTAGGCACCACCTCAGCCCGCCGAGCTGACTTGTAGGAACATTTCGGCACGTAGCAACTCCTCCAACCAGCCAGACACCACCTGTCTGCCAGGTCCGGGAGCTCTCTCCGTGGATGTGCTCGGAGCTAAAGAGACCACGTGTGCACCCCGCGGGCCGATGCCGTCCAGCTGAGCTGCGGAAGCGCCTGAGGGATGGCAGAGGGAGGGGAGGCTGGCGCTCCTCCCGTGCGGCTCTGGGTGCGGCGCGTGGGGGTTTACTGCGATGAGCACCGCAAAACCTGGCTCGTGACTGCGGAAGAGGCAAGTGTGTGCTTTGAGCTTCCCCGTGGTTGTAGCATTGCTGTTTCAGGTGCCTCTGCCAGTAACTGCCTGCTCTGTTTGTTACTTTCCCCCAGGAGGAAGGTATGCTGAGGGCTCGGATCCAAAGAGTTCAGGTTCCCCTGGGTGAGGCGCTGCGACCCAGCCAGCTCCCCCCATCCCGGCTGCCTCACATGTGGCAGCTGTCCCAGGGTGAGCAGTACAGGGATAGTAACTCTCGCGTTTGGGAGATAGAGCACCATCTCATGGTAAGGATGGTGGCAACAATAGACCATAGTCATGCCTGTTTGTGAAGTCATTTGAGATCCTTGAGGGACGGCAAAGGACTGATATTTTGTTGAAGTCCATTAGCTCAACCACAGTAACTGTAGACGTATTGAACTTTTCCTTGTCACTTACAGCTTGGTGGTGTTGAAGAACTGCTGCTTAAACTCGTGCCTGGGGATTAATCTGGTATGTGTAGACATTACCCCTGCTTTGTACTGTGCACTGTTTACTCCCAGTCTTTCTTTAATATGAATTTTTGTCTTTCAGGAGCAGTGGCTCTAGGAAGATGCCATTGTCTGTTTTGTACAATAAAAGGTTCTCTCTCCACTGAAATGCAGCCACCTTTGAGGTGGAAGCAGTTAAACAACACACAACAACATCACACAAGAGTTTAGGACAGGCAGTGAAGAGGAATATTGTGACCAAGTGAAACATCAGGGGGAGTTCTAGGTAGGCAGAATGTAATTGCCCCAAGTGGAGTTTGGCCAGGATGCTGCAAATAATGCCCTAGTGATGCTGGAAACTGCTGTGGGCTGGTGACTTGTCAGAAACTGGAAAGGCAGCAGCTGCCAGCTCTGAGCAGAGGCTGAACTGTGGCTCAGAGGGTTCAGTCTCACCACCACTTTTAGTGGCAGTGGTGCTTTCCTTAGAGGTCTCCCATTCAACTACTGGTACCACCAGCTTTTGCTTGGCTTTTGATCTTACACTGGCATAGTTACAGGTGTCACAGCTGCAGAAAACTCAAATCGAGTATCTGAAATCCTGTTTCCTATGGATTTGAACAAGGTGGAGCTCTCCTCCAGTCTGGTTGAGGTTTTTTTTGGACAGAGGGAGAGGATTTCCAAGAGACTTTCTCCTGAAACATAAAGCCTTGTTGGCTTTATGGGATGTACACAATGGAGTTGTTAGGTTGATTATTTTTTTAAATGCCTTCTCCAGCTGCGGTTCCATGACTTACCACCAAATTCTTGGTTGTGGAAAGCTCACAGAGGTGGATTTCACATAAGTATGTGTCTTAGTATAAGGTCTAGAGATAGAAAACTGTTAAAATTTAGTCAGCCATGTTAATTTGAATATTTTCTGGAATCTTTGTACATCCAAGTGGAAAAGGACACATTTTGACTAGAGAAAAGAAAAAGGCTTTTAAACTTCATGACATAAAACTTCCCATATTCATTGTCCCCATCATCATCTTTTAGCCAGACACAGAGAGTTCTTGTGTATGTTGGCAGGCACCTGCAAGCAGCAATGGATGTTTTCTGACTGGTGACAGTGGGGGAAATTGGGAGCTGCTCTTGAAAGATGTGGCTGTAGGACATTGTCTTTCCCCCACCCTCTGAAAGGCACCTGGATTTACAGTAACATTTTCCTATCATTTTAGTTCCTGAACATGTCCCGGAAGGATCCCTGCCAGAAACAAGCCTGTGAAATACAGAAATGCTTGCAAGGTACCAAGTGTCATTTTGTCTTTGGTGTCTTGATTTTTGGTGGAACTTAATTCTTTTAACTTAACCTTGTTGTTTTTTCACCTTGAGAAGGAATGAAGCACATTAGCATTGCCTGGCTGCAAAATGAACAAAATTATAATGTCTGATTTTAATAGAATTGCTTTGTGCTTAATTGTAAATAATGAGACATCATTAGTATAAAACAGAGCATTAGTAACAATAATGTGCTTGGAGTGTTCTCCATGCTGGCAGTGAGATCCCAGGTGTATTTTTGGGACTCAGCTGTGGGCAGGGAGAGCTAGACATTATAATAAGCTCCCTTACAGTGTGGTTAGTGAGGGAGTGGGTGGATTGTATGAGAAGACTGCAGAGCTGCTCCAGGGGTGTTTTAAGAGCAGGTCAGACAGAAGTCTGTCAGGAACAGGTTAGGTGATCTGTCCTCGAGGTATGAGGTGGTCTTCATGTCCCCAGCATTTGTCTAGAGACTACCTTTTACTGTCCTCACAGTTTGGAGCATTCTCCCACGAAGGACTACCTTCTCTCTCTGTACTACTGCACTTAAAAGCTTTTGGTTGACCCTGTTTTGGCCCCATCTGTGACAATGTTCTTTTTATAACATTCGTGGAGGTTATTCCAAGTGTTTTGCCTGTGTAGGTTTGTGTACAGTGTTGATCTGAATGGTTACATGTTGGCAGAGAAGCTCTTTGCTGCACGTACACTTCACTGTCACTGCTGCTCGAGGTGTCACTTTGCAGTGCTGCTGTTCACGTGTTGTGCTGTGGAGCTGTCTGATGTGCACAGATGAGGCAGCTGAGTTGACAGAGAGCAAAGCAATTTTCCCCTGTGAAAATTAAAGTACAGACCCTTAACTGAGGAATGCACAGTCACTGTATCCAGTGTGTAGGACGGAGGGTAGGAGCCAGACCTTTGGGAGATGCTGACTTCTCAGAAGTCATTATTCCAAAAGATCTTGCTGCTTCCTCTGTGAGACTGAATGCCCACTGTAAATCTCTTTTGTGTTTTCCTATCTGTGTGTGACTTTCAGGAATGCAGCCTTGACAGATAACAGGGTGTGCCTGTACGTAGCCACAGTTTTAGAAACAAAGCTGCAAAGGCAGAAGGGCAGTTAGGAGAGCCTTGGAGCACTCATCAACTGCAGGTTAGGGCAGACAGAGATCAGCTCTCCTCTCCAAGGGCCTGCCGTGCCTCCTGGGCTGCCAGCTCGCAGAAATCACCACAACCTTTTTCTCAGGGGTGATCTCTGCTTTGTATTACAGCTCACTCACCAACCCAGTCAGGGAATTCATAGCTCAGTGATCACAGCAGTGTGGTTTGCTCATTAACCAGGAGGTGTTCGCTGCTGCTTTCTGGGCTCTCCATGGGTGCTGTGTGTCTCACATTATGCTGTTGTTGCTTCTTTTAATCTTTTAAAAGTCAGTGCAGGTGTGAGTTCAGCTGTGTAGTGATTGCAGCGCTCATCCAAGGCAGAGCAGGTGGCTCTGCATGCCCTGTGTTTCTGGGCAGACAGGCAGGTGGTTCTTAACTCAAACCAGACTCAGTCTCTTCCTGCAGGGCTCCTCTCCCAGAGCCTTTGGCCACAGCTTTAGATAGCTGGAACTAAAGAGAGGTTTTTATGAGCAGGGAAAAGGATGAAATGCTTGTAAGCAACTGAAGAGCTGGGCTAGGTGTGCTCCCTCAGGGAACAGAGCCTGTTCCTCTCTGTAGACCTGGTGTCTCCTTCTTATTTTCCAGCAAACAACTACCTGGAGTCCAAGTGTGAAGCTGTGCTTCAGGAGATGCGGAAATGCTGCGCTCGGTACACCAAGGGCAGATCCGTCTGTTGTTCAGGGTTTGAGAGAGAAGAAAGGGAGAGAGAAAAGGTTAGGTTGGCTTCACAAGGAATTTCCCCACC
This sequence comes from Melanocharis versteri, assembly GCA_013397845.1. Lineage (NCBI taxonomy): Eukaryota > Metazoa > Chordata > Aves > Passeriformes > Melanocharitidae > Melanocharis > Melanocharis versteri. Next base: position 258,871 of record VZTG01008541.1, on the reverse strand, counting down.
ACCTCAGTAACACAATGCAGCTCCAGCAGGTGCTGGAGCATGGACTCACTTGAAGAGCTCGTGTGTGTTTTTTCAAGCCTTCTTTAGACTTTCAGAAAAGCCAGATTGCTCCTAGAACACACCGTTCGGCACACCAAAAAGCATAATACAGTACCAACATATGGCCTGGTTAACAAACTTTATTTTCTGTACGAAAACATAATCTATGTTGCCTCTGCACCACACCTGTGAAATGTCAACTTGATGTTTTTAGGATGCTTTCCTTACTCTAATCCATCCTTGCTCTAAAAATGGAGAATTGGAACCAAGTTATTCTGGCTTCTGGAGCGAGAGGTACAGGAAATGAGCTCAGAAGAGTGAGTTTAAACATGAAACAAACCCATCTTGACACAACAAAGGTATTGCTGCCACCATGCAGTAGTTCCAGACAACATTTGCCTGTCCAGTGGTTCAAGCTCAAGAATGGGAATCAGGTTGGATGATTGTTCCTAAGTCTTGTATAGATCATGAGTGACTACAAGTCACTTTGCCTAAGTGCCTCACTTTTCCACTGGACAGTTGTTTATTTTATATTTGAATTGCCTACACGCTGCTATTTGCATGATAAAGATGTTACGGGAATATTATTTCAGGGATTGCTACAGGGATAGGATATTTTTTTAAAAAAGCAATATTCATTTGAAAGATTTGACTGTTGATACAAAATTTATAAATTTATGTCTAATTGAACACCTTTAAGCAATATGCTTTGAATCCGAGTCTAGTTAAAACTGCTGATACCCAAAGGCCTCTCACAGAGCCCTGGGCTAGATCCAAGAACTGACTTAGGTGCTGCTTACTGAACAAGCAGTTGTAGGCAGTTATTTTCCACACCACATTCCAGACTCACTCCCAAGCCGGCTGTGTCTGGACCCCTGGAGAGATGGCTTTCCAGAAGCTCTCGGCCATGCAGCAGAATTTCCTGTGACCTGTAGGAAGAGCTCATAGACAGGTTCCTGCACCACCCTTCAGAGCTGCCTGTCTCACTGTCCCCTGTAGCTGGAGTCCAGGCACCCAAATATCAGGCTTCCAACCCACTAGCCCTAACTCTGTATTAGATCTAGCCGTAAAGGACTTTTGTGCTGTGATCAAGTACAACTTACTTATGAAATAGAGCTTCTATAAACCACTGAGGTCTAGGCACAATAGTTGTGTGTATTGAAGCCTAGAAGAGCAAACCATCTGTATTCACTGCTCTGAAATACCATGGTACAAAATAAACGACTGGAACACACTGTGGTCTCCGTTTGGTTGTTTGTTGGGCTGCAAGCCTGGCGGCTTGGCTGCCATTCACAGCCCAGAGCCACGTGAGATCATCATGTTTAAATAGTAGCTGGTTGATATTTTTATAACTGGGGCTGAAGATCAGAATAATTCAGGGCTTGTCTTCCCCTCCCACTGCCCTCCCCACCAAGAAAAAACCCTTAAGACAAAACAGGGGGTTTTGGTCCTTGAAAAGTAGGGAAAAGTGATGACAATGTTGTGAATCACCTCAAACAATGACAAGTAGCTCACTTCTCTCTTTTGCCCTGAGCAGGAACAGTGGAAAGAAAGTCACTAATAGATGATAAAATATATATAATTAGGCTTCTGTTGCACCTGTGAAAATGAAATAGCCTTGTCTCCATGCCCATTTGAAGTTGGGTGGAACAAATTTGCTCAGCAGAGGCAACCCAGGCTGGCAACAGACCCAGCTCCTGCCCTAGCAGAATGCCACTTCTTGGGAATATGGGTGGTTAGTGTCAGGATAATCAGGGAGAGGGATTAATTAAGGCAGCCCAGGTTACCTGCATGGATGAGGGGACACTGGTGCCCTCATAGAATCGCTCAGGTTGGAAAAGACCTTTCAGATCCTCGAGTCCAACCCTTCCCCTGGCACTGCCAAACTGAGCACTGACCCATGTCCCCAGGTGCTACCTGCTGCACTCCTGCAGCTGCTCTGGCTGTAGGTGCTCCCCTCAGTCACAGTGAGACAGGAACGTGCTGGTTCCCAGGAAGCCAACAGACCTCACACAGAGAAGCATTTAGAGCAAAACTGTTTAATAAAATATCACTTCAACAAGCATTTACATACAATATATAAAACCACTTTAAAAGCCTAATGTGTTTGAAATCTTCTCATAGTGTAACAGATGTCAGAAGTCGTTGAAACAAGAGCAGGAGTGGGGAAGGGAAGGGACACCTCCTCTTGGCACCTACAGCAATGAAAATGCATCCCCACAGAGGCTGATGCAGCATCAAAGCTTCCAGTGTTGACCCACAGCATCAAACAGTGCCAGCCATGAGCCCAACACCGGCAGAGCAGAAAGATTTGCCACATCCTGACGTCCTTGTCCATTTCCTGCCTACGTTCACATCAAACTCAACATGAATCTGTTACTCGTTTCCCCTTCCAGCAGCAATACAGGCATTTTAGCTCCCTCTCTGGGCCACTTCTCTCCGTAGCAGCAAACTGGGACTTGAGAAGAACCCACCCCACCCAGGGCTGGGCAGAAGTAGTGACTTACTCGAGCCTGAAAAACTTCCCTAAGGTCTGTTAATGATTTGCTTTGAGCTTTGTTGGAGAAAACTTTGTGGAGATCAGTGTATCTCAGAAGTTGTGTTCTGCAGCCCACCCAGCCAAAGAACAGCAATGCTGTTGTCCTACAGGAACAAGAGATACCCTGCAAGACCAATGGATCAGTTAATGCATGTTCATGTCTGCAGATCCTACAGAAAAACAAACCAAATCCCAAAAAAACCCACCACCATCTGTCACTCCACTGCCAAACACCAATTTATTGAAGACCTATTTGCTGCATCCCATCACTCCTGCAGGCCAGGATGCTCTTTAGGAAGGCCATTGTAAAAGGATGTGAGCCCAGCTGCCCCTTCATTCTCCCCGGCCATGTACGGCAGGACAGGAGCAAAGACAGCAGCTTCTATCTCTTGATTACCTGCAGCCTCTTTTCAGATCCCGAAGGTGAGAAAAACCTCAGCTTAATCAATGTGGTGCTGCACTGACACTTCAATCAACAGAGCTGAAACAAAATTACCAACTGCAAGTGCTCCTTCCAAACCCTCTGGTGGAAGAACCCATCATCTCAGCTCTCAGGAGAGGATCCTGTTTCCTGCCATACCGAGAGCAGCAGATCACAGAGCCATTGCACAGCACTGGAAATGGGGAGCGGCTGCTGAGCCAGGTGCTGCAAACCACCGTCCCATGAGTGCCACTGTTCCCTGCCACATTTCCCATTGAAGCATGAGCTGATTTTCACATAAAAGCCCACATTCTGGGCAAGAACTCCTACCTACACCTGCTGGAGGACATCACCACGTTGTCAGGCAAGTCTCTATGCTCGCAGAATGCCTCTGGGGGATGTTTGTACTGCACACAACTGCACCGAGTCAGACTGTCCAAAACCAGCTGAGCTCTGCACCTGGGCTGCCTCATCACCTGCAGGAGAAGGGCTGCAGCTGATGGAATTAAGCAAGCAGCTTTTCTTGTGGAAATGGCAAACACAAAGAAGGAAGGAACATAACTGAGGCAGAAATATGGAAATGAACCACTCTCACAAGAGCACAGTCTGGTTTTTGCAAGAGTTTTATCATTTCAGTCGCCTGCAGAGACCAGGGAGAAGGAATTTGTGCTCTTCAGAGGCAGGTAAAGGATTGCACTCCGGATTCCACATCATCCCCCTTCTCCAGCACAGCTGGCAACAGGGACCTGGACCAGTACAATGTACCCTAAAGCAGGGATGCATTTCCTGTCTACAGTCCTGTCCCACATGGTTACAGCTCAAAGAGCATCACCAATGCCAAAGTGACCAGAGAAGGTCATGATAGACATGAAAACCCCAGTCAGAGGCCCAGCGTGATTTACAGTAAGTGGCACAGCTAAAATGCCTCCACCTGACACAGCCAGGTTGGACCTGCTGGAAGCAGGAGAAAGCTTCAAAGGCTGAGCAGTCAGGTGGCTCTACAGCACAGAACTTGGTGACTTCAAGAACACATGATGAGGAAAGGGCCTGGAGAGTCACCCTCAGTGCTCAGTTTCCATCAGCAGTGCCAGTGCTGCAATTCCAGCATGGGGAAGGATACCGGGAGAGAGAAAGCCAAATGGCCATCTATGTGCAGTGCAACAGCAGGGGGAGGGCAGGAAAATCCATATTCCCTGTCCTGGACACAGCTCAGGCTGTCCTTTGACACTTCTGCATCCACCCCAGGACAGTCAACCACATCTTGGATTGCACAGACCACCTCTGTGCAGAGGGAAGCAGAGGTTTTCCAGGTACCAGGGCGGGAATACTGAAAGCTAAATGGTGGTGAAGAGCTGACAGCTGTTGTACACATATACTGGCAGACAAAGGTACACGTAACAGTCCTGAGCGCCTGGAAGAAGCACATTTAAGAGGTTTCTCTGCCACTACATTTTTATGACGTTGAAACTCATCAGAAAATTTGAGACTGGGCAGATTTGGTGGGAAATCATAATGATTCACTGGAAGTTGTAAGCTTTCAGACCAACCCCAGCACACTAACAGCCCAGACAGAGAAAAAGGTGGAAATCAGAAGCAGTGTTGTAAGAAATAAGGGCTGGAACCTGTGAGCAGATGGGACTGAGTCTGTTGGCAACATCCTTTGACTTCTAAGTGAGAGATAACAGCAGTAGAGGAGGGGAAGGGAGGTTGGGCATGAGAGGAGAGTGCAGCTTCTAGGATGCCATTCCAAGCAGGAATCCTCCAGCAAACCCTCCAGTCAGGATAACATTCTTCTTCAGAAATATGATCACCTAAGCAGGGGCAAGAAGAGACAACAGTGTTCAACAATGTCAGGCTACCCACTGACCCTCCTGCTAAGAAGAAATCCCTCAGGCTGTTCTTTGAGGCAAGTGATGCTCAGAGAGATGCCACTGCTTGGATTTGGGAAAGCTTCCTACATAACAACCCCTACCCACTCCCTAACTGCACCAGCACACAGCCAGTTTTTCATCCTGCTCAGCCATGAGCAGCCAGCTCCTCCAGGAGAATGCTGTGGGAAATGGTGTCTTCCTAAAGTCTAGGTAGTCAACATCCACAGCTTCTGCCATCTCTCCAATTCTGCTGTCATGCAAGAATTCCTTCCCTGTATTTGCACAATGGAAGATCCATAATAGCTCAAGAGTCAATCCTGTTTTCTGCTGTCCCTCCAGCACATGCCCTGGGAGAGCTTTCTCACCTCATCCACTCTGCTTTTCACTTCTGGAGGCATTTTATTACCACTGCTGTGAAATTTCAGCTGCTGCTTGGCTTTGTTCATGTCCCGTTGTACTAGATTCCAGTCCACCTTGATGTATCCCGTGTGGTTTGCAATCTAGAGTTTTGAGGATTAGAAAAAAAAGTTCCTGGAGTGAAGTCCTGCCTGACCATGGCAAAACAGACCCCCTTGCCCACTCACCTTCTCTGACCACAGCCACCTCCCACACACTGGTCCAGTGGGCACACTGGCTTAAAAATTGGACAGAACACCACCCCCGGAGCTGTGTCAACTGTTCTGCAACATCTGTCTCCCACAGTAATCCCCCAACAGCTGGGCACACACTGCAGCTTAGCCTGCTTCAGCCTCTCTTCCCCAATGTAAAGCTGGCATCACCTCCCCCTCACAACTGCCATGGATGTTGTTGGGACTCCCTGCACTTCTCTTGCTGCTGTGGGTGGACACAGCTATTAATAGCCCATTCCTCTCAAAGTGTTTTATCTGCTCAGGGTGATTCAGCTGTGGAACTCCCTCTGCCCAGAGCAAGCTTTTCACTTTCAGCAGAACAAGCAGAACCAGGAGAGCAAGGGAGAATGAGTCACACAACGAGACCTGTCTGCCTGAGGAGCAAACAGGTGAGAGCTGAACAAGGCCTGAGAGCTGCTCTACCTGCTGCAGGAAGCACCAGCTACATGAACACATCTGAGCAGCTTCTCTCAGTGCCAGGGCTCTTGGAAACCAGGAGTGGTAGAGGACAGAGAGAGATCTCTGCTTTCTCTCCTCTTCCCCAGTGCTTTACAGCGAGCCCCATCTGTGCTGGTTGGACTCCTCAGGAAGCCAGGTAGGCAGGAAGCATATCACAGATATGGATAAATCCTTCTTAACATGCAGGGCTGTTCCTCCAGGGACAACATGTCCACAGGCACAGGATTCAGTAGGTTAGCCTGTCCTGCAGCAGCAGCATGGTTCACTGCAGCTGAAGGCTGTCTGAGGCTCCACTCAGGTGGCCCTGCAGCAACAGCTCTCCAGGCCTTTGGCCTGGCCTTTGGTAGCAGATCCTCAGTGGATGTGCACTGGCAACCCTGGAGTTTATGCACACTGATCCTGCTCTGCTGCTGCATCCATGTGCCCTGGAGAACACACACCTCTGACATTCACAGCCACAAAGCCCCTGGCAGAGGGGGGGACTGACCCCACATGTCCCAACAGGCAGTGGTTCCTAGAGATGCCTTTGTCCCCAGCAGCAGATGCCCCAGTTCTTGGAAAGCCTGGGCTGCTGTTCATACACACCTGAAGTAGGAAAAAGCCTCCTCCCACTGCTGTCGCTGCCAGCTTTCCAACTTTCTGGAAGATGAATCCAGTACACCTACAAATCAACCAGGATCCAGTCAGGAGAATGAAACACCACACACACTCCTCATTATGCTTCCCACAGGCAAGGTGCCTTTGGCAGGAGTTACCCAAGACTGGAGACAGCCTGACAAACAGCAGAAGAAACCCATGTGCAACCAGAGAGAAGGATTTACACTCAGCCAAAATTGATGCTTTATAGCTTTTCACTTTGTGCTGTCACATTCCAGCCTTTTTCAGTTTGATTCTCATCTCTTCAACCTCATCCTTCTCCCAAAAGAGCAACCAGAAACCTGTGATTTCACCAAAATCAAAAAGTGATTTTAGGTTTTGGTGTTGTTTTTTTAACTGGTATCATCTCTGAGGGGAAATTAAGGAGCACATGTGCTGCTCCATGATAGAGCATGGGCAGCAAATCACAAGCCTCTTTCTTACTTATTTGTAAAGCAAGCAGTAAACAACTGCTTACTTTACCTTTTCATTTCTCAGAAGAGAAAAATGATGGAACAAGCACACAACAGTGATCTAAGGTTATACCGGTCTCCAAAATTACCTGCTTTCAGCATGAAAAACACTCGTGCAGCCACCAGAACTGCAGCCAGCACCACCCCACTGCTCAGTCACACAGCCAAGGGCTGGTGTGTTGTGCCACCCAAACCACACTTTCCTTGGAACACGGTTTCCTTAAGAGCATTGCAAACAACACAGCCTTTACCCCTTTCTGAATATATTTAGTGAAGATACAAGACAGAGGTGGCCAGGTCACACTTCTATGAGAAGACAAAGCTCTGTCATACATTGTTAAATAATCACCCTGGTGCCAGGTGAAGACAAGGGGCATGGTAAGAAGCAAAGCAGTGATTATACAAAGTTTTCAAGTCAAATGATGCTGTCGGAATGAAGTTGAAAATAGAGCCACACTCAGTCCCAGCTACAAGTGACAGGAAATTCTGAGAACTGCGACCCCAGGAAGTTTTTCATGCAGATGCCTGAAGCACATCCACCTCCAGTGTAGAAGGCATCCTTGTTTCAAGAGGTTCATATTTGCCTGTCCTAATTCAACAGCACCACTTTTTGCCAGAAGTTAAAAATAATTAAAGACTGGTGCAATTCTCTTCCCTTGGAGACAGCCTCAGTTCTTCAAGTCACAGACAGCATTTAAGACCTCCCACAGCTCAGCAGACCATGCCAGGGGACAGCAGGCTGGGCACCCGCCTTCTCTGAATGCCTGCCACATGACCACCCAGCACCTGTCAGCGTGACCCCAAAGACCCAGCCAGAGCCTGCCACGAGCAGCAAGGGCAACCCCGGCGCATCTTACCATCCCGTGACCCCTCCGATCACCAGCTGCGTGGCCACATTGTATTTCTCAGCGCTCGACCCCGAGCTGGGGGCGAAGATCTTGCGCCACCAGGGCCGGTTCTTGGTGTACTCCGCCAGGTCCAGCACGTTGAACGTGTCGTCCTTCGCACCTGCAGGCACCTGGAGAGGCTCAGTGCTGGGACTACCGTACCACAGCCCCCTGCAGCTGCCCGGTGCCTCCCCAGGGGCACAGGAGCCCTGCCCAGCCACACAGCTCACGGGGACTGGCACTCCCCCAGCTCTCCGGGAATTCCCAGGTCCCTCAGCCCCCTCCCAGGGCCTCCGGGACCCCTCACCCCCTCGGAGACGCCCCTCGCAGAGCGCCCGGGGCTGGGGGTCCGTGCCCGGAGCCGCCCCCTCGGGCCCTCAAGCGGGGCCAGGCCCCGGCAGCGGCCGCCGCGCGGTGCAAAGGGAACGACACCGCGCTCCGCATGGCGGGGGGCCGAGCGGGGGGAGCCGGGGACCCGCTGCCAGGGGGAGAGGGGTGGGAGGACCCGCGCCCCGAGCCATCCCCGGCCAGGCCCACCTCCGCCCGGCACCGCCATGACGCCGCTGCGCTCCGCGCAGGCGCGGGCACGGCGCGCGCGCGTCACCGG
>VZTG01008541.1:213024-249848 GCA_013397845.1 Melanocharis versteri | reverse complement strand
GGTGCCAGGAGAGGGGCGGGAAGGAAGAAAGAGGGGCCCGAGGGGAGAGGGGCGCAAGGGGAGGAGCGGGAGCGCGCGTGGGTGCAGCGCGGTCGCGGCCGTGCACGGGGGCGCGCCCGGGCCTCGGCTGTTCCCCGTGGTGCCCCCGGTGCTCCCCTCGGGAAGGACCCCCGTGCTGCTGCAGCAGCATCGCCCCCGCCCCGGAGCGGCTCCTCGGGGCCCCTCGGTGGCCCTGGGCCATCGGTGCTTCCGCCGGGCCGGGTCGGGTGCGCGATAGCGGCTCTGCAGCAGCGACATCCAGGGGTTCCGAGGGTATCTTAAAAGCTTCCTCAAGTCCATGGTGGTTTGCTTCCTCTGGCACGGGAGCTCCTGCTTGGCTGTGAGCTGTCACTGGGCAGAAACAGTGCTTTTTGCCATTTGCTATAGGGACCCCAAAGCCACCGGCTTTCTTGGCAGCGGAGCACCCTGGCACACAAGCTCGGGTGTGTTGGAAGCAGCGTGGGGGTCCTGCTGCACTGCATTCACCCAGCTGTGGCCTGCTGTGCCTCTGCCCCGGAGCCGATTTGGGTAGCCTGGACATGCTGCCTGGCAGGAACGCATTTCATTGTTTCCCCCGAAATAATGACACCTCTGATTTCTGGGCCATTACTCACTTGAGCTCCTGTAGAACAAAAGCCACCTAGTTCCCAGCTGGGGATGCAGCTGCCCAGGGCATAGCAAAGATGGAAATCCTGAGACACAACAAGCAGAAGAAAAAAAAAGAAGAAATCCTCATGGAGTGGTTGTGACAGAGAAGACTTGACCCTCCTTTGGGAGTAATGGAAAGCAGTGTGTGAGTGGGAGCAGGAGTGCAGGCAGTGTGGGATGGGTAGGGGGACAAACACTCTTCTGGGAGCTAACAACACTCTTCTAGGAACTAACAGCAGCACTCATCTGCACGGGTCAGGGCATCCCACCAGTAAACATCCCAGCACCTCGTTGCCCCTTGCACGTAGGTCGGGACGTGTTGGGAACTGCAGCAATATCCCACGTGTTTCCTGCACTGCCCTGATTAGGGGGAACTGGCCGGAGCGGTGTGTGCACATTCAGACCAAAGTGGTAGGACAGCACTTCCCTGGGCACGGAAGGAAAAGATGTGGCTGGGGAGGGGATGGCTGGAGGCAAGTTGGCCCCTAGAAATCCAATCTGAACACCTGTGTCCTGTGGCACTGGGGTCTCCTGCATGTCTGGTGCATGGTGGGCTTCCATTCCCGTGCAGCACATGTCCCTGGTTTTGTCTCCCTGCCCTGAGCAAAGGTGCTGCAGGGCTGGGGGCTCCTGTGCGGTGGGGTCAGGCACAGCCTGGTGCAGTGGGTGGCACAGGGGTTCTGGTGCAAGGACAGAACCCAGCAGCAGCACCTCAGCAGCCCACAGCTCCACTGGGGCTCCCTGCCAGGTGCCTTCCTGGTGAACAGCCCTGTTCAGCTTTGGAGGCAGGCATGAAACACTATTCCCCACCTCAAAGGCTTTCTCTCCCTCCTGGCACCGCCACAACCTTCCAGCTTCCATGGCCAGGCTGAGCTCACCAGTCCATGGGAACTTCCAGTGGGTGCTTCTGCTGCCTAACTCATTCAGAGACACCTCTGATGTGAGGAACAAGAGAGAAAGCAGAAATGCTCCACTGACCCACTTACTGCAGGGAAACCCAGAAGAAGAAAGCAGGCTTAATTTTGAGACCTCTTCCATGTCAGTATTGCTATTCTGGTGCTAGGGCAGATCCATCAGGGATGGATTTTCTGGATACTCGGGGGTGTTGATGGCATCAGCCCTGCTGCACTGCTGTTCCGTGGGGGTCCCTGTGCCTGTGAGTTCGCCCATCTGAGAGCTGCAGGGGCTGCAGCCCCTCTTTGCTCCATCACTGCTGGGGTGCTGATGTAAGGGGCCCTGCCTGGTCCCCCAGACAGATCTGTGCCATGTGGCACAGCCGTCGTCCTGGTGCCAGCAAGGGTGAGTGCCCTGTGCGTGGCTGCTGCTTCTGAGATACTCAGCGTTCCTGAGAAGCTGTCACGAATCACTTGTTCTACCTCACACACACAAAAAAAGTTCCAGAGGAGATTAGACATGGTTCAAAGGATTCTGAGTAATTTTTATCTGCTCCAGTCCGTTATTCTGAGAGCCGCACAATTCAGGGAAACAACCAGCTCTTTCTGCGTGCGTGTGGGTCCTTGTCTCTGGCAAAATATGTATCTCTGGAGTCTCCATGGCAGGAGCCTGTTGTGGCTTTCCCATCACATTTTAACGGAAGGACAGTGCCTTTGGGGATGGGCAGATGAGTTCCAGGCAGGACTGGAATGCCAGTGCCTCTCTGTAGCTTTCTCAAAGGCACAGCTGCTGCCTGGCCCGTCCTGACCCAGCCGTGGGTGACACTGACAGTTCGCAGAGGCTCCTGCACAGGTTTGCAGAGCCCTTGGAAGCTCCACAGCTGTTAATGGCACCCACTGGCTGGGACCATGCTTGCTGTTCCTGGGGCATGTGGGCTCCAGCTTGGATTCTGGGCTGAGGAGGAGCTGGGCTCCCTCTGCATGTCCAGCTGTCCTTGGCATGCTTTGCTCCACACTGGCTCTCTTGTGCTAAGGCCAGGATCTGGGCCCCCTACCCAAGGTACTTCCAAGTTTCACATCTGGATTCCCTTTCCCATGGCCTTGAGTATCTTGATAATATTTTCTTCCTGGCCACCTGGGTAGACCTCATCTCTCAGGTTTACTCTTACGTCTCTGGGCCAGGCACCTGGAGCTGCCNGGTAGCGGCTCTGCGCCAGCGACATCCAGGGAAGGACAAAGGGGTTCCGAGGGTATCTTAAAAGCTTCCTCAAGTCCATGGTGGTTTGCTTCCTCTGGCACGGGAGCTCCTGCTTGGCTGTGAGCTGTCACTGTGCAGAAACAGTGCTTTTTGCCATTTGCTATAGGGACCCCAAAGCCACCGGCTTTCTTGGCAGCGGAGCACCCTGGCACACAAGCTCGGGTGTGTTGGAAGCAGCGTGGGGGTCCTGCTGCACTGCATTCACCCAGCTGTGGCCCGTTGTGCCTCTGCCTCGGAGCCGATTTGGGCAGCCTGGACATGCTGCCTGGCAGGAACGCATTTCATTGTTTCCCCCGAAATAATGACACCTCTGATTTCTGGGCCATTACTCACTTGAGCTCCTGTAGAACAAAAGCCACCTACTTCCCAGCTGGGGATGCAGCTGCCCAGGGCATAGCAAAGATGGAAATCCTGAGACACAACAAGCAGAAGAAAAAAAAAGAAGAAATCCTCATGGAATGGTTGTGACAGAGAAGACTTGACCCTCCTTTGGGGTTAATGGAAAGCAGTGTGTGAGCAGGAGTGCAGGCAGTGTGGGATGGGTAGGGGGACAAACACTCTTCTGGGAGCTAACAACACTCTTCTAGGAACTAACAGCAGCACTCATCTGCACGGGTCAGGGCATCCCACCAGTAAACATCCCAGCACCTCGTTGCCCCTTGCACGTAGGTCGGGACGTGTTGGGAACTGCAGCAATATCCCACGTGTTTCCTGCACTGCCCTGATTAGAGGGAACTGGCCGGAGCGGTGTGTGCACATTCAGACCAAAGTGGTAGGACAGCACTTCCCTGGGCACGGAAGGAAAAGATGTGGCTGGGGAGGGGATGGCTGGAGGCAAGTTGGCCCCTAGAAATCCAATCTGAACACCTGTGTCCTGTGGCACTGGGGTCTCCTGCATGTCTAGTACATGGTGGGCTGGTTTTATCTCCCTGCCCTGAGTAAAGGTGCTGCAGGGGTGGGGGCTCCTGTGCGGTGGGGTCAGGCACAGCCTGGTGCAGTGGGTGGCACAGGGGTTCTGGTGCAAGGACAGAACCCAGCAGCAGCACCTCAGCAGCCCACAGCTCCACTGGGGCTCCCTGCCAGGTGCCTTCCTGGTGANGTGAGTTCGCCCATCTGAGAGCTGCAGGGGCTGCAGCCCCTCTTTGCTCCATCACTGCTGGGGTGCTGATATTAGGGGCCCTGCCTGGTCCCCCAGACAGATCTGTGCCATGTGGCACAGCCGTCGTCCTGGTGCCAGCAAGGGTGAGTGCCCTGTGCGTGGCTGCTGCTTCTGAGATACTCAGCGTTCCTGAGAAGCTGTCACGAATCACTTGTTCTCTCTCACACACACAAAAAAAGTTCCAGAGGAGATTAGACATGGTTCAAAGGATTCTGAGTATTTTTTATCTGCTCCAGTCCGTTATTCTGAGAGCCGCACAATTCAGGGAAACAACCAGCTCTTTCTGCATGCGTGTGGGTCCTTGTCTCTGGCAAAATATGTATCTCTGGAGTCTCCATGGCAGGAGCCTGTTGTGGCTTTCCCATCACATTTTAACAGAAGGACAGCACCCTTGGGGATGGGCAGATGAGTTCCAGGCAGGACTGGAATGCCAGTGCCTCTCTGTAGCTTTCTCAAAGGCACAGCTGCTGCCTGGCCCGTCCTGACCCAGCCGTGGGTGACACTGACAGTTCGCAGAGGCTCCTGCACAGGTTTGCAGAGCCCTTGGAAGCTCCACAGCTGTTAATGGCACCCACTGGCTGGGACCATGCTTGCTCTTCCTGGGGCATGTGGGCTCCAGCTTGGATTCTGGGCTGAGGAGGAGCTGGGCTCCCTCTGGATGTCCAGCTGTCCTTGGCATGCTTTGCTCCACACTGGCTCTCTTGTGCTAAGGCCAGGATCTGGGCCCCCTACCCAAGGTACTTCCAAGTTTCACATCTGGATTCCCTTTCCCATGGCCTTGAGTATCTTGATAATATTTTCTTCCTGGCCACCTGGGTAGACCTCATCTCTCAGGTTTACTCTTACGTCTCTGGGCCAGGCACCTGGAGCTGCCTCCCAGTAGCTGAAAATGGTTAATTCAGCACTTGCCGGTGTCACAACCATGAATTTCTGACTGTGTCCAGGCTCTTGCCACTGCAGCCCCCAAGGGACTCTTTTCCTGACTGTCCTCTGTGATCTCTAGATGTTGTCATCCCGTGGTGCCCAGAGCATCCCTGCCAGGGTTAGAGTCAAGAAGCCTCTGTGTTGCCCCATGCAGAACTCCAGCACCCAGAGCTGGAGCAGCCCTCCTGGCTCCTATCCCAGCCCTCCCACATGCCCATCCCACACTGCCACCCCTCAGCTGCCCTCTTTGGCAATGTTTTCCCCATCCGCTTGTTTCTGGAAGCTTTCCAGGTGAGTTTCACAGGACCAGGAGATTCCCAGATGGGATGACTGGAATAAAGTCACATCCATACTGCAGGGGACCCCAGATCTCCTGTATCTCTCCCAGAAAACTCTCTTCCCTCCAGTATGGAATATTATTCTGCTTCACTGCAGCAGGGCAGGATGCAAAGCATCCTGGGGCATCCCCAAATGTGACACACCACTTACTTTGCCCCACAAGACTTGCTGGAAAAAGTGAGGTGAGTTGTTGCTCACAAAGAAAAAGAGCCCCAGGCTCCCCAGTCACGGAGCCAGCTGTGGGTGCACAAGCTGGAGAAAATGCTTCTCACTCACTCTTTGCCTCCCCAGGAACAAGGTGGGTGGTGTTGGGGAATCCCTTTCTGCCCTGTGCTGAGGATTCATGTCAGAGACTCCCAAAAGCCCATCCCTCCACCATCTCCACGCCTCCCTGTGTTTCCCAGTCACCAAGGCCTGTCACATGGATGCTTCTGCACACACTGGGACTGTCACCAAAGGGGTCACTGCCCCCGTTGCACTCTTGCTGCCCTGTAACATGATTTATGGGACATTTCCCCACCTCACTCATCCAGGGGATGCTGGGACCATGCAGGGCGTTCCTCCTCATCTTCCTGCCTTCGTGAGCCAAGGGAGAACCACGTGGCAGCGTGTGTGCCTGAGCACACGTGTGTCCATTGATGGGGGGAGGGGGATTTTGTCGTTATTAAAAAGAGAGATTGAAAATTTGTGAGTAAAATGACAGAAATTTGCAGAAACATTTCAGTGCATCTTGTCTGAGCGATACTGCAGGACCCTGGGAGAAGAGGGGTGGCTGGTGGGAAGGGGACTCCAGGGATCATCCCAACCCACTCCCTCCCATGTGTCTTGAGGCAAGGTTGTGTGGCCAAGTCGTCACTGTTTGGGGTGCAGGCATCCTGGGGAGAGGGATGAGTCACATGTGTACATCTGCATCCCTGGCAACCCTCTCTCCTTCTCTTCAGAGGTGACAGAGAAGGTGAGACCAGACAAAGACCACACCTAAATTCTGCTGCCTCTGCAACCCTCCCTTTCCTCCTCTTGCTCCCAGACAGGAGCCAGGACACTGAGCCAGCTGGGTCCTGCAGCGGAACTTACCGCTGTGCTTGCCCTCCCTTTCCTTTTGTTTTTTCCTCTCCTCCTGCCACTGCCAGAGGAAGAGCAGGAGAGTCCATCATTCACACACTGCTCTTTGCACAAACCTGCTCAAGTGATTCCCCTCCTGACATCTTTGAGAAACTCTGCTCTGAGTGAGTCTGTGGGTGCTGGCTTTAAATCATCATCTCCGGTGGATTACAACAGCTGGATGAGAAGATAAAAGCTTTCCTCTCCTCTTTCCTTTCTCGTTCCTTGCTTTTCACTTTTCCTCCCGAAGTCAGAGCAGTTCCCAGCCAGGAGGCATGGTGCTGGTGGGAGCCCTGTGCAGCCTCCTGCTCCTCTGCCTGGTTGAGGAGGGCATCAGCAAAGTGAGAAGGTACTACATCGCTGCAGTGGAAACCGCCTGGGACTACACACACAGCGACCTGCTGTCCGTGCTGCAAGCGCCTGCAAGGTAAAGCTCTTCCTATTGCGATTCTAGAACCCTGCCCTGGGTGTTCTCCCACCCTGGCATGTGGCACTGTGAGCTTGGCTCCAGGCAGGCAGGTACATGGGGGCATCCTGGCGAGGTGGGTGCACTGAGCTGCTGGTACAGCTGGGAAGGGGGGGTGTGATGGGGAGTCACTAAGTGCCACCCCTGATGAGGGACAGGTGGAATTGAGAGAGAGAGAAAGATGCACACCTGCTCTGCACCACTGTTCTGCACTGTTTTGTCTTAATGCCGTTTGCCAATGACCCTTTAAAGTCTGTGCTAGGAGCCACGAGCTGATTTTCCAGCCTGTGCTTTCTTTTCTGCTTTGCATCCTGGGGGCTTTGGGGAAGCGTGAGGGGAGACAGTCACCTGTGACTCCCTGGGCACTGCAGAGGAAGGTTGGCTGTGCCTCTCGACATAACTCTGAGCAGCAAAGGCTTTCCACTGTGTCTGCCCCGGTAAAATCCAGCTTTAGTTATTATATCTTTGTGTACATTACATTGCTGGGGCTGAAATTTTTCCTTAAGGAAATGAAAATAATTTTTGGTGTTTGGGCGAAGAATGGTGCTCATGCACAGTGGCAGGAAGGAGGAAGGCATGGTGGTTTTGCCCATGTACTTTGGAGTAGGAAGGAAAAGTGAGAGTTGCATTGCTCAGGCATCAGGATGGTGTTGTCTGAACACACAGCTGGCTTGGACGTGCATGGTTGTGAATGTTCTGAGGTCAGCATGGAGAATGGAGCTGGATGGCTACACCCCCTAGGATCAAGATGTGCCCATTCCCTCTGCCCTGTTTCCATATCCCTTTCCCAGACTCTCCCCCTAGGCGGTATCAGCCCATGACCCCATCTCGGACCTGCAGTGGCCTGAGCAGTGAGGAGCTGTGGTCAGGCATTGGAAGCCAGGCTCTAGGGATAACCCAGGTCAGCCTGACTAGCTGCTGTAGTCACTGTATCCCTGTCACGTTGGTTTTTCCGCTTTTGGTAACTTCAGTAGGAAAATTGCATCCAGCAAGCCCCCATTTTACTTTCACTGATGTTGCCCTCAGATCCCTTAGGCTACGGTAGAGATGATGACTTCGCTCACCCTGTTAATTCAGCCCTGTGGCTTTCCATTTCAGCGCTGGCTTTATGATGCACTCGGGCACTGTTTCTGACCCTGGAGTGACCCAGGGACCTGACCCTGCCTGGGGATGAGCGGGGCATTGGCAGGCAGTGTGAGGTCACTCATCCTTCTCTAAAAAGGGGAAAGAGCGCTGGCTTTCTCAGAGGGACTTGCTGGTGTGCTCCAGCCTGGAGAGGCAGAGACCTCCTGGGCAGTGCAGCTCCTGGAGAAGCTGTGGTGGGAACCAGGGATTGCTTGTCATGGCTTTTACCAGCTGAATGATGGTGCCTTTCCCCTGGCCCTGAAACCTCAGCCCAGTTCCCTGCAACAAAGGAGGGCACAGGAAAACAGCCAGGCTGGGGATAAGGGGTGAGGAGGAGGGAGCCAGGAAGGCATGGCAGGCAGAGCTGCCCCTGGAGCTGGGCTGTCTCTGAGCTGTGTGTGGTGCCTTCTGCTTCACACGTTCCCCCTCAGGGTACCAGCATCTCATGGCAGCTCCCAAAGGTGCATCTCCAGGCAGGACCTCCAAACCCCTTGTATGTATCCGGGGGGTTCTCTGGCATGTTTGTAGAAAGCTCTGTCAAATAAATGGGCTACAACACACCAGGCCAGAACTGCTCACACCTTCTCCATGATTTCAGTTTCTCTTCCTCCCAAACACAACCCCACCAGCAGGGTCAGAGCCAGGACCAGCACATCCTGCAATGACCCCAGGGATCTCAGCTCTGACACGTAGAGGTGGTGGACACGTAGCAGCAGCCCACGTTTGAGTTTTTTGGCAGTGCAGAATGTCTCCCAGCTCCAAGAGATGAACAGATAGTGTGGCTAACAATGCTGATCCAAGGTGCCAGAAACTTATCGGCCTGCCTCAGCTTCAGCTGCCATTGGGGAAGGAAGTTCACAGGGACCCTAAGTACGGAGAACTGGCCAGAAACACTTTCATCAGACACCCCTGGGCTGAACTCCGCCTTCTTGTCTCCTGTGGGCTCTGCTCTGCCAGCACTGGGAGCCGGCACTGAGCCCTGTTGTCACTAAGTCCCCTCCCAGCCAGGACCCTGCATGCCAGCAAAATCCCCGTGGCTCCAGAGGATTTCTGCCTTGTTTACTGCAGAGTTAGCAGGACCAGACCCTCATATCTCAGGACTGCATTCTCAAATCTGGGCTTTCTGTGAGCTAGAGATTAAGGCACAGATTCCTGACAGTGGACAGCTGAGTGCCAGCAACTCTGCAGCTCAGCTACCTCCCAGTGTGGGGACATGCTAGAGAGCAAAGCTGTGGCTGGACCCCACTGCCATCAAGCCAGGGATGATAATGGTTCATGGGCAAAGTCAGCTGAATGCAGTGACACTGCTCACTGGGGTCGTGTCTGCTGGGGGCTTCCTGCCAGCCTGGATGTGGGATTACGGCTGTGGTGGGAGAGGCAGGAGCTGGATGCCCATGAGGTTTTCATGGGCTCCCATCCTGCTCTGCCCCTGAGGAGAGTGGACTCTGCTCTCTCCACAGCACCCTCCAGCTGCAGGTGGCTTCCAGCCAGTGTTGTGGGGGTGAGTGTGCATTGCCTTTCCTAAATTTGAGTCACTCTGTCTCCTTCCTCTTCCTCTTGAGGAAGAGTCGCAGAGGGAAACGCTGCTCGAATGAAGGCTTAGTCAGAGCAGGACAGCAACCTGCTTCTTAAGTGGGAAGAAAATACCACCTGGCTTTTGCTCCAAACAAAACAAGGCTGGAAAAGTCTGACTGGTTACTGGAAATGGTTTTAGTCCTGGGGCTGATAAGTCAGCCTCTAAAATCTTTGAAGAAATTCATGCCTTTGTTATCCTGATAAATGTGCTATAAATGTGCTGGATTCCTTCTGGAAAATGAATTTGTTAAGCTTCTTACAGATAGAAAGTGGCCAGCAGAGATAAGTGGGGTGTGAAATACATTCAAGGCTCCTTTATCTTCCTTCTGTGAAGTGTAAATCCCATTTTGGGCAGAAAAGAAACAAATGTGGGGACATTGCTCAGACACAAAACAAACTGCCACAACCTGCCAGCAGCCCCACAGTCTCTTTCCTGGGGGGTAGCTGGGGAAAATGTGAGTTACACGTGATGTGATGTGTTTGCCACACCTGAAGGTGCTGGGGTAGGGGTGGAGGTGGCTGCAGGGCAGAGGTCACCATGGCACTGCCAGGGCTGTGTCTCTGCTGCCAGGGAAGCATGAAGCTGGACAAGGCAGGAGGCAGGAGGCTGGCAGCAATGCCTGCTGCTGTGCCCTGTCCCAGCTGCATCTGGCTATGGTCTTGTGTCTTCTTCCATCATGACTAACACCACAACACTAATCACTGCCCTGCTGTCATCCGTATGCTGAGCAAAACATTTCCAATCATACCTGGGAGCTGTCAGGAAATTCAAAGGACACAGCAGGGTGAGCAATCCCTGGGGCTCCAGCAAGCAAGCTGGTGGGAAGGGAAGGAAGAGGATGGCTGTTTCCCATGCCTGGATGGGTCTGTGCAATCGGCCTTGGCTTTTCCTTCCTCCTGCAGCATTTTGGGGCATGGGGGCCCACGTCCCCCCACCGCCGGTGTCCCTCCCCGGTACAGGAAAGCTGTTTTTGTGGAGTACCCTGATGGCTCATTCACACAGCCCAAGCTCAAGCCAGCGTGGATGGGTAAGAAGAACCTGCAGTGTGGGGAGCTCCAGCAATCCTTGGCAGCCACCAAACTGATCTTGGGTTGGGTGCTGGCTGCTCTTCAGCCAGGAGCAGGAAAGCACCTGGGTGGATCCCAGCATGGCAGAGCTCCTGGGGATGCAGAGAGCCTTGCTGGAGCTGATGCAGTTGATGCTGCTGTGCTGCAGGAAGGACAACCACTAACAGGGCTTGTGGAAAGTCAGGGCCCTTTGGGGCTCCTGGCGGGGTGTGAGCTGCCTGACCCCAACCACATGACCTTGTTGTTTTCCCCTTCAGGTCTTCTAGGCCCCACCATCCGAGCAGAAGTCTATGACACAGTGGTCATCACGTTCAAAAACCTGGCCTCCCGCCCGTACAACCTCCATGCTGTCGGGGTGTCCTACTGGAAGGCCTCGGAAGGTGAGTTGGGCAACATCAGGTGCTGCAAGTCCTTGTGTAGCACCTCCTGCTCTG
This sequence comes from Melanocharis versteri, assembly GCA_013397845.1. Taxonomy (NCBI): domain Eukaryota; kingdom Metazoa; phylum Chordata; class Aves; order Passeriformes; family Melanocharitidae; genus Melanocharis; species Melanocharis versteri. The sequence goes on along the minus strand of VZTG01008541.1, from coordinate 238,819 downwards.
CCACCTGCCTGTCAGGTGTGTGTCCCTCCCTCACCCTGCTATTCATGTCCCTCTGCGAGGACAGATGGTCACAGAGATGGCCTAGCCTGGGGGAGCAACATGACCGTGCCCAGCTCAGAAATGAGCTGAGCAAACAGTGCAGAGCAAACCTGTATCAGTTACAGAGGTAACACACAGATTAAACCTAAGGTTGGATGCTTAGGGCAAAGAAGACTGTGCTGTCCAGCCTCGGAGCAGGTGGTGGGTGCACAGCCCAACCTGTGAGTCTGGCACAGCTCTGCTGCTGCCCTCTGTCACAGTCTGTGAGACTCACTGCCCTGGGATGGAGAGGGCCTGTGTTCTGGGTGGGAGGAAGGGGCATTTCTGTAGCCATGGTGTGCTGGGGATGAACCTGCAGTGACATCTGGCCGTTTCTTTGGTTTTAGGAGCAGGGTATGAGGACGAGACCAGCCAGCCAGAGAAGGAGGGGGACAGGGTGGATCCTGGGAAGACACACACATATGTCTGGGAAATCCAGGAAAACCGGGGCCCGACGGATGACGATCCAGCGTGCCTGACCCACTCCTACTCCTCCAACACCAACAGCGTGAAGGACATCAACTCTGGTTTGATTGGAGCCCTGCTCGTGTGCCGACCTGGTAAGGACAGCATGGGATGGGGACAGGCCACATGCAGCCATTGGTTGAAAAGCAGAATAATCACAGATGCCTTCCTGAGGCTGAGCATGGCAGTGGAGTCAGTGAGCTGTGCTCAACGAAAATGCTCCTGGGGTTCAGTCTTGAAATCCTGACGGCACAAGGTACAACAAGAAGTGACTGGGGTAAGATTGGTCATCCCTGGCTGAGACATATCCTGGAGGTAGCTGTCCAGACCCCCCTAGAGTCACTGGAAATGACTGGGCACTGTCTGCAGGCTCCAGTGACTCACCAGGAGCAGCTTCTCCACTGAGCAAAGATCTAAGGGAAGGCAGTACAAATTGACCTTTTGATGCCTTCTGGGGGCAGCTGCCTCTCAACCATGGACTTTTGGGGACTGCAAGGTTGGAAGCAGGGCTGTTGCAATTGTGAGACATGACAAAAGCAAACCACAGCCTGGCCTTGGTTTACCAGTTCTTGAAGAGCACAAAGGGAATTCTCTGAGTGGTGCTTGCTGACCTTTAAAGAAATCCATCTCATTGCATCTTGCAGGGACCCTCGGGAGTGATGGGAATGAGGGCGTGCAGAAAGAATTTGTGCTGCTCTTTGCAGTGTTTGATGAAGGTAATTACTGGCTGACTGGTGTCAGACCCTGCATTCAGCCAGGTCTGGGGCATTTGCTTTGGCCATGGTGTGAGCACAGCTTCTCAGCATCCATGCCCCCTCCCAAGGGTTTGAGCCTGTACAGCCCCCCCAGCCAGCATTCTCCTGGTGTAGTACTGCCCCTCCTTCTCTTCCCCAGGTGCAGGGAGCTTGCAGCCCCCCATTTCTGCCATCCCATGCCCTTATTCCCATCACACAGGCTAAGGAGGGGAGTCATTCCCTGTCACACGTAGTGGTCACCCCCACACTCATGCAGAGCCATGGCCAGGTGTGCTGTGGATTTCCACAGGCACCACACATCCGACCTCCCTGGCAAGGTTTACTTTTGCTTTGAAATGCTCTCAAGTGGAAGCTGATGGCACCCTCCTCTCTCCACAGGGAAAAGCTGGTACTCTGAGCAGGGTTCCCCAGCAGCTGCTCATCCCCGGGCTCAGAACAGGACAGAGCTGCACACCATCAATGGCTACATCAATGGCTCACTGCCTGGTGAGTCCTGCTGGGACAGGGACAGGGGTGGGGGGCATGGGAACAGCTAGGAGCAGGGCTGGAGCCAAGTCTGTAAACTCGAGGTAGCTTGGGAAAGGATGTGAGAAAAGAGATCAAGAGGAGTTTCCAGGTGATGGATCTGTTAGGCTGTGTTCACCCCAGAGGGACTATTACATCTCAGGTCCTGGATTTGCCTTTCCCGTTTACAGCAGGGAAGGAGTTGTTTCCAGCTGTCTGTGTTGCCAAGTGCAGCTGACTTCCTTGGAGGTCTCCAGGAACAGTGCTGGTAGCAGAGTTTTATCTTTTGTAGCCCTGTGAACAAGGCTGGAGGTAGCATTTAGCTCTCACTCAAACACCTTCCTAGGATTTTGGGAATCATTTAGGCTGGAAAAGACCCTTAAGATCATCAAGTCCAACTGTAAACTTAACGCTGCCAAGTCTACCACTAAACCATGTCCCTGAGTGTCACTTTTACAAGTCTTTTAAATGCCTGGGCAGCCTGTTCCAGTGTTTGACAACCCTTTCAGTGAAGAAATTTTTCCCAATACCTGGCATAAATTTCCCTGGTGCAGTTTGAGGCTGTTTTCTCTTGTTTCTACAGCACTGTTGCTACTTCCTTCCTTGCTGCCTGGGAGAAGAGACTGACCCCCCACTTCATTACAGCCTCCTTCCTGGTAGTTCTAGAGTGATAAGGTCTTCCCTCAGACTCCTCTTCTTCAGAAGAGCAAAAGAAAAGGCTGGGTTTGATCTTAGCAAATACAAAAGTTGCTGTTTTCTGGTGTTCTCCTGGGAAAAGATCCAGAGCTGCCCGAGAGTGAGGAATCTCCGAGGCAAACTGGGAAACACTGTCAGGAGAGTCATTACCACCAGCAGCTTTGGTAAACCACATCCTAAAACCTCCCACTTGGGTCTGGCCATTCTCCAGTAAAAGGCAAAAGTAAAACTCCCCTAAATTCCCTGCCCTGATGGGTTCACAGAGCTCAAAAGCTAAGGAAGCCTTATGGTCAACCACTGTGTCTGCACAGTAGGTTTTCCCTGGAGAAGTTATCCACCCACACTCAGCATCCCCCTCCCGGGATGCAGGGCCTGACCTGAGAGGTGTCTGATGGAGAGCTGGAAATGGAGAGCTGAGGGCCTCAGGGTGGAACCTCCACCCAGTTTCCTCCCAGGCCCTTGGGATCTGTTCCAGTCACCTCTGCACTCTGCCAAAACCAAGCGCTTGACTCTGCATTTGACTTTGTTTGGCTTCAGCTTCCAGGAACTTCTTATTCACTTCCCTGCTAGATTACAGAGCCCTTCAGCACACATCAATTTCTCCCCAGGAAAGTATTTTTACAATGCAGTCAAGTTCTTTCCCATTTCCTAAGCACACTGAGCTCTTGGAGTGTCTCTGAGGAAGGAATTTTCTCCAGCACTCAAATAATCCTGGTGACCCCTCTCTGCCCTTCGTGGTATTTCAGCTACTGCTGAGGACGTGCTGGAGCTCTGCTCCAGATGCAGCGTTTTAGTATCAGGCTTGCCAGTGTTGTGATCAGACAAATGACTCTCCTGTCCAGTGCCCAATTTCCCTATTTATGGAGTTAAGGAGCATATCTCTCTCTTTTGCCACTGCATCCCAATGTGAGCTCCTACCAGCAACCCTCCCAAAGTCCCCCCTTCTGTAAATCTAGTCTTATTTGAGGAGGATGATGTAACCTGTGCCTCTGTTTCGCTCAGACGATCCACATTCATGTGTGATTTCTCCAGCTTGAAGCCAGCACAGGAGAAGGGGACTCTATCAGCATGTGACAGACTCTATGGCACCAGGAGTGGGGACAAGGGTTGGACACAGTGCTGACTCCTGGGTGCTTTCCTTGTCTCCTGGCAGGCCTCACACTGTGCCTCAAGAAGCAGGTCCACTGGCATGTGATCGGGTTGGGCTCTGGGCCAGAAGTCCACTCCATCTTCTTTGAAGGCCACACATTCCTGGTGAGAAGCCACCGTGTCAGCAGCCTAGAAATCTCCCCTGCCACATATCTCACAGCCCAGACCATGCCAGGAACAGCTGGCTGGTTTCGGATGTTCTGCCAGATACTGTCCCATCAGCAAGGTAACCTTATTTTCCAAGAGCTCGGGGGAAAAGCCATTCAGGGGATGGCCTGGGCTCAGGGTTCTGTGTGGTGTTGCAGCTGCAAGGCCCCTCCTGCTCCCTAGTGTTACATCCACCTGCAGTCTGGCACATTCCAGATGGCATGGGTTGATCCCTGTGATGGCCCATTTGATGGGAACAGGAGTGGAGGAGATTTCTGGTCTGGGGCAGTGCCTGCTTGTATTGGCACATCAGTGTGACCCTTTCTGCATGTCGTGTCTGAACCCAGCTGGCATGGAGGCCTTTGTGAAGGTGGAGGAGTGTCCTGAGGAACGCCTGCTGAAGACGGGGAAGCTGTTAAATGAGCCAGAGGACCTGGATTACCCTGAGGAGGATGAGGAAACTTATCATGTGATCCAAGTGCGCTCTTTTGCCAAAGACAAGCCCATGACCTGGACTTACTACATTGCAGCTGAGGAAATGGACTGGGACTATGCCCCTGTGAAGCCAGAGTCTCTGGACAGGTGGGAGTGGGCATGTGTGTGCCTGAGGCTGCTCTTCAAGGCAGCCCTGCCAGCTCTTCTCCTTTTCTCCAGAAGTTAATTTTCATTCTGCCCAGCCTGGACAGTTTTGTTCTTCCTTATTAACACTAACAACACTTACTAACAGTATGGATGCAGGACAAGGATGGTCTTGGGGAGGCCATGGGAAGGCAGGACCTGGCTTTGCTCCATTTTACCAGATGCCCAGCAGAGACATTTGTCTCCAGGGCATTTGTCTCTCTGTCACCAAGGCCTCTGGAGTCAGTCCCTTCTGAGCAGATGACAGCTCCTGGTGACGTTCTCAGCCATCAGCCAGGTCCTTGGATGATGGAAGGTCCTGCTCTGTTTCTGACAGTGTCCTGCATGAGGCCATTTGCTCTTTCTCTGCCTTTGCCTGCAGAAACACGGCGAGCCTGTACCTGGAGCCTGGCCCGCAGCGGATCGGTTCAAAGTATAAGAAAGTGGTGTTTGTGGAGTACGAGGACGCAGCCTTCAAGAAGCGCAGGGTGTCCAGTCAGCAGGACAAGGGAATTCTGGGGCCTGTCATCAAGGGGGAGGTTGGAGATCAGTTCAAGGTAAGAGAAATGCAGCTTTCCACTGTAAGGAGAAACTTCAGAGCTTGATGCTGTTCCTACTAATAGCTCTTGGTTTGTGGCTAAGGTCTAACTCAAGTCATTGAGGTGCTCTCTCATGTTTGGCAGTGTCCAAAGTTCACTGGAAAGGCAGGTGTTACTGGCAGCTTAAGGTAAATACTCTCAGTGAGATGCACAGGATATGGCCCAGCCCCTCTGATTTGACTTCATTGCAGATGTCTTAGGAACTGTGTGAGTTAACACATGACACATGGCATCCAGCACCTTCCTCTGAGGCTGGAGTGTCCTCTCATCCTCCCCTCTTCTCTCTCTGCTTGCTGTTACCTCACAGCACTGGGGACTGTTGCTTTTGTCTCCCGAAGTGCCTCTCCTGACCACTTGACTTGTTTGCAGCTGGGAAGAATGGGATGGTTTCCAGCAGCTTCACATTTCTGCTCCTTCCCTGGGGTTCCCTCTGCAGTTGTGGGCATGTGTCAGAGCTATTTTGAGAAATAAAGGAAAGGCTTCATGCAGTGAAGTGGGGAGCACTTTAAAGCTCTTGACTGCTGTGCTGGTCCTCTGAGGCCTGGATTGATGGACCTCTTCTGACTCATACGTAAAGTAAGACTAAAGACAGCAACTTTCTCTTTAATAAATCTGATTTCATGCCCTCCTTAAAACAGAAACCTCCTGGGACAATGGCCAGTATAGGCTTATCACAGAGAAATGGTAGTTTCTTGTATTCTGACTTTGTGGTCCCAGACGTGTCCAGGTCCCTCCTGTTGATCACTGGCAGGTAGCCAACCCCAGGGCACTGCTGTCCGGTGTTTCCCTCTCTGCAAGGACACTGAGAGCAGCTTCAAGGGCTTACAGTGATCAGAAAACACCAAACATTCCTGCTGGCTGTCCTCGTTTCAGATTGTGTTCAGGAATCTGGCCAGCCGACCCTACAACATCTACCCTCACGGCCTCACCAGCGTCAGGCCCTACCATGCCATGAGACCCTCACAAGGTAAGGCAGGCCATGGGAACTCGGGACATCACCTGGCCACTGCCATTTTTCTGGGCCAGGAGAGTTTCCTGCAGCTTGTGGTAAGACTGGTTGTCCATTCATCCAAGCACCTAAGCCTACAATCTCAGGGATTATGATGGTTCTAGGTTCATGTTCCCGTTGGTGCCATGTAACCCTGTCTTTAAGGAAGGCTTCAATGATGAGTGGGAGAAGGGGCATTCTCAACCAGGGAGCTGGGACCGTGTTAATTGGTCCATCCTGGAGGCCTCCACTTTCTGACAAGGCAGGAACCATCCTGGTGATCCTGCCTGTGTTTGCAGTTTCTTTACAGCCCTCATTCCCTGGGCTCCCTCTGCCCTGCATTCGTGTGGGGGTTCACCATGATTTAGACTCTCCCTCTTGCAGCTTTGTCGTTTTTGCCCTGGGGTTGTTTTTTTTTCCAGGTTTCATTCCCAGAACTGCTTTCACCCCTTGTTATTGTGCTCCCAGGACCGTGACTTGTGCAAGGCCATCCCACATCCCACCAGGATCCTGGGATGGGCATGGGTGGTTCCCTCTGCAACTTCTGTGGTCAGGAAACTTTTCTGAGCTCTTTTAAAAAGTGGGATCACCCCTTGCAGGAGCAGCCCAGACATAACTGCTCTGCTCTTGGCTTGTGTGTTGCCAGAGAAAGACGTGAAGGATATTCCCATTCCCCCTGGGCAGTCGTTCACCTACAGCTGGAGTCTCACCACTGAGGATGGCCCAACGGAGGCAGATCCTCGCTGCCTCACCCGTTTCTACTACAGCTCCATCAACCCAGTCCGAGACACAGCCTCGGGCCTGATTGGGCCCCTCCTCATCTGCTCCAAGAAGTCCATGGATCAGAGGGGAAATCAGGTGGGTCTCTCCTTTGTTGCCTCAACTTCTAGGCTGAAAGGCTGGAATAACTGTGGTGGGTGAAATATTTAGGTAAAACCAAATTCGTCTGTCCTGTTTTCTTCAACCCTACCAGCAGTCCTAATGCCTCTGCCTTCCCCATCCTCCCTTGCATGCTCTCTTTTCCCCAAATCTGCACCATAACTCCTGTGAAATAGCAGTAAACTTCTCCATGCACCCAGACTGAGACCTGATAGCTATGCTGGGCACCAGGGGTGCTCTGATCAGACCAGGAATAATTTCTTCCCTCTCTTTTCCAGATAATGTCAGACAACATGAAATTGGTGCTGTTTTCAGTCTTTGATGAGAACCGCAGCTGGTACCTGGAGGAGAACATCAAGAGGTTCTGCTCTGATGCAGCCCATGTGGACACCCAGGACCCCCAGTTTTATGCCTCCAATGTGATGCACAGTGAGTACTCAGCCAGGGGCTCCCTGCAAAGCCCCAGCAGACACAGGCTCATCCCTGCCCCAGGGAAGGAGCAGGGGTTATGCAGCACCTCAGCAGCCATGGGGGGAATTTGGTTTTGAAATGTTTCACCCCTGCCCTCTTCCAGCTATTAATGGCTTTGTATTTGACAACCTCCAAACAAAACTCTGCCTGAACGACGTTGTGTACTGGTATGTCCTGAGTGTTGGGGCCCAAACGGATTTCCTCTCCATCTTCTTCTCTGGAAACACCTTCAAGCACAACATGGTCTTTGAGGACGTGCTTACTCTTTTCCCATTTTCTGGAGAAACAGTCATCATGAGTTTGGAAAAGCCAGGTTAGTAACATGGGCTATTCTGTAAGCCATGGGCTTGGCATCCCAGCAGAGATCAGTGAGCACCTCCAGCCAGAACAGCAAAGTGAGAGGCAGAAATGAAATCTTTTAAAGCTTAAATCAGATAAATTGAATTACAGTATTTTACTTCATTAGTAGGGTGTGTTAAGGTCACACATGCTGCCAAACCAGTAAGCTGGCTGCAGTAACATGAGCCTGGTGGACATTTGCAATCTTGGCTCCAAGCTTGGAGGTCAAGGGGAGTGGCAGTGCTGTCCCTGCTGTGGGTTCAGCTGCTGGTCATGCCATTTACCTCCAGACTTTTGCATGGACAGAAATGGCAGCCACGGAGAAGTCCTAGGAAAGATTTGCTTCGGAGTTCAGTTATATTTCCCCCCACTCAGCCCTTTCTCCTTAGCGCTGGCAAAAGCGTTGCTGTCAAACCATTTCCTCACTCAGAGAGGAGACACAGGATTTACCATGTGATTGCAACACTGATATGATGGTTGTGAGCACTGCACCCTGAGCCAAGCTGTCAGGGTTTCTAGACACCCCAGGAAGCTTTCTACAACCCAGCCAAGCCTCACATCCGTTTGAGCTCGGATTCCTGCCTGCTGCTCCGAAGCAGAGCAGCAGCTCGGCCGGCAGCAGGTGGCAGCTCTCTCCAGCAGCAGAGCCCAGAAATCACACACCTCACCCTCTCTGCTGGGAGCAAACACGCTGGCTGGGGTTGTGACTGAGAGGCAGGCTTTCCCTTCTTTCTCCTTCAGTGGGAGAGATGTGGTGGCTGTCTTTGGGAGAGAGGTGTGTTTGACAGGACCAGGATGTCTTTGGGGGTGGGTTGTGGTGATTGCTGCTGCTGGAGGCTCCGTGGGTTCTCACTGCATTAGCTGCTCTCACCAAGCTGTACTTGGGCCCTCACAGGTGTGTGTAGCTCACTAAGCTCTGCCAGGGAACACCAGCCCTGCTGATGGTGCTTGTCAGGACTGGCTCTGATGTTGCCAGCCACACTGTGGGTTGTAAGACACTCTAGGGACTATGAAAGCATGGCATCATTACCATGCACCGGAGGCTGCCTGAAAATATGGGTTGCACTAGCAAGGGAGCAGCATGGGAATGGCATCTCTTCCAGTTCCCCACTGAAGTGAGCTGATGGTGTCCTTTTGCCCTCTCTTGAGACAGGTGTCTGGACTCTGGGGTGCCTAAATCCTGATTTCAGAGACCGAGGGATGCATGCCAAGTTCACGGTCTCGCAGTGCCAGTATGAGCAGTACACTGATGGGGAAGATTATGTATATCCTGATGGGGAGGAGGTTGCCCTTGAATTCCAACCCAGGGGCTTCTCTAAAAGAAAGAAGTCATGTGTGAATGAGCAACTGAACAACATCACCTCTTCCACAAACGAGACAGAGAAGACAAGATTGTGCCTGACAGAAAATGGGGCCCTCCTGAGCAACGGCAGGATTTCTGATCCCTCTTCCAATGGCACATCAACATTTTTAGAAACAATGCCAAATCCACATGATATTTCCATGTCTTCTCTGCCAGAGACAGACTATGAGCCAGTGTCCTATGAGTCCTTCCTGGAAGATGAAGAATTGTCAAAAATCACCAGCCAGGATGAAGGGTTTGGAGCAATCCCACCTGGAGAACACTTGGCGAGTGTCAGTGGAAGGGTCCATGGTACTGTGAGCTCAGAAGAAGATCAGTGGCTGCACCCAGCCATGGCAGCTCCAGGAGATGCTCCGGCAGGAACAAAAGTAACAAAAACCCCAGAGGTGCAGGAGCCAGTAAAAGGAATGACAGTCCAGTCCAGTGGTAGGATAGGGAATCTGGAAGCAGAGCCTCAAAAGACAGCTACTCATGCAACAAGCTTGTGGGACTCCATTGCTTCTGCTGCTGGCAAAGCCTCTCTTCAGGAGAACAGGAGCTCAATCCATCAGAATGATCTGGAGCACAACCTGGCACTTCAGGATGTGTCTTCACAGGGTAATGAGGACAGGTTGCTAAAAAGGGCTGATAAAATATCCTTTAATGTGTATGACTCAGAGGAGACAATCAGTACAGCACCATCTTCAAGTATTGATCACAACTCTTCCTCCACATCGAACAATCCTTCTGCATCTCCAGATGAGACAGAAGATAATAGGACTTCTCACGCTGTGGTCCACAGTCATGCCATAGAAAGCAATTATTCATCAAATGACCTAGATGCTAGGCTGGAAAAAAGGCCTCACAAAGTTGTTTCACAAGGCTTTTACGAAACTTTTGAAGAGCAAAATGTTTCTTTGCCAGACAAACCTGTACAAGGAGAAATCTTCACAGATGAGAGTAACTCCTTGCCTGCAAAGAGTGGCACAGAACAAGCCAGTGGACTTGACAAAGGCACCAGCCTTCTAAAAACCACCTTTGCAGACACCAATGACCTTGAACCATCCAGCTATGTAATGACAGAAGAGAAGGATGAAGTAATTTTGAAAGAAGTGTTTCAGGATGCAAAGGAATTAGCAGAGCTGGACAGTATTGCCTTTTCTGAATCAAATGTTGTGACCAATGACACCAGGCCATTCCCAAATGGTTTCTTAAAGAGCTCTGAGCAGTTTCTGAGACACAGAGTGACAGCCAGAAGCATAAGTGGCCTTGGTGGGAGACCTAAACAAGCCAGGTCACTGGAGAGCAGAGGTTTGGGTCTTCCCAACACCAGCAGCAGCAAGCCCCTCTCTGATGGTAAGACAGCAGAGCAGGATCTGGCCAGCCAGCCCGCTGAGACAGCAGTGAAAAAGGAAGCCCCAAAGGCGTGTGGACCTCATTCCCCTTTTTGCATCACTCGCTTCAAAAAGAGGTCCTTGGTATCGAGTGACGCCTTGCCTGAGGTGATGGTGGCCCTGCAAAGCCTGGAAGAAAAACCCAACATGGTTGAGAGGAGGCTGCACCCAGGCAGGGATGCTGTACAGGCTGATGAGATGTATCCTGAGGGGAGGCTGAGCACAGACAGGGGTGTACAGGGCAACAGTGAGGGGGCTCAGCGCAGCAGACGCTCCCTCCCCGCACAGGGAGCTCTGGGGACAGGACCAGCAGTGGCAGCGAGCAGCTCAGAAAGGCAGGTTGCTGCTGAGGCTGCAGACCTGGCCTCAAACTGGGACCCAATTTCCCCAGGGGCTGTGGTGAACACTGGGGGCTTGCAGAGCCCAGCTTGGTCTGAGCTGCAGCCAGGCAGAGCTGCGGCGTGGGGGGCTCCTGGGAGCGAGCAAGCTCAGGGGAGAAGCCAGATGGAGGAGGAGACGAACTCTGTGGAGCAGCTGGGTCGGTTCAGTCCCAAGCCTCAGCAGCTCAAGGCCAATGCCACAGAGGACTATGTGCCTGGGAGAATGTCTGAGCAAAGCCCAGAAGAAATGCCTCTGAAATCAGCCATCAGAGAGAACTGTTCACTGTCTCCAAGTAGTCCCCCTCACAACAACAACAGCACCAAAAACCCATCCCAGTATGTGCAAGACACTCCTCATGGATGTCAGGTGCTCGGCAGGGAAGATGTCCTCAGAGAAACAGGGAAGAGAGAGGGCCAGGGTCTAGGAGAGCCCAAGGAGGGTGGGGAAAGCAACAGCACAGCTGGGGAGAGGAGCCGTGTCCCAGGACACAGGGAGGAACCGGCCCTGAACAATGGGACCCATTCCAGCCCCTCAAAGACTGCCGAGACAGACTATGATGAGTACAGTGACACAGAGCAGACCATGGAGGATTTTGACATCTATGGGGAAGAGGAGCACGACCCGCGCTCCTTCCAGGGGGAGATCCGGCAATACTTCATTGCAGCAGTGGAGGTGATGTGGGAATATGGGGACCAGAGACCCCAGCACTTCCTAAAAGCAACGTAAGTGTGATTGTCCTGCATGTGTTCCTCCTGGCCTGCATGGCATGGCATGATGCATGAGATGGCATGTGCTGGCAGGCAGGATCACAGCCCTGTACTGGTACAACCCAGCTGAGCAGCCCAGGGGAAGGATGCTCCCAGTATCTCTCCTCTACCTGGGGGGGTTTGAACCTCCAGAAGCTTTGAGCTTTCTTGCAAGTGGGTCAGGGATGCTCTGGCTCTGTATCCCCCTGACCTGTAACAACCTTGCCATGGCTGCCCTCACTGTGGGACAGTGTCACCTGACTTACCTAACTGGCATCCCCCTCAGGGACTCCCAAAGAAGCAGGAGGAAACATTCCTGGCAGTACCGCAAGGTGGTTTTCCGAGAGTACTTGGATGATTCTTTCACACAGCCGGTGCAGCGGAGAGAGCTGGATGAACACCTGGGCATCCTCGGGCCCTACATCAGGGCAGAAGTTCAAGATGTCATCATGGTGAGTAGAAAGTTCCCATTTCCTATAAAACCGTAAATCCCCCCGTTGTTGTTGGAGTTCAGCCAGAGGGAGTGGGCCTGCAGGCTCTGCAGTGCCCATGGGTTAACCTTCAGGGCTCAGGGGCAGGAGCTGCCCTGCTGGCATGTGAAAAACACCAGACTGGGAGGCAGAGCCACCATTCAGAGGGACCTCAGTGGCTGGAGGAATGGGCCAGCAGGAACCTCAGGGCGTTCAGATGCAAAGCCCTGGACCTGAGACAAACCCAACCCCTGCAACAGCACGGCCTGAGCAGCTCCTGGGCTCCATGGGGAGCCTCTTGGGTGAAGGGATTGCAAAAAGGGTAGTGAGCTAAGCAGGGCTTAGTACAGCTCTTTTGAGGGCAGGCGTGGGCTTCCCACACCACCAAAGGTCCTTTAACACCCACCTCAGAAGGAGGTGAAAGGCTCAGGACTTGTGTCCCTGGACAAGTTGCCCAGTTTTCATGGAAATCTTCACCAGGATGGATTCAGCACCTTTGGGCTTCAGAGACAGTAGTGTAGCTGACCTTGCTTCCATTGAGCAGGAAAAGGGCCTCATCCTGCTGACATGAACCCAGGATGTGCTTTCCACCAGAGATTGCACTACACAGCCACAGCCTGTGGTTCAGCAGGGGTTGGCCACTGCCTGGAGACCAGCTGGAGGTCTGGGAGCCAGGGACATCCTTCCCACCAGCTGGCTGGACCCACTACCAGGGTCCAGAGCACTGTCAGCATTGCTCCCTCCCACATTCCACTGCTTTGCCTTCCCTCTGGTGCAGGTGACGTTCAAGAACCTGGCCTCACGGCCCTTCTCCTTCCACTCCACACTGACAGCCGATGAGGGCACAGCGCAGCAGGGTGGGGTGGTGCAGCCTGGCGGTCACCACAAATACTCCTGGAAAGTCCTGCCCCAGATGGCACCCACCACGCAGGAGTTCGACTGCAAGGCCTGGGCTTACTTCTCCAATGTAGATCTGGTAGGTAGGAGCCTCCATGGGGCATCCCAGGAAGGAAAGGTGGGCAGCATGCCTGGTTCCTGGCTGTGAGGTCAAGGAATTTCCTATGGGGCTGTGCTGAAAGCAGCCTGGGGCTGTGTAGATTCTCAGGTGTCTAATACAATCTCTTCTCCTCCCTTCTCTTAATTGGGTTTTCACCCTTTTCCCCAATTGTTCCAGCTTATGAGACTTGCAAAAAACTAGCATTCTGCAGTTCCATACCCCTCTGCCAAATCTGCCTGAATTTGCCCCGTGGATCCAATGCAGTAGGGACTGTTGGACAGTTGGACAGACAGACACCACTTCTCTTCAAAGCACATGCAAACACTTGCTGCCCAGCCTTTCTTAGCTCAGGGCAGAGTGGGGATGCCCCCGTGAACCCAACATGTCCTTCCCTCCCTGCACATGCCCCAGGGTGGGAGCCAGGCCAGGGATGCAGACGGGTTCACAGCTTTCCTCTCTGCTGTGCCTCTTGACGGTGTCAGCGCTGCCTCCTGCTCAGAGACAAACCCTTATTTCCTGGCTCCCTGGCAGGAGAAGGACCTGCACTCAGGCCTCATCGGGCCACTGATCATCTGCAACCATGGGGTGCTGAGCTACGTGGCCAGGAGGCAGCTGGCTGTGCAGGAGTTCTCCCTGCTCTTCACCATCTTTGACGAGACCAAAAGCTGGTACTTCCCAGAGAACGTGGAGAGGAACTGCCGCCCTCCCTGCCGGATCCAGCAGGACAACCCTGACTTCAAGAGAAACCATTCCTTCCACGGTGAGTGCCCTTGCCCTCTCCATCCCACAGCCTATATCGGGATGGAAATTCGCCAGAGCCTTGAGCCCCTCCTGACCACTGCCTTTCCCAGCCATCAACGGCTACGTGAGTGACACCCTGCCCGGGCTGGTGATGGCCCAGCAGCAACGGGTCCGATGGCACCTCCTGAACATGGGCAGCACTGAGGACATCCACTCTGTCCACTTCCACGGGCAGCTGTTCAACGTCAGGACTGGCCAGGAGTATCGCATGGGAGTCTACAACCTTTATCCTGGTGAGGTGCAGCCCAGGCATTGTGCATCCCCCTCTGCCAGGGCTTCTTGTCTGTGGCCTTAGGAAGTTCCTGCAGGGGAATACCAAGGAGGGGGAATGGATCTGGACTGTTCTGTCTCTGTGTTTGCACAGCACTTGGCACAGAGTCATCCCGTTACAGGCAGTAACTCCCTTCTGCTCTGCTCTCCACTCCTGGCCAGGTGTCTTCGGGACTGTGGAGATGTGGCCCTCACATGCTGGGATCTGGAGGGTGGAGTGCAAAGTGGGAGAGCACCAGCAGGCCGGGATGAGTGCCCTCTTCCTCGTGTACGACCTGAGTGAGTGATCTCTTTGTGCCCTGACCCACCTGGGCCATGGCCACGACCAGCGTGTATTTGAGCTTCCTGCCCCAGATCTCTCAGCATTTCTCTTGGGGTGACCCAAGTGGGATCTTCTGGGTTTTCACTCTGAAAGAAAGTCACTACTTCAGCCCTTGCCACCCTGCACAGCCCAGCAGAGAGCACAGAGTCAGGGACACAGCTGGGGTGAAGGCTGGGAGACCAGCTTCATGGGCCTGCAAATATTTACTCCAAGAGCTCTTGTTTTCCAAATCTGAGGGTCCCAGGACCTTCCATAAAATGCACTTACCCAAGCAAGTGCATGCACGGGCTGGTCCCTGCCCAGGATGTCAGTAAGGTACAGTGCCCAGCTGCCTAGCCTTACGTCAAGAGGTAAACTGAGGCACGGAGGCAGTGAGTGATGCTGCCTGACTACAGGTTGGTCTGATAGAAATAGCTCCAAGAGCAACTGCAAAACCCACAGTAAACCTCTGATTCCACCCCAGATCAACACGTTTCTAACTCGCCATAAGTAAGCACTGGGGAAGTGGTGTGGGAGAGTAGTATTTTATCACACTGTGACAGTCTCTCTCCTGTTTCTAAAAGATTATTAAATGTCAGCCAGAAAACGCTGCTGTAAGTTAAAAATCCACTTAAGATTTCAAATTTGCATTTTCCCCAGGAGCATTTGAGATGCAGTGGGGATGTCAAGGTGTGACAAGTCACTAATAATAATGGTTATTAAAAGAGACAAACATCCCTGTGCTCAACAGACCAGAAGAGAGACAGAGAGAGACAGGGGTGTCAGGTAGACTTTCCTTTAGCAATATGATATTTGTTTTCAAAAGATGCTGCCTAGCAACAAAAAGGCCCAGGAGCAACACATGGGTATAAGGAAGAGACACTTGTCAGCACTGCTGGGACACTGGGACATGGGAATGAGACGTCGTGGACTCAGGGAAAGGAGTTTGGCAAAAGGCTGCTGTGTCTGATGCTGGAAACTCTCTGCTGTTGACATGGGGGGTGGGAGCAAGAACTTCAGGCTACCCTAAAATTCAGGGATGGATGTGGAGGCCTTTGAAACCTATCCTTTGGTGTGAGAGAAACAAGCCTGGGAGCTCCTGAAGGCTTGAAAACCTCCCTGAGCCTGAAGGCTGCTACCCAGCTTAGACTTTTCTTATGTAACCAACTGTCCCTGGTTTTTGCCCTCCCCTGTTCCCTGCAGACTGCCGGAATGCCCTGGGTATGGCCTCAGGTGGCATTGCAGACTCTCAGATCACAGCCTCGGGGCAGTATGGTGAGTAGCTGGAGGGCAGGTGGGGTCAGGGCAGCTTCAGCCAACATAACTCACGTGTTTGCCTGCCCCAAGTTCTGCTGCACTGGGTCCCTGGCAGTGGAGTCCTTCCTCCATCTGTGCCTGTGTCAGCATCTCAGTCGGGACCTGGAGCCTTCCCACATGGCTGTGCCAGTGCTCTGCCACCCTGTGTGTGGCTACTGAACCCCAGGGTGGTCCTCAGGCCCAGTCCTGTGGATGGACCTCTCACCACCTCAGGCAGCACCAAGGGTCAGCAGCACCCTCGTGTCTGTGCTCTCTCCTTGCAGGGCAGTGGGCTCCTTACCTGGCCAGGCTGGACAACACCGGCTCCATCAATGCTTGGAGCACCGACCGCAGCAACGCCTGGATCCAGGTAAGAGGGGCTCTGTGTCTGGAGGCACCACTGGGGGCATTGCAAGGTCATTCTCCTGCAGAAGGGCTCATGGATGGGCAGTGCCTCCCCAGCCACATCCTGCTGTTTCCTTTTCCCTCTGAGAGGGGAGCACTAAGATCCTACTGGCCGCTGCTCTGGTCAGGTTGCAGCTGGCCTGACCCCCACATCCATTGTCAGTGCAGCAGAAGAATCACCTGATGGTCCAGCTGCAGCACTGGATTGTGCAAAAATCCCACAAAGACCAAGGCAGAACAGCTCACCTCTCCAAGCAGCTCTCCCCTGCTCACTGCCAGCTGTTGGCTGACTTGTGCCCTTATGAACGAGTGTTTTAATTACTTTCATAACCAGTGCTCAGTTACGTCAGGAGGAAGCGAGTTTGTGGGTTTACAGGGCATTGCCTGAACATGGCTTGGGTTTTCCATCAGAAGTGAATCCTTGACTTTCATTCTCAGGTGGATCTTTTGCATCCCACCATTCTTCATGGCATAAAAACCCAAGGGGCCCGACAGAAGTTCTCCAGCCTCTACATCTCCCAGTTTGTTGTGTTCTACAGCCTTGATGGGCGAAGGTGGAAGATATACAAGGGGAATGCCACAAGCACCCAGATGGTAAGGTGAAGGGTCTTGAGGACAGTGCCCTCCCAGAATGGGGTGTTGAGGGCTGGGGAGCTCTGTACACAAGGCAGAGACCTCCTGAACCCCTGAGATTAGGGCAGGAACAGAGACCATTCAGTGCCAGGTGACTGAATCACAGATCTGCAAGGGACTTGCTGCCTGTGTCCATCTGTTTGACTTTGAATTGTCTGAGCTACCTCTTTCCACCATCCCAGGTGGCTGTGAGATCCACCTCTTAATGTTATGTTGCATTTTACTTAGAGCTAGGCATAAGATTCTACCTGAATATCTTTTTTTTGTCCCCAAAGGCAAATTTGCCTTTCTAAAAATATTGTGCAGGTGCAGATGATTTTGGAGAATCTATAGTCACTAGAAAAAAATCACAACCCAAATATGCATAAGCTGATCAATCCACTGGGAGAAGAGCATCCAGAAAAGCCTCCACTGTATGCACCATCTGTGGCTACAGCTTTTCCCAGGTTCAAATGTTTGAGGACTGACTTTTTTTCCTTCTTTTTCTCACCCTTGTTTGGTGAAAATATAAAACCAAGTTAATTTGCACAGACCTGAAGTTTCTTCTTCTCTTTCTCAGTGGCCCACTCCCACTTCTTTGGCCTTCATCACATCTCAAATCATTTCCCTGAGCTGTCATTTTTGTAAGGATGGCGATAACATACAGACGAGCCAGGCAGGAACGTTCTTCTCCCCAGTAATCCTTGTCCTGTCTATCTCTCTTTCCACTAGTACAACAATCCTTTTCCTCCCTTTCCCTGCAGCTCTTCTTTGGAAATGTGGATGCAACTGGAGTGAAAGAAAACCGGTTCAACCCCCCAATCGTAGCCCGGTACATCCGCATCCACCCCACCCACTACAACATCCAGGCCACGCTGCGCATGGAGCTCCTGGGCTGCGACCTCAACAGTGCGTCCCACCCACAGACACCAACCCCCAAAACGGGCCTCTGATCTGCTGCGGTGCTGAGCAGCAGCTCCACGTGTGCCAGGACTCCCAGGCAGTTATGGAGATAGAAGGAGGGAGTTGGAGATGGCACTGAAGAGTTGAGGGAACCAAGTTGGAAAGTCTCATTGTGGTCTTAGAGATAACAATACCAGAGGGAGAGCCTGGGGCCAGCTCTCACCATTGCTTTTTTACTGAAGCACAGGAAACTTCCAGCAGCAGCTGAGCTGATAGGTGGGGAGCTGCTGCCTCAGTCTGGGGGAGCAGGGAACAGGCAGAGACACAGATGCTGTTGGCTCTTACTCTGGTTTTGCCAGTTGAAGGTGAGATGGCTCTGATCAACAGTGCAACCCGAGGAAATGGTGCCCTGGGATCCTTTCTTTGGCTTTGCACACCTGCTCTGCAGCAGCTAAAAGCAGCAGTGGCTGTGCTGTCAGCCCATGCCCCAAACCTGCCAGCTGGCTCTGAAGCAGCTGTGCACAGGCACACCTGATCACACATATGCAGGGTGTCTCACTGCTAGGTATTCTTGTCCTTTCCCTGGAGACAGGTTCTCCTTAAGTCTCCTTACACCACAAATTCTTCACATTCCTCTTAGATAAAATCTCAAGGGGGAAGAGAAGGTGGGGGTAGCTTGGCCAGAGCCATGCTGCACACAGGGGCCCCAAGCAGTGCAGGGACCATGACACTGCAGCAAGGTACAGAAGAAGCTGGAACCAGGGAAAAGGCATGGAGGGCAGCTGGAGCAGTGAGCAGGCAGAAGGCATCTCCATGATGGGTCTGTTCTACCCCCTGACAAGCACTGCTCTTCTCTTCCAGGCTGCTCCATGCCCTTAGGAATGGAGAACAGAGGGATTCCTGACCAGCACATCTCCGCGTCCTCCTACAGCGCCAACATCTTCTCCAGATGGACACCAGCCCTGGCCCGCCTGAACCTTCAGGGCAGGACCAACGCCTGGAGGCCAAAGGTAGCCCGTGCAAGGGGATACCAGGCAGGCAGCTGGGATCCCAGCCGGGTCTCCTAGTCAGGGCTATGTGGGAAGTGTGTGCAGCCACATGCACCGTGCAAGCTGCCCACTCACTGCCACACTGATTTAGCACCAGCAGCTCCAACTAGATGCCTGGTAGGGCAGGCGAAGCACAGGGAAGTGCAGGGGCAGCTTAGCTTCAGCTGCAGTGAGTGTGTCTTTCTCATTGCTGCTGGAGGGTTGAAGGCAGTCTGTCCTTCCCCAGAGCAACAGCCCCAGAGAGTGGCTGCAGGTGGACTTTGAAGTAACCAAGAAGGTGACTGCAATCATAACCCAAGGCGCCAAAGCTCTCTTCACCCAGATGTTTGTGAAGGAGTTTGCTGTCTCCATCAGCCAGGACGGCGTGCACTGGAGCCCAGTCCTGCAAAATGGCAAGGAGAAGGTAGGCAGAGCTGCTCCATGGCCAGAGCCCATGGCCATCCCCAGGGCAGCAAGCACAGGCCTTGGCAGCAAACATGCTCACAGGATTTCTTTCCAAGAGCAGTGAGCCAGGCTGTGCTTTTTCCTTCCTTAAAGCATTCCAAGGGGTGTTTGTCTGGGTTGATCCCATCCTCCCTGTGCCAGCAGAGGAAAGTGCATCCCTGGTTTCTTTCTCCTCTCCAGCTTTTCAAGGCAAACCAAGACCATCAGAGCACAGTGACGAACACCCTGGAGTCCCCTCTCTTTGCCCGCTATGTAAGGATACACCCCCGCCAGTGGCACAACCACATTGCCTTGCGAATAGAGTTCCTTGGATGTGACACTCAGCAGGAGTACTGATGGCTGCAGGGCCAGGAAGAGGCAGTGCCAGCCCAAGGACACGCATCCCACCAGGCACTGAACCCTCCCCAAGGCCGGAGCCATCCCTCCAGGGGCCTGGCTGCCCCTGCTGCTGGGGAAGAGAAGGGCTGCAGAGCTTCACAGTGGCTGGGTCGTTATCTGCCTTTTCCTGTCTCTCGGTCTACCAGATGCCATATACTCAGATGTAATGATGAAGAATTAAACAGTAATTTTCCAGTATCCCTCTGCACTTTCTCCTCAGCTCTAGCCTTGGAGTCCCAAGGGGCCCAGTTAGCATTACCAGAAGCTACTAATTAATTAGCCCCAGAGCTTCTTAGTGTCATTTTGCACAAACTCCTGCTGCCCTGGGCACAGTCCTGGAGGAGGAAGAGCAAAGATAAGGATGGGGTGTGTAGGCTTGGGGTGTGTAGGCCTGCTTCAGGCCCCAGCGTCAGTGTCTGTTTCACAATCGGTGGGGATCGGAGGCTGGAGGGAGGCAGCTCTTGCTCAACCCGACTCAGCACTGTGCTTTGGCCCTGCACTTCCCTTCGTCTCCTTTCCACAGTGCTCCTGCTGCTGTGGTTGGATGCCATCACCCTGCTTTCTGTTGCTGCCGTGAGCAAGCCCTCCTTGTTCTCCACAGGAGGAGTTCTGTGGGTGCTGGTGGCTCCCAGGGACCCTGGCGGGACATTGACTGGTGGATGAGCTGCCACCTTGACATAGTCTCCAGCATGGTGTCCCATGGGCCAGAGCCATCTTCCTGACACCTGTGGCTTTCCCCATCCCTGGCACCCGCCCCATCCAGTGGCAGATGTTTCCCCTCCCAGGAATGATGATGACCAGGGTGACACTGGCTCCTGCCTCATTCCTCCTGGGGTGTGGCCACCTTCCAGAACAACGGCCACCTCACAAGGGTGGGGAGCACCTGGAGGGCTGTGGGGAAAGCATGGGGTCATCCTTGATAGGCAGCACTTCTCTTCCAGCAGCTTACCAGAGCCTGTGCCATCCCACCCTCCGGGCAGTCAGTCCTCCCTCTGTGATAGGGGAGCTGGGTGGCCCCACAAAGCCTCTGGCAGCCGGCGTGGTGGGGCAAGCAGGGTTATGAGGGGGCTTTGGAGAATGGCAGGAGTCAGCTGGGTGCTGTCACAGTGGGATGGGCAGGATGGCAGCAGCAGCCCAGCAACATCCAGCAAATGCCTTGTGAACTTCCAGGGCACCCCATCAGGGTTGGGCAGTCTCTCCTCACACTTGTATGAGATGTGGCCTGCAGCAGGGCCGAGAACAGCTCTGCCAGCTGCACAGGAGACAGCTGTGATGGGGACACCAGGGCTCTGCCATGAGCAGGGTGGTTGTGTGAGGGACGGCTGCTCTGAGCCACACAGCTCTGTCCTGCCATCAGCTGCACCGAACTGTGTGGCTCACACAGATGCTTCCCTCCACATCCTGTGTCTGGAGGAAGCAGGGAGAAGTGCTGCAGATCACCCCAGTGGTGTGACCTGTCTGAGAGCCCACACCCAGGGGAGATCAGAAACTGGTGGTTCAGATTAACAGCTTGCAAAAGCCTCATGCATGTGCCACGTTCCATACTGCTGTACAGGGAGCCTTTGCTGTGGCTCTGGCAGTGATTACATTACAGCCCAAGCAGGAGATGCAATCACCCTTTGGCTTGATTGCATTCTGACAATAACCAGGCACAGAGGTGAGGAGAGGCTGCCTGGCAAGCAGCGGCCTGAAGAGAGGGATAGAAGCCACGAGCTTCTCAAAGGGAACACCCCTGCCTGAGGCAGAGTAGCCCTCAGCCTGGGAGGACAAAACCTGCCACCTCAGGCCCTTCTCAAGGCGTCTTTCCTCCGCTCCAAGGCAACTCCATCTCTCCTGAGCTTCAGCCCAGCTGAAGCATAAATACTCTTCAGGGTCTGTACCAGTGGCTGCTCAGGCTCATCCTCCCTCCAGAAAGAGGCTGCCATGTTGTGGTACATTTATCTGGAAACACAGGGTTAGCTCGGAGGAAAAGCTCTTTGCGCCAGTGCCCACTCCGGATTATTTTCAAAGAGGAAGCACAGCTGAAATCTCTGCAGGCGACCCAGCAGCCTTCACCCACCAGCCCTGAGCAGTTCCAGGATGTTCTCCAGCCAGCCAGGAAGCAGGGAAGGGACTGTGCTGAGCAAGAGCACTAGTGGGCAGGCAGGCAGGCAGATGTGTCTGAGCCTGCCAAGTTCTGGCATCCATTACTGAAAGCATGTCTTGACATTTATCTTGTGAGGAACAGAGACCAGACGCTGTTTCCTCACAGCACGACGCAGATCTGAAATGCATCACATCCTCCCCCAGCCACAGACGTTTCTGTGCAGGGGAAGGGCTTGACCAGCATGAAGCCCTCTGCCTTTCAGCCAGGAGATGCCCTGCCTAGTCACGACCCTGCAAAGAGCCCTGCTGTAGCACGGGCTGCCTGGCTGAATCCTCCTGGACCCCAGGGATCTTTTGTCTTTCGTGGCTCGGCTGCCAGGGTTGCCTGGGCTGGGTGATCTAGGGATCACACAGCTTTCTGGTGTCTCCAGGAAGACAAAACACATCCTAGCAGTCTCTTTCTATTACAGTCCAAGCAGAGATTAATTTGCAGGCCAAAGTGTGTGAGGTTTCAATGCTGAACCCCAGCCAGATAAGCCACGGGCCAGAGAGGTTTCTGAATCTTCCTACTCTCGTGCTGGATGGAGAGCTCTTGGTATGCTCCCCCACCTGAGTCAGATGTGGGCAGTGCTTGCAGCTATTGCAGCTGTGCAGGTGGGCACCATTCTCCGAAAAAGTTGCCAGCACATAACAGAAACAGGCAGTATCAGGCTGAAGAGAGCACCTGAGCAGGGACTGTGGCCTATGGGAAGCAAAGCAGACTTTGGCAATCACAGCTTAAATCCAAGCTCAGCCATGGAGCTGTGGCCAAACTGCTCACTACCTCCTCCACCTCAGTTTTCCCATATGCAACCAAGAGGGAATGAACAGACTTAGACATCCTTTTTCTGTCTGTCAGGTGTCTCTTGTCACATTTCTCCCTCCTACTACACATTCCATGATTAACTTCAGGGCTTGTCTCTGCTCTCTGTATCTCTTGCCTCCTACTCCATGTTTCTACCAGCCTGTTTCTAGCCTGTGAGTGTGAGAGAGGCCTGGCACCAAGGGGTCCTGCCCCCAGGGTGTGCTCAGGGCAGCGCATCTCAAAGCCATGCCCCACCAATCCCAGTGTGTGTCCATACTTCCTCCCTCCTCCTCCCAGGCTGCTTCAGCTGCTGAGTAAGGATGTTACAAAGTGCTCTGCAGACCCTTCTTGGTCAGCTGGGCAGGGATGGGGAAGATGAGGCTCCAAGCAGCATTCTCCAGCCTGGCGGGCACATCTGCTGGGGCTGAATGCAGCCAGGCACCCTTTGACTTGTCTAGTCCATTATTTTCTCATCCTAATCAGGCTCAGTCCAGAGAACCCTGCAGAAAAAGTGTGGGCCACAGGTTCCATCAGGCACAGCTGCTAAACATGGCCCTCTCAGCTGTCTTTCTTCTGCTCCTGGTGTTGACTCCCCTGATCTCCTCCTACCACGGCAACCCTGTTATGTGCTTGGTACACAGAACTTGCTTAGCATCAGGAGCTGAATTTGATGACGGCTTAGACCACAAGTTGTGAATTTCCACCCAGATAGGTTGAACTTTTACCAAGTTAAGTAAAAGGGGGCCCCAGAGCTGGTTTGAGCTGGAAGATAAGGAAGCAAGGAAGGCTGCTACGATTGTTAGGTCAGCTGACACAGCAGTTTTAGAGATAAGGGAAGAAACAGCCCACCTAGAGACAGTGAGGGGACGCAATAAAGAACAGAAATACCCCAGATCTTAATATTACTAGTGGTCAGAAGTGTCATGTGAGGGGTGGGGAACTTACAGTGTAAGGATATAATTGCCCAAGGATTTCTTAGATTGGAGTTCCTCTTTGGAGGTAGCCAGCTCAAGCTGCTCTACATGTCAGATAAATAAACAACCCATTTATTCAGTGGATTGGCAACTTGTCTTCTTCAAGCAGGCCCAAACCCTGCTGATGGTGGTATAAATCCTGGCAGGTGAGGTAATTCTTTCAACAAAGCACAAGGCCCCAGATGGGCAGTGTGAGGCTGAGGATAGGGCAAGAAGTGGAGCTATGTCTGGATGATGCAGGACTCCAGCCAGGTGATCCCACATAAGTGTGCAACAGCTGCCACAGGAATGGGACTGATGGGAAGAGCACTCCCAGTCCAGGCTGTGCTTCTGGCACTCTTTGTTCCTGTAGTGTTAGAGCAGCTTGCTGGAGCCAGTCACATCAGTGCCTGCAGCTCCCACATTTCCTTTTCCCTTAATCTCACAGCATTCTGGGATTTCTTATAGCCCAGTCAGGAACAGTTTTGTTCCCACAAGGCAGGAGAAACTTGCTGTCAGAACGAGATAGATTTTCCTTCTTTCTTCCCCCTGTCACCCCCCTGCCTCCAACCCCCACCACTCCCCCCACGTTTTCCTGTTTCCTTTCTCTAGGAGTTTGCACACCACTTCTCCTTGTATTTCTTAGGGTAACTTTAGACTGACTCAGCCTGGGGAACTCATCTAGCAGCAGTGTGGGAGTCTGGTACAAGGAAACCTCTAAACCTCCAGGATCCCAGGGATGGTGTGGAAAACTGCTTCAGTGATTTTCTTAAGGAATAATCCAGCAGAATTAACTTTCCATCCCCAAATACAGCTCAGACTTCACCTAGACCCTCTCATCAGTAAGACCTACAGCAAAGGCAGAAAAGGTTTGTCAGAAGCCCTTTGCACCATGCATGGCTCACAAATGGAAGGATTTGCCATCCCATCCATGCAAGTTGAAGGAGGTGGAAGACCCAGAATAGCTCAAGAAGAGGGCTGTCCTTGCTAGAGTGCAGAGAAATCCATGGGCCTTGGAGGTACCCTGGAGCTCTGCACACTGGCAGAGCCCAGGAATGACCACTGGTTTGTGAGAGCCAGCTACGCACCAGTGCTGCTTTGGAGAGGTGCTCCCCACGTCCTTGCCGGGCCCCTGCCCAGAGTGTCCAAATGAGGGAGATGAAGATGGTGAAGGGCCTTGAGGGAAAGCCTTGTGAGGAGCAGTTGAGGTCACTTGGTCTGTCCAGCCCGGAGAAGAGACTGAGCACAGACCTCATTGCAGTCTACAATTTGCTCATGAGGGGCAGAGGAGGGGGAGACACTGATCTCTTCTCTGTGGTGACCCGTGACAGGACCCGAGGGAATGGCTGANAGGGAATGGCTGAAGCTGTGTCAGGGGATATTTAGGTTGCATATTAGGAACAGGTTCTTCCCCCAGAGGGTGGTGGGGCATTGGAACAGGCTCTCCAAGGCAGTGGTCACAGCACCAGCCCGACAGAGCTCACGGAGCGGATGGACAACGCTCTCGGGCCATGGTGAGGCTCTTGGGGATGTCCTGTGGAGAGCCAGGAGCTGGCCTCGGTGACCCCCGCGGGTCCGTTCCAGCTCAGCACGTTCTGCGATCTGAGTGCTTGGGCACGACCAGGGGCTGGCACGGGCGAGGGGCTGGCACAGCACCGACGCGATGGGGACACTCCCACGGGGGAAAAGCCCCCTCACGCAGCGAGCCGAGGCTGAGGGACGGCGGAGACACCGTGCGCCACCCTTCCAGCGCCGGCCCCTCCGCCCCGNTGAGGTCACTTGGTCTGTCCAGCCCGGAGAAGAGACTGAGCACAGACCTCATTGCAGTCTACAATTTGCTCATGAGGGGCAGAGGAGGGGGAGACACTGATCTCTTCTCTGTGGTGACCCGTGACAGGACCCGAGGGAATGGCTGAAGTTGTGTCAGGGGATATTTAGGTTGCATATTAGGAACTGGTTCTTCAGTGGGGCATTGGAACAGGCTCTCCAAGGCAGTGGTCACAGCACCAGCCCGACAGAGCTCACGGAGCGGATGGACAACGCTCTCGGGCCATGGTGAGGCTCTTGGGGATGTCCTGTGCAGAGCCAGGAGCTGGACTTTGATGATCCCTGTGCATCCTTTCCAGTTCAGGATATTCTATGATTCTAGATCAATCAACTGGGTACCAAAAAATGCAATTCATCTGCAAGAATGNCGCGCCTCCGCCTGCGCCCCGCTCCCGGCCCCCATCCCGCTCCCGGCGCCGTCCCCGCCGAGCCCCGGCAGGGAGCTCCGGCGTGCCCCGCTCGCTGCGGGCCCGTAGCCCGGCACCCTGCGCCCGGCTCAGGCCCGGCACGGCTCCCCCGGGAGTCCCGCTCCATCCCGTCCCTCTCGCACATGCAGGGGGAAGCAAAGGCGGAGACCCCGCGCTGGGCAGCCAGGTGCGTGCCCTGTCC
>VZTG01008541.1:184180-212964 GCA_013397845.1 Melanocharis versteri | reverse complement strand
CTGGGGACGTGCGGTGCCTCCGGGGAATGGTCAGCCAGCATAGCCGGCAGGGCAGGAGGGAGATGGGTGCAGGGGAGGAAGGCTGCAGCATCCTGCCGCGGAAGAGATGGTGCTTGTTTTGCTGCAAAGTTGTAGCTGGTCTGAACTGGAACTGCCTGTCACATGAGCTGATTCAGCTGCTGAGCAACCTCCGGGTCCACAGCATGGGCTGGAGGAGGGTGAGGGTCTCTTCCCCGGAGAAGGAGAATGCAAGCAGCCGTTCTCAGGCCTGCCCCAGGACAGGGAGTGAGCCGATAGCCGCATGCACCCCACCTCCAGCAGAAGGCTGCACCAGCCCTCTTGGTTCTGCTGGGTGGGCTCCTTCCTCACTTAGTGTTATATGGGGTAGCTTGGGTGCAACCAGGAGGAAGTCAGCAGTTGGCAGTGTTAAACAGCTGGTGCTTTTCTCCCGGCAGAGATTTCCAGCTTTGAAAAGGCATCCTTGGTGAAGCCATGGCGTAATATGCCTGTGCTAAGGTTTCCTTCCAGCTGTGGGGAGCCTCTGAGAGAGACCAGGGAGGAAATTTCCTTGAAGTGCTGTCCTTGGCCCATGTTGTTGGACACTTAAACATGCGAAAGAGGCTTGTCAGATCTGTCTCACACCAGTGGCTCATCTGCTTTTTGTGGTTCAACCCTGGCAGGGTGCTTTGAAAAAAACAGTAGGGGGAAAAAAATTAAAGCAAAGCATCTGGACCAGGCAGGTGCTGAGAGGAGCTCTCCCATCCTTCTGCCTGGAAGATCCAGGCAGAGGGCCTGCCTGGCTGCAAACAGAACAAGGATAAATTGCCAATAGCAGCATAGAAAATGTAGGAGCTGCCCTACAGCTTCCTGGTGTTACGGTGTATTTATTTCAGTATGGATAAAGGGAAAGATGGTGAACTGAGATCTGCATGAGGCCTTTTAAAAGGAGCTTCCTAGGGCTGGCTCCCAGCAGCGTCCTGAGCTTGCCAGTCACTCACATACCACCTGTCTCTGTGTCGTGGGCATGCAGAGATGGTGCTGGCCCACGGTGGCTGTGGCCCCTCCATGTGACACCAGGACATTGCCCAACAGCAGCTCTTGGGAAGGGTGCTGGGTGTGCCTGGCTGTTCCTGGTCTGGAGTCAAACAGGGTGGCTGGGAGGTTTCTCTTCTGCATTTTCTCTGGCAGAGCCGTGTGTTGGGAAATGCTGTTCCTCACGTGGTGGCAGGGCATGCAAATCATGGCAAGTGGAAGCCATGTTATTGCTAGAAAACAACCCAAGGACTCTCCTCTTGAGCCTCACCACATGCCTGCATATCTTTGCCATATCTCCTGACCGACAAGTACAGATTTACCAAAAAGGTGTGGGCTTTATTCCCAGCTGTGCACCTGGTTGGCAGGATGACCTTGGGCTTGTCCCTTTATCATCTATGACTCAGTTCCCCAGCTGTAAAATGGGCAACGAACGTGACCTTTGGGAGTTTGGTGGAGAAAAGGAGAGTACTTCTGAGGAGAGCTGATCTTGAGGGTGCAGAGGGAACACTGCAGTTCTCAGCATCCAGCTGGCAGCAGCTCCAAAGCAGACTGAGGCCACAGTCCCCGGGGACCAAATCGTGAATCGACCACAGGTAAAACTCGGTTGAAAGCCAAGCTAAACTTCTGGCTTTGACTAATGAAGTGGGGAGGACTGGTTCCAACTTTTTAATCTCAAATGTATTTTGCCGTGTGGCTGTGTGTAACAGCTACAGGGAAAAAGCTGTTTTGCAGGGCTTGTTCCGGAAGCTGAGATGGAGTGGCAGGGCAGCTCCTCCTTCTGTCAGTGTTATGGTTTCACTGGCTGTCCCTTGGAGGTTACCAGCTTCACAAACATCTGGAAGGCTGCATCAGCCTTTTCTGGTGGGAAGGTGGTGCCTCAGCAAAACTGAGTGTGCTCCCTTGAAAATCTGGCCCATCTCCATTGCAGCACTCTGTGATCTGGAGTCAGTGTGAGGGCACACAGAGCTGGCAGCACCTTCTGGCTGCCACGACCATTTTGTATCCCTCCTATTTCTCTTTTCCCCTTCCCACAGAGACCTGTTGGTGTTGCTGGGCCTTTTCCCAGTGTCGGCAATGTAATCCCTTTTGGTTTAAATGTTTGTTGGTTTGATTCTTTTTTTTAAACTTCAATCATATTGCTAGAAGGGGCTTTAGGTGAGATTGTTTCTATGGCTGTGCAGGCAGACTTGAGAAGTCAGTAGCCTCTGGCAGAATGAATTACTTCTAAATGTCCATGTGGCTGTTGCTCCCCAGCTCAATTTTTTGCTACTTTGCTTTTTTTACACATTGCTGTGTTTTTCAAGCTGTACAAGACTGTGATGGACAGATGCTAGATGGGGAGGGAGGCAAGGCTAGAGCACTGGAGGGTGGGAGGAGATATTGTTGGGTCAGGACATCTCTGCACCAGGCAGTGCCCCAATCTCCCTGATGCACCCATGGCGATTATAATGTGAGGGGTGATGATGCATGGAAGGAGCTGGGCTTTTTTCCTCACAGTGTGAGAAGAGCGTGTCTTCCTGCCAGCCAAGAGGGCAATCCCAGAGAAACCTGGCTCCAGGGTTCCTTCTTGCATCCAAGCTGCTGTACTTTGGGGACCTGCTTGGCAAAACCAGCAGCACTTTTCTCCACATACTCGCCAGGCAGCCCTGTTTTTCCAAGGCTGCCTGATACTGAAGTCTCTTGGTTAGAGCAGCAAGGAGAGCCCAGGAACCAAATCTCTGAATGTGCCCTTTGCACTGTAGTGCTGCTTTCCTCAAGTGCTGCTTCAGCCTCCTGCAAACAAGCTGCCCAGTTAATGTTTGATTTGCCCATGGCGTGCAGCTTGGTGAAGCCAGTGCAGCAGCAGCAGCAACCCTGGCAGACAGTGCTGACCCCACTGGAGGACAGGATGCCAGGTCCTGGGATCCTCACCACATTCTGTGTTGGTAAACACTGCCCAAGGAACTGGTACATTTCCCTCTGCCCCGAGATAAGGGGCAGAAATCTGGGCTCTTGTGGAAAATGCAGGCAGGAGGCTGTGGGGCACCCCAGAGCCATGGAGCTGGTGGCTCTTGTGTGCATTGCCACTGGAGCAGGATTTGTGCAGGAGGATTTGTACCCTCGTCAGCCAGCAGCAGGGCACACAGGGCTGCTGGGTGCTGGGCTGTTCATCACCCCTATTGCACATCTCAGCCCCCCAACCTCCTTGCCCCACATCTGCCCCAGCACGGGCCCTGGCAGTGACAGAGCCCAGGGCTGTGCAGAGCAGGCAGTGGCTGGTGGCCACGAGCTGGCTCTCAGCAGCACTCGCAGATGTTTCCTGTGGAGCAGTGCACAAGGAGCAGAGCCTGGCCAGTCACCAGCGTGACTCAAAAGGCTCTTGAGGTCACAGACTATGCTGGGCCAAGCCAGCCAAGAGTGTGGCAGCTGCCAGGAGAGTGCAAGGTGATCTGGCCAGCCAGCTCACGTGCATGGGGCATGAGAGCCACGCATGTCACCTGTTTCTGGGTGCCAACATCAGGGCTGAATCTGCCACCCCGAGGGTCCTGATTGTCCTCATGAACCAGGCATTTTCCCATCCCCACCTGCTGGCTGCCCAGTGCCCTCAGCGAAAAAGCCCACACCATCCCAGCATGGCTCTGGGCAGAGAGAGTTGTTGGAGGACCCTTCTGCATTCAGAGTTGCCATCAGGTGACTGGTGGCCATCCCCAGGCACAGCAGCCAGTCTCTGGTGACAGACCTTGTTCTCCAGGAGTCACCAGGGTGACACTGGTGCTGTGTCAGCGTTGAGGGCTGGGTGTTTTCTCCGGCTCTCAGCAAAAAGCAAAGGTCGGGGCCAGGAGGCTCAGCTGATGGGGATGGTGAGGATGGGAACTCTTAGTCCCTGGAGCAGACCGTGCTGTGTGTCCTGGGTCATTGGGTTCTGCTGAGCCTGGACGTTTGAAGCCAGGAATTGCACGGTCTGACACTTCCCCAAGACATGACCAAGATAAGTATGCTCTGTGCTGGCTCCAACCACCTCATGGGCATTTTGGCCTTGGGTCGGGCTAGAGAAGGTCCTTGTCCTCCTATTCCCCCTTGCCCCTGCTGGATTGGCAGAGGGGGACAGCTGGCAGAGAGCTGCAGGACAGCTCTAGGCACGCACGCTGCTGGGTCTGTTCCTCTGCACTGCAAATGGTGTGGTAGCATCGTGTCCTGCTAGGGCTGGCAAGCCAAGCTGGGAGGGATAGATGCAAGTTGTTCTTCCTTCCACCCTGCCGGTCCATGGCCTGGATGCTGTTCTGGGCTGGAATTCAGCCTTCTTCTCCATGTTTAAGCCATTGGCAGCTAGAGCCCACGTGGTCGCCTCTTGAGGAGGAGGTTGGTTGGCGCTTTTGGATTTAAAAATAAATCGCTGCATCATGAGCACACAGCTCCCTGAGCCCTTCCCTCCCTGGCCCAGCCCCACCAGTGCCTTTTCTGGGGGCTGTGACAGTGACCGTGCCTGGTCTGTCCCTCTCTGCCAGCACCTTTTCCTGCTATCCTTGTTAGTCCTTACTCTTCTGCCCTTTTCTTTGGCTCCCTCCCTGCTTTCTAACGTTGCATAGAGCTGGATCACTGTCTCAGCCAGCAGCACTCCAGCACATCCCTACCAAAGCTCATATTATTGTGGTTTAGTGCCATGGCTGCAGCCCAATAGCAGATGCTCTTCATGAGCCTTCCCCTGGCCTGCCCGGATCTGCCTCCCCACCTGGCAGTGTGGGGCTGCAGCTTCTCCTCTGCTCCAGGCTGAGGGTCTGGGGTGGGTGAGAGCGAGCTGGGACAGGGGGTCAGGCTGGTATTTCCCAGCTCCTGGCATGGAGCTTTTGGCCCTGGTGCTTGGCTGACAAGACAGGCTGTGGTGGGGAGAGGTGTTGGCTCTGCCTGTCTGGGCATGGCCACGTGGCTGATGCAGGACTGAAGCCGGTGAGGACCTTGCTGGGTGTCCCTGCAGGTTTGCTGGCTGTGGCTCTCAGCTCAGGCACTGCTGGGAGGAAGGGTACAGGCTGCAAACTGGGCAGCAAAGCCAGGAGTCTGGTGTGGAGTGGGACAGCCAGGAGGGTTTGCTTGTATCGTGGGCTGGCATGGGAACTTGTGCCAACAGGGCAGGCAGGGGCTGCAGATCGAAGCTGGCCCGGGTTTTGCTGGGCCAGCACTGGTTTGGGAGAGGCTTGAGGAAAGTCCACTGCACTTGAGGCCAAACAGGCACATTTGTGAGCTGTGTGGAGATATTGCCCAGCATGTCTGAGGGATTTAACAGCGCTGTGTCAGGCTTTCTCAGGCTGGGAGGGAGAAGCTCACCAGGCAGGATGGGTTTGGAGGTCTTTGTATCAGACCCCATGCATTCTCCATCTGCCCTGGTGCCAGCATGTGCTGGAAACCAAGAACAGAGGTTTCCTCAGGACCGAAAGACCTTGCTTGGCTTCCCAGTGCAAACCAGCATGAAAGGACCTGTAACTGTGAGCTGTGAAGGGGAATGGGGTGTTTCTGGCTGGCTTGGGAGCACACTGCCTTCAGTGCCTGGATGTTGTGTACATGGCTCTGCACTGTGTCCATTGCCCACTGATGTAGGTCAGGAAGGGTTGAACTTGCAAACTGAGCAAGAACAAAGCCTGGCTCCAGTTCTCAGGGGTGAGTCCCAAGCTGTTCTGTTCACCTGGTGAAGATGTCCTGGGCTTTATGCTCTGCAACAAGCTATCTGTGAGTCAAATGCTGCTGCGACACACAAGGAGTGTTTGTGACTCTTTGCTTCAGAAGATCAGCTGTGGACTCTTTTGGCTTCTGCTACCTGTAGCTTGTCCAAAGTTTTCTTACCTCCTGTGTTTCCCAGTCTAGAAAACTTCAGATTAAACCCACATCCACATCTCCAAGGCTCAAGCTCTTCTGCTCCTTTTCTTTTCTTGCCCTTTTAGTGTCTTCTCCTCCCCTGTGCTCCACCTGTGCCACAGGCACCTTAACATGTTTGAGTAGCTCAGCCCCAGAGCAGGGATCCAGCATTGCCAGGTGGAGCCCCTAAGCCGTGGTCTCTGTTTTGCCCTGACAGGCCATGACTCAGTCCCCATACGCCATGACTGAGGACATTTATACCAACGGCTCAGCGACCCTGGGCAGCCCCTCACACAGCAACAGCCGCGAGGTGCGCAAGATCCGCCTTGTCCAGTTCGAGAAGGTCACCGAGGAGCCCATGGTGAGAACTGGCAAGGCCCCAAAGCTGGATGGCACCCTGGGGGTGGAGGGGCAGCTCGAGCTGTGCCAGCAGGCTGGCCTTGAGGGAAACATCACTGGAGATCTCGGCCATGGGAAAAAGGTGCTGGACTCTGCCTTCTGCCCGGGGACCCAAAGCGAGCCCCACAAAGGGTGGTGGTGCTTGTGCCAAGAGGAGCTGCAGCAGCCTGAGTTGGCCTAGCAGAGTGTTTCCCCCAGCCACTGCACAGCCCACTGTGGACATGGGTCTGGAGAGGACTTTGTGAGGGCAGGAGAGCTCTCCCCTGCAGCGAGCAGTCATGGATTTTCCTGTCTTCCAGGGAATCACGCTGAAGCAAAATGACAAGCAGAGCTGCATGGTGGCCAGGATCTTCCATGGGGGCATGATTCACAGACAAGGTAACAAGGCCTTCGTAGAAACAGTGCATGGGGTGCACGTCTGCAGGTGGTTTCTTCCCATGCAGCAGTAAGGCAGGTCCTCAGCACTGCTGGCTTTTCCCCTGTGACATGGACATCTGTGCCTGTTCCTCCCCTAGGGATGTGTCAGGAACTCGGGACTCATTGGTC
Source organism: Melanocharis versteri (assembly GCA_013397845.1). NCBI lineage: Eukaryota > Metazoa > Chordata > Aves > Passeriformes > Melanocharitidae > Melanocharis > Melanocharis versteri. The sequence continues at coordinate 206,160 of VZTG01008541.1, read as the reverse complement.
TCTCTGCGTGGTTGTCACGTTAAAACACTGGAGGCTTTAGGGATAAATAAAGGGCTGGGGGAAGGGCTCTCCCAAAAAGGAACTGGAGATCATCTGTCTCTGTCTCACGATGGGGTCACTCTAAGAAGAGATGGATCATACCCTGGAGACCGTGGGGGAAACTCTTCCCATTCCTAAAGTGCACAGCTGGGACAGGCATCCTGTAGATTGGCTCTGCAGACCAAAAGAAGGTGCCAAAAGAAAGAAATAGGTGCTATTTTCTGGTTTTGGGTCTTGCCAAGGAGGCGTGGATACGAGATGTTCTCTGCTTAGAAGAGGCTGCTTTTCCAGCCTTGGATCCAAGTGGGAAGTCTGTGCTTACCACTGCCAAAATAAGACAGGAACCATTCCAATAACACTACTGGAGCATGGTTTTTAGCAGTATATCTGAGGCTGTAATCTGCCTGGGTATTTAAACTGAAAACACACAAAGCCAGGAATGCTTGTGTTAAGGGCCCTGTAAGGAGGTTGTCATTGGCTTCAGGTGAGGTACTTGGGGTTGGGTTTGAAACATTGATGCAGGTGCTTTGACCAGTCCAAAGCACCTTCCACACAGTGGAAAGCAGCCTCTGATGACCTTTGGACTGGCTAGGTGTGTGTATTGGATGGAGGGGGAAGAATTAATTCCCCTTGTGCTTTGCTCCCATGTGCTTAGATGGCACGTGTGGTTCCAGAAGCACTGCCAGGCAAACACTGAAGTGTCCTGGCCCTGGAGGCTGATGGAGCTGTGTAAATTGGGTTTGGTGAGCAGCTCTTGTCCCTTTTCTGCATTTTCATGTTTCTCACGTTGCTGGCAGGCTCCCTTCACGTGGGTGATGAGATCATAGAAATCAATGGGCAGAGTGCGAGCAACCACTCAGTTGACCAGCTGCAGAAGATGCTGGTAGGTATCTGTGTGTGTCAGGGCTGTTCCCTGGGAAAGACCCCTTTGGCCTGCATGCTGTGAGCATTCACCCCCTCCCAGAAACCAGAGCCAGCACACAGCTGCCTGCATACAGCAGTGTGATGTGGCAGAAACCATCCTGCATGCAGCCCCGGTGGGGTCTGTGCTTGCTGCTTGTGTCTGGGCTCCTGGAGCAGCAGTGAAGGCTGTTGACTGTGTGCCTGACATGTGCTGATCCTGTGTGGGGCTTGGAAACCACCTCTGTTTGCCAAGGCTGGTGTGCAGCTGCAGCCCAGGGCTGGCTGCTCTTGCAGACCTGAGCCACACGTGCATGTCATGATGGTGCCATTTGCCTGCTTGCCTGCTGCCTGCTGCTGAGGTCGTGGTGATCCTGTCTCTTGCCAGAGACAGCTTTGGGCAGGGCCTCTGACCTGCCTTGGGTTCACACATTGGTGATCCTGATCCATGCCCAGCATATGGCACCTTGTTGGAGGGAGGTGGTGGTGCTGCTGAGGACCCCCACCAGCAGCCTAAGCAGGAGGCTTGGCCTTGCCAAAGTGCCACAGGATGTCCCTGCTCCAGACAGTGGGACCAAAGAGGAGCTTGTCTTTGGTTTTGCCTCCTGAGAAGAGTGGTTGGCCCAGGAGGTCCCTCCAAGCCTCCACATGTGGTTGTCCCATGGGACCATATGGGTGTTGTGATGCATGTGAGGCAACAGTGCACTGGCCTGTGGCAGGCAAGAGAGTGCTGTGCCTCTAATGTCACCAGGAGGGCCAGAGCAAGGGGCCAGCATGGAGGGGACCTGAAAGAATCAGCCTCTCCTCCCAGGCTCCTCACTGAAGCAGCCAGGGCGGAGATGATGCAGATCTCCATGTCCTTTCTGATGGTGCTTTGCAGTGCCCACAGCCAGACCCTTGTGGGGGTGTTGGTGTCCCACCATGGGAATGGGACAAGTATGGCAAAAGCAAGCAGAGCTGTTTCTGAGCAGGCTGTGGCATCCCCCAGCACCACAGCACGGTGGGGAACACCCAGCAGCTCTGCCTTTGCAGGTCCTGGCACTCAGCACCTCCCTGCACAGGTTGCTGCTGTTGAGCTGCCTCCAGGCACCACCTCCTCCAACTCTTCTTTCTCCCCTTTGTTCACTAGAAAGAAACCAAGGGGATGGTCTCATTAAAAGTCATTCCCAACCAGCAAAGCCGCCTCCCTGCTCTCCAGGTAAGTGCAGCTCCTGGACCCACCCACGGGCAGTGCTGGAACATGGCTGTGGGGCAGGGTGGGACCAGAGCAAACCATGCAGGACCAGTGCTGCATGGGGACAGAGCTGTGCTCAGCCAGGGGTGTCAGGGCAAGGGGGGAGCTGCCTTGGCGCCTTGTCTGAGCTGCTGGAGGGACCTGTCCTGTGCTTACATCACTGCAAACAAACATATTTTGGGCCTGTGTGGATGTATTTACCCAAATTTGTGTAGGAACGTGGGGCTGGGATGTCTGAGCCACCAGTGGTGTTTGGGGATGGGAAAGCAGTGGCAGGTGCACACCAAGGAGCACATGAGGGTCTCCTTCAGAGCCACGTCCCTGTGACAGGGGCAGCCCCAGGCTCTGTGGTCCCTGCTGTCACCGATGCTGGGTGCACCAGCCCCAGTAAGGGTGATGTTGGCCCGGATGCCACGGCACACAGCGTGGGAGGAAGGAAGCAGTGGGGGGAAGGAAGGCAGTTCCTTGCACCTGCTGTCACTGCCAGAGTGGTGCCGGGGCCATGCTGTGTCACCAGGGAGTGACACCTGCTTGGCTTTGGCTTTGAAGTCCTGCTGTGGCCAAAATAGAATAGTGGGGAGGGCTGTGTCCTCTGCCAAGACTTCGGGGCGTGGTAGCTGGGATGCTGTCTTGTCTTGGTGCAGGAGCTGACCCCAGTGCAGACCCCTGTGGTGGACAGGCAGGGGAGGGAGAGGAGTTCAGAGGCAGAGGGTGGGGGCTGGACGGTGCTGGGGTGGGCTGAGGGAGCACATGTCATTCTTCACCCAGAGAAGCTGAAGCTCTAAACGTGGTGACAAGTGTGGGTGGCTCTGTTTCTTGCTCAGTCCATGCTGTCCCCAGTCCTGCTCAACCAGCTTTGCATGTGTGTTTATTAAACACTGGCCCATGCCTGTCCTTCCCTGCTGTCAATCTGCCCTCCCTGTCCTGACCCAGCCAGCTCCAGTTGGCCAACTCAGGGCCAGGGGAAAGGCTACCTCAGAGGAAAAGAACACAGTTGCTGGTTCGCCTGAGGCTGGGTGTGGGCTCAGGGAAGGACACAGGGACAAACTTCTCCCCAGCAGCAGTTGTACTCCCTCCTGCTGTGCCCAGGGCAGTGGTGCTGTCTGCTCCCCAGAGCCACAGCTGCTCGTGTCTCTGTTGCAGTACCACCACCGAGAGTGGTCTTTTTCCACTCCTGGATCCCCATGACCACCTTTATTCCAGTGCCTGGCAGGCAGGATGGTGGAGATCCTGGCATCATGATTTTCCCCTGCCCTGGCTTGCCCCACAGAGGCTGAGTGTCTCTTGGAGCAGGTTTGCTTGGGAGGGTCTTAATAAGAGGAGGCACAGAGCATTCAGGGCTCTTGAGGTCCCTTCCAGCATATTCCCTGCAGCCTTTTGACTTTAAAAGACCAGGACTTCTCATGCTGGAGCCTGCTCAGCAGCTGAGTGTCTGGCCCCAGAGAGGGGCTGGCAGCAGGCAGGCAAAGAGCCCTGTGCAGCTGTGGGTGATGTGTGGAGCTGTCTGATGCCAACTCCTAACTGGTGTAGGGGGAGGGTCTTTCCAAAATGTCCTGGCTTGGGCCACCAGTGCTGCAGGAGCACAGAGCTCTGGGCAGGTGCCTGCTGTGTATCCCTCATGTTTGTGTGGATGATCAGCTTCCTGGTGCCAGAGAGTGCTTTCAAAGCAAGCATCAGTCCTCATCCTGAAAGGAGATTCCACTCTTATTGTTTTCCCTAATTTCATTTTTTGCTGAGTGCTCTCATGTCACAGCTTGATCCATATGCTCTTTTCTGGCAGTGAAAGGGAACCATGTTTGTGTCCTGATGGCTCTGTGCCTCCAGCAGCACAGCTGAGGGAGGACATACTGTGGGAAATCATTTTAATGTGGAACAAGGACAGCATGGTCTTCTCTACCCAGGGAGGATGAGTTTCCAGGCCCTGCCTATCACATCTGAGGACAGGACAGGCATCACCCCATGTGAAACCCTTTGCCCCCTTGCTACATGCTGTGTTTTTAGGGTAACTAACTTGCTAGGGTCATGCTCAAGGTTCCCTAAACTCTGCCTTTCACTCCTAATCCTTCACACTGCCTGGCTTTGCCTCCACTCTAGTCCTGATGGGGTCCTGGTGGGAATGGGTGCTGTAGACTCCCTCCCAAAGAGCTGAGCAAGCAGAAGGGACAGGGAAGGCAAACTTTCTCACACCTTCTTGGTCTTCAAGGCTTCCCCAGCCTCAGAAGGTGCACAGTGGCCTGGGAAGCAGCAGCAGCAGCTCGTTTCCAGTTGCAGCTGTGATGAATTGTAACTTTGTCAGAGTAGCTGATGCCTAAGGGACCAGGACAGACCAAGGCAGGGATGGATACAGCACTGCAGCCTTGGCTCCCCAAAGGCCTTGTGCCATGCAGGGAGTGCCCAGTTGTGGGGAAAGGCAGCACAGAGCAGCTGAGATTGAGCCATGGCCTTGCCTGGGGACCCTGTTGCGACGTCACCTCTGTGCTCACCCCACTGCAGACCCCAGTTGTGCACCACGTTGGTGGGACTCCTCTGTGGCTGGCTGAGCTCAGCAGCATTGTGCAGCACCCAGGGCACTGCAGGGAGGCTCCATGGCAGGGTTTGAACACCAGCTCTGTGTGTGTGTGTGCCTAGAGGCAGGAGCCCTATCACCAGCTCCCAATAGGGCCAAGATGCCATCCTCCCTCCCTCATCCACTCACCAGCACATCTCACTACAATTCCATGCTCAAGACTTTCCCCCTAAGCTTTGTGCATCTCCTTTCTCTCCATGCAGCCTTGTGGGGCCTGGAAAGGAGCAGGGGCTGTGTGCCTGGAGCCATCTCTGCAGTCACTGCTGGGGAATCCAGTGTGAGGGCCAAACACGGCCACCCTGCATGGCCATGCTGACTCTGGTCTGCTCTCTCTTTTACAGATGTTCATGAGGGCACAGTTTGACTACGACCCCAAGAAAGACAACCTGATCCCCTGCAAGGAAGCAGGACTGAAGTTTCAGATCGGTGACGTGATTCAGATCATAAACAAGGACGACAGCAACTGGTGGCAGGGCCGGGTGGAGGGCTCCTGCACCGAGTCAGCAGGACTCATTCCTTCTCCAGAGCTGCAGGAGTGGTAGGTCCCTGGATTTGGCCAGAAGGGCTGGATCTGGGAGTGGAGGTGGGAGGAGTGACCATGTCCTGTCAGGAGTTTGTGTTGGGTAACACCAGCATCCCTGCTGGGACAAGGAGGCAGATGTCCCCTTCATGTGCTGCAGAGTGAGCCTTTGCCTGTCCCAGCAGCCAGCCTGTTTCTCTTGCATGTCTGAGGGACAATCCTGCTGCTGTCCCAGGGCTTGGGGTGTCAGCTGGGCCATGGTGCTGTCCTTTCTTGGCAGGCGTGTGGCGAGCATCACCCAGCCCAGCCAGAGTGAATCCCCGAGCTGCAGCCCCTTCGGGAAGAAGAAGAAGTGCAAAGATAAATACCTGGCCAAGCACAGCTCAAGTAAGTGTGAGCAGGGCTCCATCCCCAGCCCTGGCTATCTCTCCTGCCCCTGGACAGGGCTGGGTCTGTCCTCCACAGGAGTCAGCCCAGCTGTGTCAACGGTGGAACCTCAGGATACCCCATAGTTGTCACTTTTTTTGAGTCCCTTCTCCAGTCTTCATACCCCTCATGTGGCCACAGCTGTGTCCCCATGTAGAGCATGAGGCCAGGGCTGGCTCAGCACTGAGCTCCTGTGCCCTCTCCTGGTGACAATCCCTTGCACTCCTCACCCTGTGAGGTCAGGCTCCCCAGCCTCAAACCCCACAGGCTGCTGAGCACAGGGCAGGCAGTGGCAGTGCTGCTGCTCAGCAGTTAGCCTGAACTGCTCCCACAGCTGCCAGGACCTGTCCCTGGTGGGGCAGGGAACTGCTGCTCAGCCACCCGTGCAAACACCCCATGCTAAACTGAGCAAAGAGCTGGCAAAGGTGGGTGCCCAGGGACTGCTGGCTGCTGGCCCGGCCTGCAGCTTCAACCAGCAACAAACAAGGCTGTAAATCACCCAGATATATAAAGCTCCCCCAGCAGCAAGATCCCTGCAGCATCCTGCTGCCTCTCCACTCCAGCTCCCAGGTCCTACTGTACTGAGTAAAAGCAGCCCTGGCTTCTTCAGCAGCGCCCCAGCACCCACTCTGCCCCTCACATGCTGTTGCTGCTGCTCTTTTTCCCAAGCAGCCAAACGTGGACGAGCTCCCAGCCCAGTCCTTACCACTCCTGTCCATTTTGCCCAAGGACCTTGCTTTGGTCTGACACACACACATGGTTGTGCTGGTGTGGCCAAGCCAACTCTGACCCTTACGTGTCTTATTTCTCTTCCACCCCAGTTTTTGACCAGCTGGATGTCGTTTCCTATGAGGAGGTGGTGAGGCTGCCTGCCTTCAAGAGGAAGACTCTGGTGCTCATCGGTAGGTCCTGTCCCAGACAGCCTCTGCAGCACAGGGGCTGTGTGGGGGGAACCAGGACTGCACAGGGGCTGGGGCAGCACAGCCCTTCAAGACCTACTAAGGTCTGGGGAGCATTTCTTCAGCCTGCAGCAGTCATCACACAGGAGGCTGACCCCCTCCATGCAGCATTGTGCATGGTCTGGCATCTGCGCTGCAATGCTGGGGTAGAGTTAATTCAGGCATTTGCAAATCCTGAGTATCTGCCTGGAAAATCTCTTAAAAGCAGCTCTGGTGTGCGCAGTTGCACCAAAGCAAGCACTCCCACGCTGTGGGGACTGAGCACTTGGTGGTGGACCCCACAGGCATGGGCAGCCCACCAAGGCCAGCCAGGCTGGCTGCTCAGCATGCAGCAGTCCTGCCTCCAGCTGGGGCTGGAGGTGAGCATCCCCAGGGCATGAAGAGCCTCTTCCAGGGCTGGAAGACACCACAGACCAGCGCAGAAGGCACATCTTGGGCAGGGCCCAGGCCAGGCTTTGCACCTTTCGGCAGACCCAGAGCTGTGGAGGGGCCCCAGCATCTCCCAACAGGCTGCTCTGAGCCCAGCTCTAGTGTCCATCTCTCTCTCTCTCCAGGGGCCAGTGGCGTGGGCCGTAGCCACATCAAGAATGCTCTACTCAGCAGCAACCCAGAGAAGTTCATGTACCCACCGCCATGTAAGTACCCAGCACAGGATGCATTTCCTCTCACCTCTTTGATCCAGGACCTTCTGGCAGCAGGTGGGAGGTGGGGAGATGTTCCTCCAGCACCACCAAGCCCCTGAAGTCAGAGGTCCCCTCGTGCAGGGCCTCCCTGCCTGCTGTCCCACATGGACCCACCTTTACCCACAGAGGCTGCAGGGCTGCTGCCACCCACACACAGACACCTCACTCTTCCCATCCAGTGCCTGTCCCCAGCTGGCCGAGGTCCCTACTTGTCCAAAGCAGGAAGCAGTTAACAGGGGATTAGTCCAGCTTAGTCTTGATGCCTGCTCCACTCTGTTCCCCTCTTCTTCTGGGGGCCAGTACTCACCCTCTCTCCCTCCTTCCCCAGACACCACACGCCCCCAGAAGAAGAATGAGGTGGATGGGAAGGACTATTACTTTGTCTCCACCGAGGAGATGACCCGGGACATCTCAGCCAATGAGTTCTTGGAGTTTGGAAGCTACCAGGGAAACATGTTTGGCACCAAGTTTGAAACAGTGCACAAGATCCACCAGCAGGACAAAGTCGCTATTTTGGACATCGAGCCCCAGGTGGGGAAGGGGTGGGTGGACAGGGGCTGCCACAGATTGAACTACCTGGGTGCTGGCTATGACTGTCCCTGCCTTCTCTTCCCAAAGGAAAAAACCAGCAAGCCCTGAGGTGCCATTTCCATTCCCAAGACATGGGTACAGTGAGGGTGTCCCCTGTCACAGCACACACCTGGCTGTGACAGCAGGGCCACAGCCACGCTGCTGTGGGAGTGGGTATCAGGGACCCTTTTCCAGGAGTCCACCCAGTGAGCTCATGTCCCCAGTGAGGGGTGTCTCCTTCAGCCCCCACTGCATCACAGGCACCGTGCCAGCCTGGCTGGGGCAGCATGGGGGGTGGGGGACAGCAGCCCACCGGCTGTGCTTGCTCCCAGCCTGGGGAAGGGCCACTCTGGTAACTGCACCCCTCTCTCCACAGACCCTCAAGATCGTCCGCACGGCCGAGCTCTCCCCCTTCATAGTCTTCATTGCCCCGACAGACAAGGCGGAGGAGGTGAGTGGCAGGGTGTCCCCTCCTGTCCCCCTCTGGCTGGGCTTGTCAGCCCATGGCAGCGCCTGCTGCAGCAACCCAGGGCTCTCTCCCTGCTCCCCATCAGCGCATTCCTGTCTGCTTTGCTTTTGGTGGTCCAGAACTCAGCCCAGCGCTGAGAAACAGGAATTGCCAATTCCTGCAGCTGTAGACTCAGCAACCCTCATCCCAGCAGCATAATCACAGTGGGGAGCACAGCCCAGCACTCGGGGCAGGACCATTTATCCTGCCATCAGCTATGCAAATAGACACACAAACAACCGCTCCTTTCATTCTCTGCCTCATTAGGATGCTGATCCCTTTAACGTGAGGATGAAAGCAGCGCTGATAGCACAGTTAACTCACTCGGTGCCAAGCACCAGGCTGGCAGCCACAGGCTGTCACTTCCCAAAAAGCCCCCCTGGATGCAGGGATGCTGCCTCCCCTGCCCTACACCCCAGCCTTGCAGGGAGATGGGAAGACAGAGGCCAACAAGAAAACCCAGAGCTGTGCTCCTCCTGGATTCAATGGCAACGCGACCACCTCTTCCAGCCTATTAAGTTTGTATTTGTGAAGCTTAAGCTACAGATAGTTTGCAGAGAGGATGTTTATGCAACCTTCGGAGGAAGTGGTGTGCAGGTATTTAGAGGCACATTAACTGCCTGATGCAGCAGGCTGGGGTGGGGGGAAAGAGGACAGGTCTCAGAGCAGAAAGGGCCACTCTGTCACCCACCGCTGCCTCCATCCAGAGAGGAATCACATCCTGCTGCAGTGGGCAGGGCCAGCCCTGCTGCCAGGCACTAAATATAACCCTGCAGCTCGGCTCACTCTGAGGAGAGGGATGCGGCAGAGTTAATGTGACCCCGCAGAGCTCACATGAGCAAAAGCTGCTCCTTGCCCTCCCTCCCCTCTCCACCCCCGGCAGCTGCCGGCTTCATCCGCAATATAGGAAAAATTAATTTTATACGAATAGATTAATATTTTCAGTAACTCTTTCAAGATGAAGGTAGCTAAGCAGTATCTATTTTTTTTTTTTACCCCTAGGGTAATAATTATATTCGAAGTTTGTCAGTGTTGAACTGAACACCTTAAGGCAGAAGCCTGCTGTGCCCTGAGGGAGGGCGTGGTATTGCAAATATTACTGTGCCATCTGTAATGGTTTTAGTGCTGACCACTGAAGGTGTCAGTACTGTGATATATACCCAGGTGGTCTAACAAAAAAGAAGGGAAGGACATAAAGACTGGTCTGATTTGGGTCTATCAATATATTTTTAGGTCTATTTAATCTATTGATAATAGATATGATAATTAATATAATCTAATAATACCCATTTAGGTCTATTAATATCTGCACAGAGCAGAGCTCAGTGGGCACTGCACCCCAAGCTATCCCTNGGTCTATCAATATATTTTTAGGTCTATTTAATCTATTGATAATAGATATGATAATTAATATAATCTAATAATACCCATTTAGGTCTATTCATATCTGCACAGAGCAGAGCTCAGTGGGCACTGCACCCCAAGCTATCCCTCCTCCTCAGGCACAGAAGCTGTCTTTCAGGCTCCATTAGGGAAATACGTGGAAATGGTCTGGACCTGATTGCTGGGGGCAGAGCTGCCCAGGGATGCACCCCTGGCATGCCCCTACAAGCTGGGCAGCCCAGCCACACTGGCAGGAGGGGAGAGGCAGCTTTGCTTTTACTATCCAAGTACAGCACTAAAAACCAGCCAAAACCAGTAGGGAGGCTGGTAACGCTCTGCCAGCTGGTGCTGTTCTGGTCAAAAGCCAGTGGGAAGGGAGCATCCTGCAGGGATCCCACCTCCAACCCCGCCTGAGGCCTGGAGGTGGTGACAGTGCCCACCAGAGCTCTGAGCAGCCTGCTGCTTGTGCACCTTCTCTCTGGGAGCTGCCACAGAGCATTTTAAAGGTAAACAGGAGAGCCAGCAGGTCTGGCCTCACTCTAGCAGGTAACCCAATGCTCCCAGCACCACATGAAGTCCAGGAAAAGCACCAGACACAAGCCCAGAGCTCATACAACAGCTCCTGGCCCATCAGACGAGCTCTAAAGGATTCTCTGTGCTCTGATACTTCACCACCACTGGCGTCGTTTTGGTGTTGGGAGGGCGTTTCCTGGCTGGGGTGGGCTGTGAAGTTCCTCTCCTGAGCACTGCCCTGTTCCTTGCAGTCGGAGGCTCTGCAGCAGCTCCGCAAGGACTCGGAGAGCATCCGGAGCCGCTACGCACACTACTTCGACCTGTCCCTGGTCAACAACGGCGTGGAAGAGAGCCTCCAGCTGCTGCAGGAAGCCTTTGAGCAGGCCTGCAGCTCTCCACAGTGGGTGCCTGTCTCCTGGGTCTACTGAGAGGGCACCCGAGCCTAGCCGCTTCCCATCAACCATCCTGCAGCCACCAGGAAACTCCTCCTCAGCTTCCCCTGCCCCACACAGCCCTGCCCCACTCCCCTCCTCTGCTGCTCCGTGGACATGGTCTCGGTTCACACACACACAGGGTGCCCAGAGCTCCTCTCCTGGGGGAACAAACACAGGACAGAGGCTGCCTGGGGGCCAGCCACCTCCTGTGGCACTGCAGGGCAGGCAGTGGCTACAGCAGAGTCCAGGTTAACTCAGAGCACAGCTCCCTGCCCTCTGCGGGCAAGGGAAAGCACAGTCCTGCTGTACCACCCAGCTGATCTTCCCTGCAGCAGCCCCAAGGGAAGTGGCAGAACGGGGGCTTTTCCAGGCAGACGTCATCCAGCCATGGCTGGAGTGTGCACAACTAAAAACCCTTCACGGTCTCCATGAGGCTTCTCCCAGAGCACACCAGAGCTCCTACATCCAAGGGTTTCCTCGCACAAATGGGGAAGATGATGAATGTGGCATGGAGCACCCCCAGGCAGGCCTCACCCCGTGTTCCCAGGCTGGAGTTTACTCATTCACCCTGTGCAGCCATAGGTGTAAAAACTCACTGTATCGGAATTCTCACCGTGCAGCTTGGATTGTTACTGCCTGGCCAGAGAAACTGGGCAGCAGCTGAGCCAGTCCCACAGGCCAAACCCCAGAGGGACTCTTCAGTGGGTAAATTACATCCAGCCACAACTATCTGTTGCATGCAGTAGAAAAGTGTCTACAAAGATCATCCAGGCATGTTTTCCAGTCTAGGGTGTCTCACACTGTATGCAAACATGAAAGCCATGCTCAGCACGGGGTTTGTACTGACTCACAAGCCCCACACCACATGTGTGGGAAGTATCACCACATCCACCGTGTAGGTGAAAAATCTCATTTGTGTCTTCAGTCAGCTATAGGGGCAAGGGGAAGGTGGTTAAAAAGTCTTGTGCAATTTTTTTTTAAGGATGCCAAAAATAAAAATCTATGTGCAATAGGGACCTTCGTTCTGATCCACTGCAGGGAAACAATGAGCAGCAATAAATGTGCGCTGAAACATTGCCGTGGCTGGTGTTTTACCTCTCAGGCTGGGCACCGACAAACCTGTGATGGTCCATGTCAACATGACCATTTTTCTGCCCCAGCAGCTTCTTCAGGAGAGGAGCACAGAGGCTGGGCACAAGGTAGAAGCTGTCCCCCTGCCCCATGAACACCACTGACCTTTTGGGAGGAGCCAGAGGAGGAAGAAAATCACCTGTTCAAAACCAGAAGTTTTATTCTTTTTTTTTGGTAAAAAAGAGTAAATAAAAATGGACCTCTTTTGTTTTTCCTGCTCAGGTTGTAACACCCACCAGCTGCTGTCCCCACTGCCTGCATGTTATCTCCAGCACTGGAGGGTAGGATAGACCGTTAAGACAAAAGCAATGCACGACGTTAAACCAACAGTTAACAGAATCTCTGCAGGGGTGAAACTCAGAACAAAACAGCCTGGGGTCCTTCCCCATTAAAAGGAGCTAAATCCTGGCTCAGCACTATCCCTGTGACAGAGGAGAGACCTTCTGCTCTCAGGAAGTCATTCCAGAGAAGGAAGTTAGCAACAAATTTATCTGAAACCGTTCAAGCCCACACCCAATGGCCCTTGGCAGAGCTGCCTCCGACCAAGCTTTTCCTGAGGACTCCAGTCCCAGCAGCATGCAAAACGTGTTGGCCAGTCATCTCCTGGTCACCTTCTGCCCCCTAGCCACATCCCCACCTCCAGCCTTCAGAGCACGCTGGGCATCAGAACCAGGCAAGGCAACCAAAAGCTTCGCAGTCCAACACATGGGCAGAGAAGAGCAAAGAGCCAGCAAAAGGGACACACTGCCCAGGTCACCAGGGCACTGGGCTTGGGGATCAGCACACAACGAACGAGCACATCCTTGTGCTATAAAGCAAAAAGGAGGAGTTAAATTTTCTAATCCTTTCATGATAAAGGTAAAACAAAAAGGAGTGAAAAATAATCTGGGTGGACTATTTGTTCTCGTTTAACTGAAGGTCAAGCCAAGCATGTGGCCAGGTTAAAACAAAACATAGTCCTTTAAAAATAACTGATCTGACTGTCCCCATGCAAACCCATTCACATGGGCTGTGACAAAGCCACTCTTCCAGGCAGCAACACATTCTTTAACTGTCAGCTAACAGCTTCAGCCTTGGGAGAAAAGGAAGAAAGAGGCAGTACATGATGGGGGAGAGAGATTATTCCACCCTCTCTAGGTGAAAACAGAGACCAAGGAAGAGCCAGAAGCTACAGTTTCCCTGAAGATACCACTTCTGTTGGCATCATGGTGCTCAGCTTTAGAGATCAATCCAGTGCAGGGGCAGTGAGGCACCCCGCTCCTCTGGCAACCCTTAAAACAGGATGAAGAGGGGCACCTGAGCAGGGCAAACACCCACTCACTCATATAAACAGCAGAAAAGAACTTGCTGGCTACTCTGCCACGCAGCCAGTCCTCTTCTCAAGGCCTAAAACTCCTCCCTCCTCACTGATGAGGTTGCCTGCTTTGGACAGATCCAGTTGCTTACTCCGAGCTCTCTTCTACCTCCTTTTGTTTCTTCTTTTTCTTCTTGCTGCTGGTCTCACTGGTCTGTGGAGAGGTTGGAAAGGTCAGGAGGCCATCAAAAAGGAATCCCGCACTGCTCGCTCATTGCAGGAGGAACAGCTCTGCCCCAGTGCAGGCTCCCCACGGCTGCAACGCTCCTTCACCACCCCACAGCACTCCAGCACAGACTGAATGCCAGCACCATCCTCCCACGGGGACCCACGATGGGGCACCAGAGCACAGAGGTGGCCTGGCAGGAACCCACCAGCTGTCCTGGGCCACCTGCCCTATCTCCCATCACCCTCAGCCAGTTCAGTTTAAAGTGCATCTCTGATACATCCTCTGCTGTGAGGAGCCTGGCAGTCTGTGGACATACACTGCATTAATCTAACTAATTAATGCACATGCATTAATCCTGGAGGCAATTAGGAGCAGTCTGCAATCTCTCCCATGTTTGGACCACACCATGGCAGTACCCAATTACATACCCTTTCTATTTGTTCTCCCCCACTCTCAGCTGCCTCTTTGGCCTTCTTCTCTTTCTTCTTCTTTTTCTTTTTCTTTTCGCTCAGCTCCTCTGGTGGTGGGGTGGCAGGGGATGGTGGGGTCACAGCTTCCTCGTTTTCACTCTCTGAGTCTCGCTTTCTCTGTTAGGGGAACATTGTCAGACACACTGAAACCTTGCAACAGAGCTGAGGTGAGGAGAAAACAGATTGCCTGATTCAATACAACTTCATTTAACAATGCTTTGAGCAGGCAGGGTGACCTGCAGACTGTCAGGGGTCCACTCTAGCATTCACTGTCTAGGATTTGCTTCTGCCAGAATTGCCCCCTGTATTTTTCAGTGTTTCTTGTACCCCAAATATTAGTTTAAAACACCGCTGCACCTTTCCAAGGGCGTGAAAAAGCCCTGAGTCAGGGAATTTTAGGTGCAACTCTTGTGCGTACATTTCTGCAACTGTCTGTAGTCTCCAAAAGGGTTCTCTGGCACAACAAATCTCTGTTGTGGCTCCATACAGTGTGTTTTCTCGAAGCTGTGTTGAAATATGCTCAGTAGCTTGGTGTCTGAGCTGCAAATTGTGCCCTGGGTGGTGAGAAATTGCTCGAGCCCCAGGTAAGGAGCCGTGAATGGGAACTGACCTTGTGCCTAACAAAGGGCATGGAAGACCCTGGACTAAAAATCATCATTGGAAAAGGCAGGTGCAAGGTGTGTGCAGATCATGGGAATAAGGGGGGCATAGAGTAAGAGCCAGAGAGCGCTGGCAATACTCACTTTTGCAGCCCTGTCCACCTCTGGCACAGCTCGGTGATCAGCAGCTGCTTCTTTCCTGGAAGTATCCCTGAAAGAAAAGATCCCCAGGTTGCACAGGACAGTTGTTGCCTCATGCTGCTCTGGACAGGTACAAATCCCTGTCCCCTAACAAGGGCTCTGTAACCCACCCCAGGAGCTGGGTGGGGAAGTTGGTGTGGGGGAGACCTGCAGCCTGCACCAGGGCCAGCTGGGCTGGGCAGCAGCACGGCCTCCCCCATTTAATTTAGCAGACTGACTCCCTCTAGAACCACAGCAGGCTAAAAAGGGATAACTGTCTGCTCAGGGGCTTTCCTTCCAACACTGCTCAACAGCGACACACTCCAAGAAATGCAACTGCATCCCACAGGTGCAGACAGCCTGGGGACAAGCCTAACATGATCCATGCACAAATAGCAGCACCCAGCCCAGCCCCTGTTGCACAGTGCTCCCCTCTGAACAACCCTGTGGGAGCCACACACCCAGTACCCACCTGTAATCCACATATTCCTTCTTCCAGGACTCTGGTGTGCTCTCATTGGGCTTTCCATGCTTGTCCAGCAGACCCTTCTGGATCATCATCTTCTTCTGACTGGCCTGAAAGCGAAGTGCAACAAGTCAAACTGCAGCTCCAGGTAGGAAAAATCCTCCCTCAAGCTAAGAGGAGGGAATCCAGCAACAAGCCAGGCCAACAACTACAGCATTATCTATTTAACACTATTCCAATGACCTTAAAACAAATGAGACAAAACATCCCCTGCACAGCAGCCCGAATCTCAGACAGGAGGCATCTTTATCAGTAAATAATGGCTAATTTGAGGGGGGAGTCATAGCAGCAGAATAATATGACTCTGCACATCATGGAGCTCAGATCTTCGACTGGGTTTCTCCAGCTCAATGACCTGCAGCATCTGAGCTAGACCACTTGTTTGCAAAGTTTTGCAAAGGACTCCAAAATGCTTGAACTGTCCTGTATTATCCCACATTTGCTGTGAGATACATGTGCAGGCATCCTCAAAGCTTTCACCTGAACCACAGGAATGGAATGAGCCACAGCAACTTAACTCTGAGTTTTGAGTCCAACCTGCATCATGCCAGCCTGGCTGCAGTTAAGCTACTGCCACATGCCTGAGGTGGGAGAGGAACCCAGTAATGGGTGTTCCCACTGCTCCTGTCCTTCAGGCACAGTTTAGTGTCTCACAAGACAGTGTGCATTTAAGCAGTGTTGAAACAGAAGGAAAAGAAGCTCCTGCCCAGCCCGTCCAGAGCCATCAGCATGGGGTGATGGATGAAGGTCATCTTTGCACAGAGTGCTAATGCCATCCACTTCACATCATTTGGCTCTTCACCCGAGGAGGGCTGGTGCTCTACAGACCTGAGGAGCCCATGCCTCAACACCAGCAGTGGCCCCCAGGCTCTTTTGGGAGGGAAAGCCTCGCTCCCACCAGCACTGGGCTGCTACAGCCCTGGCACTGGGAATTGGAACCATGGCCCCAGGAGACCACAGCAGAATTACACCAAGGCCCTGAAGAAGACACAGGCACAGCTCTGCCCAAGGGTCCCAGAGTCCCACATCCCAACAGCTGGGCTCCCACCACTGCCCTGGGACTGACCACACGCCCACAGCAGCACTCACCTTGGGACCCAGCCCCCATTTCCGGGGATATGTGTCCCTCTCCATGATCACTCTCTTGATCTTGGCCACGATGCCATGGTCACACGTAGAAATGACTGCTGTGGTCATCAAGGCAATGGCTGCAGAAGCAGGCAGGGAGGTCAGCAAGTCTTGAAAAGCAGAACTGCAAAAGCCTGATCTGCCTCTGATAGCACAAAGAGGACCAACATCCCCCACCAGTGTCACCCCATGGACTCACTGGCACTGTCAGCTTCCCTGAAGACCCTGGTTAGAACTGGGCACCCCTTCAAGTCCAGTTGGCAGTTGCTGGAGCCCCTTTGCACTGATCTACCAGGAGGTGTGATGTGCCTGGTGGCAGCATGTGATCAGACACCATCCCTCGTCCCAGTGAGGATGGAGCCCCCCAAAGAGGGGCTCCACCCCTGCCAGCACTGCTCCCCTCCTGCAGGCAGCCAGCCACACATCACAGCAGCCCCCAGCAGGACACTGGGACGCTGCAGGATGTCTGGAGGCTGCACAGCACCCAGACCCTAGAACAGGAGCTGGGGTGCTGCAGGAGGGCAGCTCCACTGCACTCAGAGAATGGATAAACTGTGTCATCACCTCACACACAGCACACCTGAGCATCACACAACTGGGGAACTCTTCACACCTTGCCCAGGACTGATGCAGCCACTGCTTCTTAACATCCTGCCCAAAACCAGCTGCCTTGGGCCCACATTCCCCATCAGGAAGCACTAATTAAACCTTCTGTGCATGGGGACTCATTTGTGGTGCCTTTACTGCCACACAGTCTGTTATTTCTGCAGTTAGCTGGGCACGAGGAGAAGGGCACATTTCATACCTAGGCAGATGGCTTCTCCTTTCGTGGTGATGACAACAATCTCCTGATTAAGCTCAATCCCATCCTCATACCGCAGAACACCAGGCAGCATGATCTTGGCTCCATAGCAAATGGCATTAACCTGAAAATGGAGGGAATGGAAGGGCTTATAAGCTCGTATGAGAATTAAAATATGAAGTGTTTCTGATTTTGAGCTTCCCACTGCCATTACCATCCCAGCAACATCATCTCTAAGTACCTATTCATTTTTGTCCACCATATAAAACTTGGGAGCTTTGGAAGAAGAAAGCAAAGCATCTATCATAGTAAACAACAGGTGTGGCAGATCTCTCATAACCAGCAGAATCCTCCTCAAGCACGGAGAGCAGATCCTCTGTCATTTAATTCGTGGCTCCTGCACCTTAGTGCTGCTCTGGCAGCAGCCCATATGAGGTTCTACACAAGTCACCATCAGGACAGCACTGGACATCACATGGCTCCTGATCTCCTGTATATTCTATGAGCTGCACAAGTCAGGAGGACACTTTGCAGCCTCTGTCTGTCCCCCGGCACTGCCTGAGGAACTCACCGCGCTGTCTTTCATGACGAGCCTCTTGTGTGAAGTCAGCAGCTTCTCCAGGGGCAGGATGACCCTCCGGAGGTAGCTGTCATCCTTGTTGTTGTCGTACTGCCACTGGGCATCCAGCACGTCGTGCATGGTCACCATGTTGTCCTGCAAAGACAGAACCCTTCGAAACTCTCCCACCAGCCACCAACTTGGAACACACACAAGAGAACAACTAAACCCCAACAGCAAATAGTGTTTGAAAAAGGGGAGTAAAACGAGACACCAAACACAAGCATCAAGACACACCCTAAAAGAAGCAAGAATACTTTCTGTCACCAGTTTGAGGTCAGCCTGACTTGAGCTACCAGACTTCAACCTTCCTCATCTCAGACAGCACTCGGATCTAGCGTCTAAGGTCTGTCTACATTAAACTTTTAAATATGACCTAACTTGAATTCCTAGGGCTGCTAGACAAAGGTTTGTGAGTAGAAGTCTAAATTAACCAGTTCTTCAATCTGTGACATGGAATAAATTCTGAGGCAGCTGTGAGCACCCAACACTTGCAATTCAGAAATGACCCAGTGGTTACAGCTGTGCTAAGAGCACAGATGGGTGGAGAAGCACTTGCACTCTGACACTGCTGCTTTGCAAAAAAAGAAATTAGTTCAGGAGTTTGGACCAGCAGCAGGATCTGTCTATGACCAGGGTGGAAAGACTGTACAAGTGTCCAAGATGACACAAGGCTGCATATCTCCAGGTTCATTTCAAAGAACCACATTCCCTGAGCTGTGCTGATGCCAAGCAGTCACATCACACTCCTGAACTCGTGGGACACATGGGATCTGTAGGCTGAGAAACACAGGTGACATAAAACAAACTTTCAGCCACCACAGTGCACTTCCCAGTCACTCACTGTCCCAAAGTTTAATTACCAGAACAGGAGCAACATCCTGAACTGAACTCAACACTTTGGTTCAGACCATCTACAGCAAGAGCTCTCACTTTTTGGGGGCTATTCACAAAACTCCTCCCAGAGCCTAAACCTCCTCCTAACACTGTAAAACTCACACAGTCCCAAGGAACTCCTGCCATTCTGACAATTTCAAATGGGCTGGTTAAAGTTTGAGGTGCCACTGTACCGTCTCTCCCAGGATGCCTGAGCGGACTCTGCGCAGCTCTTGCATCTGGCCCCCCACACCCAGCAGCAACCCCAGGTGAACGCAGAGTGTTCGGATGTACGTGCCTGCTTCACAGCTCACCCAGAAGATACCTGAAAGGCATGACAGGATGGAGAATTTTTAAGCAGAAAATAAACCACATCCTTCAAGAGAAGCTGTATGCCCAGCCCTACCCAGAGCCATCAGCATGGGGTGATAGATGAAGGTCATCTTTGCTCTGAGAGCTAATGCCATCTAATTGACATCATTTGGCTCTTCCTTGAAGGGTGCAGCAGTACAAAACCAGATGTGATTTGCTTCCCAGCATACCAAAGCAATGCATGAAGCAGTTACTGCTGGACAACGGGATTTAGGTCCTAAGACATCTGCCAAAAGCAGCCCATTTCACAGAAAATTTTATCCGTTGTCAGTTTTATAGGAAGAAGGCGGGAAAGCCCTGTTTTACCTAATCTTCTCTCAGGATCATACTCCACCAGCTTGCTCTCGTAGATGGTTCTGACTCTCAGCTGTCGTTTGACAGCAGCAATGAGGGGTGGCCGCTGGAACAGGGCACCTGTCAGGGTTTCTATGGCCTGAGGGAGGAAAGAGAAGGAAGAGTTTACACCCGTGCCCTAATGCAGGAGCACCTTGGAGTCTCCAGCAACTGTGACCACTTCCAAGAGTGAGAAACCACAAGGTTTATCCTGATTTGGTGATGCCGTATTTAATAAAGCAAATCCGAGCAAGTGATGTGGTCAAGATGCCAGTGAGCACAGCCAGGATTTTTCTATCAGATGGCAGCATGTGATCAGACACCATCCCTCGTCCCAGTGAGGATGGAGCCCCCCAAAGAGGGGCTCCAACCCTGCCAGCACTGCTCCCCTCCTGCAGGCAGCCAGCCACACATCACAGCAGCCCCCAGCAGGACACTGGGACGCTGCAGGATGTCTGGAGGCTGCACAGCACCCAGACCCTAGAACAGGAGCTGGGGTGCTGCAGGAGGGCAGCTCCACTGCACTCAGAGAATGGATAAACTGTGTCATCACCTCACACACAGCACACCTGAGCTCTATTCCTGGCCCCTCATCTCCCACCAGTGCCCAGCACTCTGCATGCCAGATGCCAGCATGGCTAAGAGCACATGAGACTTACCCTGGCCAGCTGAGCCTCACTTTCAATGGCATTGTGCAGCCGAACAATTCCCACATACTCTTTGCCTGAAAGAATGACAAGAGCAGTCAGGAGCGGCCACTTGCATTTGATGTTGACCTCAAGGTCCACCCTGCTTCACAGCCACATGGCCCCAGAACCCTGAAATCCTAACCACCACCTCTTCTAGGAAATGGGCACCTTTTTATTCTTCCACAGAAATAAACCTAAGCTACGTTTATTTCTTCTCTGGTCTGGTAGAGGCTGAGGCCCTGAGTTCAACTGGTACATAAAACCATGTGAGAAGTGTTTTCACTGACTTGTAACAGCCCAGGCACCAGAGAAGCAATTAAAAAAAACCACCTGAGACAACATGGATGTGTCCTGAGTGGCTTGGAGTAACAGGCAGCCCTTAAGGTCAAGGCACTGAAGACCAAGATTGGCCTTATCAAGTTTTAGAAATCTCCGTTTTGTCTCCAAATGCATTTCACACATCCCCGGTCACTGCCAGTGGCCCTGAGCATCAAGCACACCTGCGCTCTGCTGAGATTTGACCAGCCGTGTCGCCCTCTCGATGCACACGATGAGGCACCCAGTCACCTTGGGGTCCAGGGTGCCACTGTGCCCCGTCTTCTCCACTCGCAGGATGCGCCGGATCCACGCAACCACCTCGTGAGAGGATGGATTGGAGGGTTTGTCGAGGTTAATAAAGCCAGACCTACAGTGCAAAATGGCAGGGAATGGGAGCTAAGCATCAGGGCAAACACAACAACAGTGCAGAAACTTTGAAATACCGCCCTGCCTGCAAAGAAATGTATTTCTGTATAGCCAGATAAGCAATGAGCCTCCCAGCAGCTCTCAGTGAGCCCAGACTGATCTGCTCCATGAACAACAGGTGATATATTCCATGGTCAAGGAATTCTTCTCCCCCACCTGCTTATCACTACTCTGCACTGAAAAACCCCTAAAGTCTACAAACTCCAAGCAGTTTCAAAGCCCAGCAGGCCAAGGGACTCTTCTGAAGACCCCAGAGAATTCCTTTGGTGGTTTGCATGTTCATCCACAGACCTGCCACAAGCCCAGAACAAAGAAAACTTTACAGGGAGAGACCAGTGGGTCCTATCTAAATGTTTAGTGATTATGGCAAGGCACTGAGTGAAGAAGAAAGGCACAAGGGGAATCCAGACAGAAAATACTTTGAAGGTATTAATTGTGTAAGAAAAATAAATAATTTTGGCCTGTATTGCACTCACCTAACATAGTCAGCAATCTCTCTCTTCAGGGGATTAGCACCGGAAGGAAGAGGTGTGTAGTGTGCTGTCCTCACATTTAACTTGTCAAAGTTCTACAAAATCCAAGCAAAAGTTACAAGTCGTCTTAAGCTCCCTTGATTTCAGTCTTTCTGTGCTGCAGCACATCTCCCCAGGTACACCAGGTCTGATTTGTACGTTTAAGTGATAGAACCACTTCCAAAATGAAAATGACCCACCGATGAAACCACGACAATATTTTACAAAAATAGAGAAAAATAGAAATCCTGGACTGAAGGAGATGGGAAAGCAGCACAATGTGCACATTTACAATGCAGGATAAATCCGATATGCCCCAGAAACTTAGCAGAAGCAACCTGGAAGCCTACACACACCACAGGCCATGGTCAGACCCATATAAAAAACGTAAGAAATATGGCGGGATCTTTCCGAGGCACAGAAAACTTAAAGGATGCTGCTGGAGAGACTTTGTAACACGATTTCTGCAGGCAGAGCGCCACGTGCGCCGCTCCCCGCAGCGCGGTTACACCTCCAGGCGCAGAGGACAAAAGCAGCGGGAACACGGACGGGCCACGAGGTCGAGCAGAACGCGCCCTACCTTCAGCAGCAAGGGCCACTGCGACGTGTCCAGCTGGGCCACGCGGGACTCGGGCTTGATGAGGAAGTCCTCGGTGTGCTGAATGTCCTGGTGGGGAGTGAGGTTCAGCGGGATCAGAGAGCGGGAAGCCGGCGGGCCGCGCCCCCGCCGCCCGCTCCACG
>VZTG01008541.1:166191-179632 GCA_013397845.1 Melanocharis versteri | reverse complement strand
TTTTTTTTTTTTAACCAGCTTTTATTTGTTTTGTTCTTGCTTGTTCTGCTTTGGATACGAGTAGTGGCAAGTTCTGAGGATTATCTCTAAACTACTCCTGTGTGGGTGGCCGGGTCAGTGAGAGCGGGCAGCTTGAAATTCCCTGCCTGCTACACACAAACTGCATTTCACTGTGGTTCCCTGGGAGTCTGGGTGTTCACAGCCAGCCCTGGTGCAGAGCCCACACCAGAACAGTCCTGCCCATGAAGTAGCTGACAGGGATGTCAAAGGAATCAGGAGTCAAGTAGCTCTGGGCACTGCCTGGCTGTTGTGCTTTCCAGGTTAGCAAATGCAGTGACACCACTGTGGAGACTTCCCTACCAAGAACAGCTGCAGGTAAGATGTGTTTACACAGACTTTTCTCTGTTGTGTTGGTCCAACTGTCCCTCCTATCTCCTTGAGCAATAGCTCTTAGCATCCTAATGCTGCAAACTGTTCAGACCTCATTTGCTGCTGCTTTAATCCTGTTGTCATGAAGGATAGAACTGGGAGGTTCCTTGTAATACACAGGATGGCACTTGCACAGTGATCCTGTCCTCTGTGGGATTCTCTGCTTCACTGGGGCTTCAGGTTAGACAAAGTGTTCCAGGCCAGCATTTGGGGACATAGACACAGGATTTTTCTTTCTTCCTGTTTCTCCAAGCTGTGGTTATGGAAAGGGCAGAGTTCCTCTGGGGCTACATATTCACTAGTAGTATTTCCTCCTGTTGGACTCCCCAGAGGTGGGTGATGAAGAGCTGCCCACCACCGTGTGGTCCTGTGAGAGTGTTTCTGCCTTAGAACTCCTCTGCAGGTAAAGTATGAAAGCCAGAGGAAGATTTTGCAGACACTGGCATCTCGTCTTGAGGAGCTGGGCATAGGTGCACAGAAACCTGGTGGGCTCTGCTGTCCTCTCCAGCCCGTAGTCCCTTCGGTGAGTGTCCCATGGGAATGCTCTTCCCTCTGAGCCATGAACAGTCTCTCACTCAACATCTCAAGAGTCTCATAGTGGGCATCATTTGGTTGCAGAGAGTGTGTCTGTGTCAGTCCTTGCTAACTTGTGCTTTGCAGCCTGTGACTGCCCGAGAGTGAAATAAGCCCAGTGCTTAGGAGCCCTTCTTTGTGCCCGAGGCCTCCCTGATAAACCTGTCACCATTCTGTCACAGGGAGCCACTTCTTGTCCCCAAGGGGCAGTACTGGGGTTCTTGTACACCAGCTCTGTTTCTGTGCATTGCCCATTCATATACATCTTCCCATGTTGGCAACAGAATAACCAGGCTGGGGTTTGGCTTTTCTCCATTGCCTTTTCTTTTAATCCAAGGCTTTACTTTTCCTTCTTTTGTGCCTCAGCCCACCATTAACGGCTACCGAAACAAATCGACTTTCTCTGTGAACCGAGGACCAGATGGGAACCCCAAAACTGTGGGGTTGTATGTAGGAACTGGCAGAGGTCAGTGCAGAACAAGAAACTCACAGAAAACTGCTGGCATGGGCTGTGGAAAGGGGGAAAGGACTCTCCACAGTTTATCATGTCAGATGCTACAGTGGTTTACATGCCCTGAACCAGAGCAAATGAATACCTGTCCATCTCTTTACAGAAAGAAATATTGTCTGTGTGAAAGCCAACCACATGCAGAACATACCTTCAAAACACAATCAAGTAGCCCAGGTAAATAAATAAATCATGTCTGTCCCTTCACTGTGAAATAGAGAGACTGCAATAACTCTTAATTGGGATGACACTGTAATTTTAATTATGCTGTGTTTTCAATTCCATTTTCATGTTCTGAAAAGTTTCATGCCTGATTCTAGTTGGTGGATAAATACTTTAATAAAAACTCACATGTTAATATTGCAGCCCCTAAACTGTCCTGAGTAATGAAGTTAATCAAGTGACAATGAATTCCTGCCAGTATATTAAAATACATCAGAATTGCAAATTGAAATTTTTAAAATGTGTTGTCTTTCAAGAACCTGGAGGGAGCCTTCACCCACTGTATTGAAATGAAACAGAAAAAGCAGATGGCAGTGGTGGAAGGGCTGCCTGTCTGCGGGGCTAAGAGCAGGGCAGTTGTCTTCATGGTACTAAAGGTGCCATTTCCCCTCCCCTCAGTGCTATGAGGAGTTCATCTGTCGCTCCCCGCTGGACTCCTGCATCCTCTTCCATGAAGGCGGACACTGGCGGGAGCTCGTGGTTCGAACCACCAGCGGTGGCCACACCATGGCTATCATCACCTTCCACCCCCAGCAGCTGGGCCAGGTGGGCACGTGGAGGACAGGGCAAGAGGCACAGCAGACATCTGGCTGAGCTGAGCCTGCTGGGTGCGTTGCTGGGGAGAGGGGTCTAATCAGGTTACCTGAACAGGCAGTCTTTCCTTTCCTGCTCTTGACAGGAGGCACTGGCTACTCAGAAAGCATTGCTGAAGGAGTTCTTCACGTGTGGGCCTGGAGCAGTCTGTGCCTTGACTTCACTTTATTTCCAAGAGAGGTAAATGCCTCAACATGGGGAATGAGTGGAAACAAAGCCACCTCCTTCTTCTACCCCCTCTCTGACCAAATTCAAATTCCACCAGTTCAGGGAGTGCTGGAAGAGAATGACACATGTTTGGATCCCTCTTGAAGATGTGGCTTTAAGATATTTTATTTTTCCAGACTTATTTGAACACACTATGGCTCTACCTCATGAGAATTATGAGTCTGAGAAACTAAAGAAAAAACTTCCAGTGACTAGCCCAAGACAGTAAATCATATTAGCAGCAAAACTGGGGAATAGACCTGAGGAATGCTGCCTTCTGCTAAGTCATTTTGATCCTTTTAATGAAAATTAGGCTGTGCAAGTCACAGATCCCTTAAAAAGAATCAAAATTCTTTAATCTTCTTGAAAGGCTCACATGAAATAAATTTGCTGGGGGGAAGAACCATCTTCTGCTGCCCATGAGCGCCCTGGGAATGGAAACCAGCTCCTCTCTGCTGCCTTCTAACAGCTGCTTTTTGTGTGATCTGCCAGCACCATGACACGCTGCTCCCACGAGCAGTCCCCCTACCAGCTCCTCCACGGAGCACCGCACATCTTCGAAGAACTGCTCGGCCTGAAGTTCCGCATCTCTCCGGATGCCTTTTTCCAAGTCAACACAGCTGGAGCAGAAGTTCTGTACCAGGCAGTCGGGGAGCTCTGCCAGGCTACTGGGGACACTGTCCTCCTTGACATCTGCTGTGGAACAGGTGGGTTCCTGGGCTCCCAGAGCTTTGCATTCCAGAGCTGGTCCTTGCTAGGTTAAGGCCTGTTTCTTCAACATGGATGTCTGAAGTGTTTCTGTTTCCCGTGTTTCCAGGCACAATTGGACTCTCTCTGGCTCACCGAGTGTCCAAGGTTATTGGTGTCGAGGTGGTGGAGAAGGCAATAGAGGATGCTGAGTGGAATGCAGCATTCAATGGTGAGTTCAAACTCGCCGTGGCAAAAAGTTTCAAAGTGAAGGCTGAAAAATCAGAGTAGAAGTGAGCAGAGGGACCCTAACCAGTTATACCTAACTCTTGGTGAGACTCAGTTCACATGGTTGCTTTTTTGTTTCACAGGGATCTCAAACTGTGAATTTCACAGTGGAAAGGCAGAGGCTGTGTTACCACAGCTCCTGGCATCGTGGGAGGATGCCCGACCGCTTGTTGCTGTGGTGAACCCTTCTCGGGCTGGCCTACGTGAGAGAAAATGCTATTTATTTTCATCTTGTAAACAGAGTTTTGAACTAGTTCTGTGAGACCTGTTACACTGGCTCCACACCCTTTCCTTGCTTAGTCTCTAGTTCCTTACCTTGTTGCTGACAGCAGCTAAAATCCCATAGAGTCTGCTGTTTTCAGTGCCTTCATCATGCTTTCTCTTTAGCTCTAATCTTTTTTCCATCTTTCACAGGCTCACACAATTATTTAGGAGAGAAGTGACCTCTGGAGGTCTGTGGTGCAATCTCCCAACTATAGCAAGGCCAACTTCAGAGTTTTATAAAGTTGCATAGGGCTATAAAGCCTAGCTGAGGTTTGAATGTGTCCAAGGGTGTATCCCTTCTCCTGAAAATGTTTTCCCTAATACATTTAATCAGAATTTCCCCTTGCTGCCATACATCTATTGCTTCTCATCCCCTTCTCATGCCCCTCTGAGAAGATTCTCAGTTGTCTGTGATCCCCCATGAGGTCCCTGAAGATAGCAAATGGATCCTTGCTTACCTTCTCTTCCCCAGGCTGAATAACCCAGCACTTGAACTGTCTCAGTGTGTCGCAGTTAGACACAGCCCGGGGAGAAGAGAGGCAGCCAAACTCAGGAAGAACAGGATTGAATTTATTTATTTATTTATATACCGATGGGTTTTATACCCTAGGTTGTTGGGATGGTATAAGGTCATTGGATCCCTGGCCATCCACCCCCCAGGATGATTTGTCAGATCTTAAAACACCCATTTCCCAAACAATTCCTCAGAATAACAACAACAAGGTGCAAAACATCTCACAGGTGCAAGATAGCAGAATTATTTACAAAAGCTCTCTAGCTGTTTTTCAGCTAGCTTCCGTGAGAAAGTGAGGATGCACACTGACAAGCAGAAAACTGGAAAATCTCTTTGCCACCAAGCTTTCAGTGTCCACATCAGTGGTCTCCCCTGGCATGTGTACCGGGAAGTCACAAACTGGTTCTGGTAACCAGATGCACTCTCACAAGTGTGTGTGGACGGTTTTATGTGCCTTTGCTTAATTGAGTAACATTTTTTCTCTCATCCTCCATCCCCCTGGGAAGCAGAGGGACTTCTCCCATTGCTCTACCCTGCCTGCCAAATTGGCTAAGCTGTCAGCGGTGTGGGTCGCACTCTTGGCCTCCTGAGAGACTGCATCTGAGACAGAACATGGCAAAATATGCATCTGTATTTTTGACAATTCTATGATGCTGTGCAGTCATTCCTTCTGGAGAGCTCAGGGTGGTGGTGGGTCCCTGGGAAAGCAGGCTGTCTGTTTTTGCAGATTACAGGGTTGTACGAGCCATCCGGAACTGCAGGTCCATCCGCAGGCTGCTCTACATCTCCTGCAAGCCAGAGGGTGAAGCCATGAGGAACTTCCTTGAGTGAGCACTCTCCTCTTTTCTGCTGATCTTAGTGACAGGCCCTGTTAAGTCCAGACGAGGCATCAGTGAGGAATAGAAAATAATGCAAACATGGCACAATGACACGTGCATCCTTCTCCAAAAAGCAAGTACATCTGGATGTGGGATACAGAGTCCGTCGGGTTCACTGCAGGAAGGTTGGCCCCTAGCCAAGGAAGTGAAGCCAAGGAGATTTGTCACCTGTTCTGGGGTTAATCATGTAGCTTCATCTGGTCAGCCTTTATCTGAGGTAGGCCCAGGTGATAAATATGTCTGCAGGTAGCCATGAAAGCAGTGCAAAACTGAAAATTGTCTTTCAGCTGGGATGGCTTGTGAGAAAAGGAGCTTTAAACTTGGCACTGGCTGTTCAGCTTGTGCCTGAGGTTTTCAGAGCTGGTTGGGGATTCAGTATTGATGGCTCCACATCTCAGCCAGTGTCAGCTGCAGACTCTGAGGAATGTTAGCCAAACACGTGATACCTCGTGGATCCCCCTTGGATTGTGATACCAGTGCTGGGAAGGCTTCTGCTACTGGTCTAAAGGATGTTCTTTGCTTTCCACAGGCTGTGCTGCCCACCTGACCCACGGAAGAAGCTGGCAGGGGAGCCATTTGCCCCCGTGTTGGCTATTCCTTTTGACATGTTTCCTCACACTGTTCATTGTGAGCTGGTGCTGCTGTTCACCCGCTGACAAGGGGGCAGGTATGAGCTCTGAGAGCTTGGGAAGCAATCTCCTCCTGTCCTGAAGAGCCAATGTAGTTAGGATTTTAACTTAATTTCTGTAAAGTCATACAAAAATAAATAATTTTGGGTTTTCTCTTAGGGTTGCCTAGCAACACTGTTGTGTAAAGAACTACTTGTATTTCTGGGGTGAAAAGGTTCTCTGTGACATTTCATCACCCTTCCTTCCCCTGCAAACCTTGGGCTGCTGGTTAAAGCAGCCTGGAAAATACTCTCTGCCTGTGTTGAGGAATATGCCCAAGGCCGGTACTTCGGTGTTCGAGCTGCAAACTGTGCCCTGGATAGTGGGAAATCGCTGGAGCCCCAGGCAAGGAGCCGTGAATGGGCGCTGACCTTGTGCCTAACAAAGGACACGGGACTTCCAGTGCTGGCTGGGGGTGGGTGGCTTCTCACCCACAGATTCTGCACAAACCAATGAACAATGAGAAGACACCAGACCCTAATTTTCCACTGGTCAGAACTGTTGTGCAAGGGGTGGGAGATTTAGGATGGAAGAGTATGAAAGCCCAGGGATTCCTTTGTTGGGGACCCTGCCTGGAAGAGGCACCAGCTTCGGCAATGAGATTTTTCTATAAAACAAAATGAAGAGAACAGGTTTCAGTGCCTGTCTTTCCACACCTGCCTCCCCCTTCTCCACTAATGATAGCTGATGCCTAAATATGAAGTGCCCTGTCAAAATGTCAGCTGCAATATTTTTCCTCTTCAGGATGTTCTGCAATAGCTAATTAAACATTTTCTTGTGTTTTGTATGTATCCTGTCCTGCTCACAGTGTTGTTATATTTCTACAGCTCTTCCAGAGATGCAGCTGCTGTAATGGGATGGAGAGTCTGAGTGCGCAGAGTTCCCTTGTGTTGTGTGTCTCAGAATGTTTTGAATCAAGGCTGATAAACTCCCAAGGAAACTGGGAGAGCTGCCTGTATTTTTCACACTTTTAATTCTAGTCCTGAGCTTTGAATAATAACAACAACCAAGCCATGGGGGCTCAAAATCCATGTGTTTAGGACTTGAGAATTACTACACCATAAAGGGAGTGATGATGAGATTCTTGACAGGCATAGGAAGTGTCAGTCTTGCACTATTCCATGACTGTAGGTCTTTACACACTGTTGCAGCCTCTTGTTTTCATTTTATACCAAAGGATGCAGTATTCCAGCAGTTCTGTTTTGTGTAATTATACCTTGGTTTCTCACTGTGAGATCTGAATAGATTTCTGCTAGGTTTTGGTCAAAAGCAAATTTGTTGCATTAATTGCAGGGGACTTTAAATCAGAAAGTAACAGAGGATCATAAAACCTTTCCACTAGCCTCTGGAGAGCTGAACATACGGGATAGGTTTTATCTGCAGAGGGGGTGGGTGACACAAGTGGCCTCACCTTCCCTTTTGAGCATCAGGTTCGAGGAGAGCCACAGGGACAAAACATTTCTTTTTCTTTCCTGGTGCAAATAAATGAAGCAACATGTTGTTTGCTACGTATGAGCATCTGGATATCTGAAACTGAAAGCCCTCTATGTAGAAGAGACCCCTGCCCACTTCTCCTCCACAGCACGTTACTCCTGTGTCCTCTGCTAACATGTCCTTGTTTTCCCACTAATGAACAAATGTGCTCTGCCTTTGGCAGCCATCCCACATCCCCAGAACTGGCTCCGTTTCGGCTTTCTGTGGGCGATTTATGGAACACGCAAGGAAACAAGAGGATGAGTTCCTCTCGCGCTCCAGTGCTGGAGCTGCCTGGCTCTGGCTGCAGGGCTTTAGGACCCAGGGGTTGCTGAGTGGAGGAGGCTGAATCCCCTCCCGCTGTCATCCTCCTGCCTCTGCAGCTTTATTCCTCCAGCCTTCAATGGTGACGGACTCCCTCCCACCCGGGCGGGCAGCCAGAGCCACAAGGCCTCGCTAGGACCGGATCCCTGCGGCTCTATGGCATCCCCCAGGACCATCACCATCGTCGCCCTCTCGGTGGCCCTGGGGCTCTTCTTCGTCTTTATGGGGACCATCAAACTGACCCCCCGGCTCAGCAGGGACGCCTACAATGAGATGGTGAGTCGGGCAGCACGGAGGGAGGTGCTTCAGGGTTCTCCCGCCTTGCAGCAGGGGAGATGCAGGGGGTGACTGTCCCGGAGCCCCGAGCGAGGGGCAGGAGAGGGAAGAAGCTGATCTGACTCCTTAGTTGATAGACACGGAGAGAAGCCAATAATACGCAGTGCCCAGTATCCTGGCAGCCCTCGCCTGGGCTCCGGCTGAGCCTGTCCACGGAGAAACCTCTGGTGGATAAGGATGGGGAGGGGAGGCAGGGAGGATGGGGCAGCATAGCACGCACAGCCTGTGTGGGGGACATAAGGATCTCTAAAAGATGGGGACACAAGGATCTCTAAAAGCAAGGCCTGCACAAGTGCCAGACATGCAGCAGGCAGGGACAGCTGATCCCCGAGGGGAAACCTATCCACCGGATGGGGGGTAGGAAAAGCAGATGCCTGCTCTGGCAGATGTTCGTCCTCAAAATTCAATGCTTTAAAGCAAGGATAATGATACTGACTGCCCCTACCTCACCAGACTTGTGCAGGGATTAATTAATGATTGTGAAATGCTTTGAGATTCTTAGCTGGCAGAGGAAGGTATTATTAATAGTCTTCTTATTATTCTCTTTGGCCTGGGAAATGAGCTTCTCCCCCTCTTGCCTAAGAATAAAGGGGTGAGGAGAGGACGGAGAAGTCACTGTGTGCATTTCTCACCCGGTGAACTGGTTTATGCTCCTCTCTGCTAAGGGCCAGCCCTGCTGCAGAGCTTTGCCAGCTGCGAGCTGCAGGCAGGTGGGGGACTGGCTGCCACATTTTGCTTCCTCATCTGTGTTTGTTTATTCTCCTGCCCCCCTACCTCCCACCTCCCCAGCTATTTATTATGGTGGTTGAAAAGATTAGTATAATTTTTGTGCCCCTAAAAAAATAGTGCTGGAAGTTTCCAGCACATTCTGTTCTCTCCATTTGCTCCACCTGCCCAGCTGCTTTTCCTTGGCTCTCAAATAACATGAGAATTGCAGTGCCTAGTCTGCAGCCCAGCACAGGGATCTCACAGAGGAAAATCCCCAAGAAGTAACTCATAGGCAAGAGACACATGAGGTAAAACCTCTAGAAAACAAAGCTCTTAAGCTTCTGCTACAGGAAAAAAAAAAAAAAAACCCACACAGAGACTTTAGGAGCATTGCAAAATGCTTGCTCTGTAAAATATTTTGCTTCTGTGTCCCTTTCTGCTTTATCAAGAGTCAGGCCTACAGGTAGGAAGGATCTCTGGTTTTATAAGGAGAAAGCAGGTATTACACAGCACCATTATTCTTCATAATCCATATTGTTACATATTCATGGCTCATTAGGCTCTTCTGCCTTTGCTGAGCTACATACTGGGGTGGTCTGTCAGGTCATGCAGACAATTAGGAAAAACCTGACCTTGCTAGTCCATAAGGATGGCTTTTTGCCCCCAGCAAAGAGAACCTCTGTTGTCTACCTAAAACACCAAACGTGTAGTTTTTCATTCAGCAAAAAACACATTAGCTTGCCTATTAAAATACGTAAACTACCAGAGTACTCTAGGACATGCTTATAGTATATTTCTTAAAACTGTTGTATTTTTCACAACTGTTTAAAAATACTCTGCTCTGAGGTTTCAGTCACTGATGGTTTAAAATACATCCTTACAATGCAAACACTTGGAGTAAATGCGTCGTGAGATCTTCAATTATTTTGTAGCAAAAATGACAATGCTGGATATTTTTTAACCATGTGTGAAGCATCAGATCCTCTTAGAAGGAAGCATCAAAATCTACAAAGTTCTGTATGCCTGTAGTGTAGGTTTCCAAAATTGTATGGAGGTAAATCCACAGTCTGATCAGATCCTGTGACAGCTGAACAATCCTGTACCTGAGACTGGGCTTCCATTTCCCTCATGCTGATTAGAAAACAGAGAACACAATGGCAAGAGTGCCTTCAGGGATATTATACTCAAGTATAAGTGGAAATAATTCAGTGTCTCACATACCTAGGAGCCTTATTTATATATATAAAAGGAAATACTTGATTGCAAAACAAAAAAAGAAAAACCCCAAACAAAACAGTAAGGCCACCAGCACCTAATGTTCAAATGCCAGAACCTGGACATGTGTAAGGACAAAGGTTGTTTCTTTCTCCCCAAAAATGAGGCAGCTGTGTGAGCAGGCTGAGTCTTGCAACTTACACTGCTTCTAAATCCAGCATAAACCAGGGAGCAAATC
The DNA here is from genome assembly GCA_013397845.1 of Melanocharis versteri. Lineage (NCBI taxonomy): Eukaryota > Metazoa > Chordata > Aves > Passeriformes > Melanocharitidae > Melanocharis > Melanocharis versteri. Next base: position 169,506 of record VZTG01008541.1, on the reverse strand, counting down.
ATGTCAAATGTCAGGTTGCTTTCACCTTAGGAAAGAAAGGATCATAAAGCACAGGATCATATAAGCACAGGATAGGACTGGAGAATGTCAGCTTTGATGTATAGTCCCACCCTAAGACTGTGCTGCCCATAAACACTACTGTAAGTTGCTTTGAAATATTTTAAGTTGCTTTGAGATGTTGTAAGTTGCTTTGGAGTAGAAAGAGACTTTTGTATTTACTTGCTGTGCTTTGGCTTTGCAGGGATTGGGGGTATTAGTCAATTTTAAAGGACAAGCTACTCTTAGAAAGAGGTTTGTTTGTTTGTTTTAACAACATGGTTCTGCACTGCTAATTCTAGCAATCAGAACCTCAGTTTCAGGGTAAGGCACATCTGGCCTGGTGGTAGTTCCAAAGATGAATGTGAGGTTGCAGAACTGTTTTCCAGCGAGGAGACAAGAGCTTATAAAGGGGGAATTGCAGATTGATGGTTTAATATCCCCCTGAACAGGAGCTGTACAGATTGGGTATTGTGCCAGAGGGGTCTATGATGACTGAAATAATTTTTAAGTGATGTTGCACATCAATCTGTTTCAATGGAAGTCACCTTTGCGTCCACTTTCTCACATGATGTCCTTGGCTGCTTGATTCCAGAAACGAGCATACAAAAGCTACGTGCGGGCCCTGCCCATGCTCAAGAAGATGGGAGTCAGCTCCATCCTCCTCCGCAAGAGCATCGGCGCCCTGGAAGTGGCGTGCGGCATTGTCATGACACTGGTGCCTGGTCGCCCCAAGGACGTGGCCAACTTCCTCCTCCTCCTCCTCGTGCTGGCTGTGCTCTTTTTCCACCAGCTCGTGGGGGACCCTCTCAAGCGTTACGCCCACGCCCTGGTCTTTGGGATCCTGCTCACCTGCCGCCTGCTGATCGCCCGCCAGCCCGAGGAGCTGCCGCCGGAGAAGAGGATGCTGTCGGTGAACGGGGATGAGCAGCCGCTCATCCATGAAGCAGCTCCCGAGAAAGGCAAAATGAAGGTATCCTAGCTGAGTGCATGTGAGGAAACACGGACCCTCGAGGCAGCTCTCTCCAAAATCACCCAGAAAATTTGGTTTTTTATTTACCTACTTGCATTTTCTTTTTTTTTGTCTGTCTAAATAAAGTTGCACTTGGGGTCTGAGAGATACAAGGTATGTCTACACTGTAGTCTTGCTTTTGCTGCTGCCCTGTAATGTAGAAAACCACAAGCTAGCTTCCACAGGGACAGCTTGGAGGCAGTCAGCAACCCGGCTGGAGCAGTGCTGGCCTCAGCAGGAGCTGCCAAACCAGCCTGGGACCCTGGGCAGAGACCTGGGCGGGCAGTCAGGCCACCCTGGCACTGCTGCAGTGGGGAGATGGGTTCTGAGCACCAGCCCTGAGCCCCACGGCAGCAGAGCTGGCCTGGGTGCACTGCTGCTGCCCGGAACAGTGGCTGGGCAGGACATGACCGGTGTCCCTGTGCTGGCCTGTGCAGGCCCACACACACATCTGCATTTCCCTTTCCATGGTCAAGGGGTAAAAGGGACCCTGTTACCAAAAAAGTGCTGTTTGTTGTGTTGGAGAGAGGGATTCCTTGGGCTTTGCTGCCTCTGTGCCCAGTCCTTTCTGTGGAATGATCATCCAGAGAAAACATGGGATGCTCTGTTTACATCTTCCTTGATTTCCGTGCAGAGGCTCCAAAACTGGGACAATGGCCTGATAACAGTAGTTTTTTGCCTGCTTCACACGAGGCAGTGGCATCTCTTCACCCTTCTTGGCAGAGAGTAACGGTCCCTGGAGAGGGGATGGGGAGCAGAACTGCCCAAAGAACTCCAAAATATCTCTCTGATGTTGGCAAGTAGCATCGTGCTCTCCAGTTCCTTGCAAGTTCCTTTTTTCCCCCCCACAGCTACTGTGACTTTATAGAATTGTTGTTTATTTCTGGTAGATGAGGGTCTGAACAATTGCAGGTACCTCACTGCTCATCCCACATACAGCCTCAGTGAGCTGGGATAAGTCCTGTTACCAGAGCCTGAATCCCTGTGTTGTATCTGAAATCTTAGAGTGTCATAAGGAGCATGTGTTACCTCTGAATTTTCTGTCTGGTTTTCTTAATGTTTGTCTGTTTTCAGTTTTTCCTTTTTTTTTTTTTAATTATTCACAAAAATAAACTTTTTGAAATTTGGAGAAAAATGTCTTTACAGAAACAAATTTCTTACTTGAGAGATGTGTCTGAAAACATTTCCCCGTGGTCAAACACTCCACCTAAAATGGGCAGAATCATGTCAAGCAATCTGAGAGACAAGGTGATGCAGATTGGAAGTCAGATAAACTCTACTTGGTTATATATTAATAACCACAGATATTTAAAAGAGACATTTGGGTATTTTACTGAAACAGTCTCAAATAAATTTCTGCTACAGTTCAATGTAGCAGTGAGAAAAGGTAACTCTAGTAAACTGTCAGCATTGTATCTCTGTAAAAGTTGATGACGGATGTTCACATGCAGTTTTCTCCTGAAGTTTGCTGCTAAAACAGATGCAGCCCTATATAAATATAAATAAATACATATAAATATGCTGAAAAAGCCTCCTCCCAGAGCTCCAGATGGACTAAATCTCTTTTATCAGGTGTGCACCCTGAGCAAAGGAACCAGCAGGCCACCTCTGTTAGACAATCTCTTCTTCACAGACTATCTCAAGGTCATCCCAAATACATATATAGAATTTCCTTTACTTTCCAAAAGACGCTTTAACTACCATGCCCCAACTGGGGTTATTAATTGTGTTTTAATTCAAAACCAAATAAAAACACCACCAACTCAGACCCACACCATGTGTATTTCCTACAAACCCACACCATGCTGTGCATTCCTACACAACTGGACTGCTGCAGCCCTTTCACCCTTGCATCCAACCCAGGAAATCTTTGGGAACAACTGTTGTGTTTGTCTTTTGTAACATTCCTCACTGAAGCCTGTCCAAATGCCGTAAGAATAAAGCATCCCATGGAGCAAAGCCTATCTCTGTAAAAGGTTCAGACTGTTTAGTGAATACTAAAAAATCCCCTTTTTTTCCAAATTTGCAGGGATATGAACAACTGACTCGCAGCGGTGGCTGCGTGTTCTTTGTTACAGAGCGAGACAACTCATCTTGGAGCCCAGTAACAAGAATTCTGTATTTATCTTAGCGGGCTGACCTCTGTCACTGCCCCCCAGCATTAAACAGCTATTTTTGGACACTTCCAACCATCTGTGCTCACTGGAAGTGACAAGAACAGATCCACTCCTTCTGTAAGACCTCGATGCTAATTTACTCTTCCTTTT
>VZTG01008541.1:94119-165920 GCA_013397845.1 Melanocharis versteri | reverse complement strand
CTGGAATGGTCAGCGGCCGTAGGAGGGAATGGTCAGTGCTTAGAGCAGAGGGGCGGTTCGTGGTCGTGAGGTGGTGAGTGGCCAGAGCAGCGGGAGGGTCAGTGGTCGTGGCAGCGGAGTCGGTGCCCAGGGCAGCAGGAGGGTTAATTATCCCGGAATGGTCAGTAGCCAGGGAATGGTCAGTGGCCGTGAGAGGGGTAGTCAGTGGCCAGAGCAGCGGGAGGGNCTACCATGCCCCAACTGGGGTTATTAATTGTGTTTTAATTCAAAACCAAATAAAAACACCACCAACTCAGACCCACACCATGTGTATTTCCTACAAACCCACACCATGCTGTGCATTCCTACACAACTGGACTGCTGCAGCCCTTTCACCCTTGCATCCAACCCAGGAAATCTTTGGGAACAACTGTTGTGTTTGTCTTTTGTAACATTCCTCACTGAAGCCTGTCCAAATGCCGTAAGAATAAAGCATCCCATGGAGCAAAGCCTATCTCTGTAAAAGGTTCAGACTGTTTAGTGAATACTAAAAAATCCCCTTTTTTTCCAAATTTGCAGGGATATGAACAACTGACCCGCAGCGGTGGCTGCGTGTTCTTTGTTACAGAGCGAGACAACTCATCTTGGAGCCCAGTAACAAGAATTCTGTATTTCTCTTAGCGGGCTGACCTCTATCACTGCCCCCCAGCATTAAACAGCTATTTTTGGACACTTCCAACCATCTGTGCTCTCTGGAAGTGACAAGAACAGATCCACTCCTTCTGTAAGACCTCGATGCTTATTTACTCTTCCTTTTCTTTTTTTTTTTTTTTTAATTCTCTCTTTCAGTTTTTTCCCCCCATGCGCTTTTCCATCTTATCTCCACGCCCCTCATTTCATTCCGGTCGGCCTCATCCAGGCGCCACTGCTTAGCGCCTCAGTGATACTGCCTCGCTTTGTATGTGCCTTTTTTCCTCCTCCCTCTATTTTTTAAAACGTAATCTTAGGCTGACGTTCCCAGCCCGATCCACGAACAGACACCTGAGGGGACGGAGAACTTCCCCTCACGGGGACTTCCCGCCCTGCACGCACCGCGCATGCGCGGAGGCGCCCGGCGCAGGGAGGGCGGAAGCGCCGCCGTCATTCCCGCCCGCGGCGCGCGGAGGCGCCTCTGCGCATGCGCAGCTGGGAGGGGGTGGGCGGGAGCGCGGCGCTGGGGGAGGCTGCGGACAGTGCGCATGCGCGGGGCGGCGGCGGCGGGGTTTGAATGCGGGGACGGTTGGAGCTGGTGGGAGGCGGCCGTGGAGGGTCAGTGTCCGTGGGATGGTCAGTGTCCGTGGGATGGTCAGTGTCCGTGGGAGGGGGTGATCGGTGCTAGGGCAGCAGGAGGGCCAATCGCCCTGGAATGGTCAGCGGCCGTAGGAGGGAATGGTCAGAGCGTAGAGCAGAGGGGCGGTTCGTGGTCGTGAGGTGGTGAGTGGCCAGAGCAGCGGGAGGGTCAGTGGTCGTGGCAGCGGAGTCGGTGCCCAGGGCAGCAGGAGGGTTAATTATCCCGGAATGGTCAGTAGCCAGGGAATGGTCAGTGGCCGTGAGAGGGGTAGTCAGTGGCCAGAGCAGCGGGAGGGTCAGTGGCCGTGGGAGGGGATGGTCGGTGACTCCCCCCTTCCCCCGGGCCCGGCTCCCCACTGAGGCCTGGGGGGCCCCGCCGCCGCTCTGAGGGCCCCGGGGCCGCCGTGCTGAGCTGGGCCTGGAAGGCCTCGTCCCCTCGGGATGCTCCGGGCAGCCCTGGGGGAGTCGCGGTGGGGGCTGCAGGGGAAGGGGTGCCTGGGGAGGAGGGTAAGGGGTGCTGGTGCCCGTGTGGAAGTGTCGGCACCGAGGGGCTGCGCAGGGCTGGGCTCGCTGTTAGCCAGAACTGCCCTTCCAGCTGCTCTCTTCTTCACCGAACCCTTCCGGTAGAACCCCTGCAGGCCAAAAGAAAACAAAACACATGTAGAGAAGGTGCTGAGGAAGCTGATAGAAACTTGTTGCTGTGGTCCAGAGTGTGATCACCGAGCTTTGCTGCACAGGAAAGTGATAAACAAACCTATAGGGAAATAGTGATGATTCCAACTTCGTCAGGAAGCGAGAGCTGGACAGGGAGTATGAATTGAAAATTGTTCTGTTTTATTGTGTCAGGAAAGATAGGCTCCAGCAATCCAGGGACAGGGGTGCACACTCTACCAAGTTCAGGAAATTGTAGCAAAATTTCCTATTTTGTGGGTAAAAGCTTGCTCTCTCCAGCACACTGAGGAGAAAATGCCACTTTTCCTAGTTGTATTTCACCCACAGCTGTGCAGTTTGGCACTGTTGATAGCTCTTGTGCCTCATTTGGAAATTCAGCAAAATTTCCTAATTTTTCCAATCCTAGCTGGTTAGTTGGAAGGCTGCAGAAGAATCTAATTTTTGTGAAATAGGGAGAAGAGTGTTGTTATGATCCTCTATATATATAACCTTGTATATAATCATGACTTGTTGACTGATATTGGCATGCACAATAAAAGTAAGGAAAATAATAATGTACAGAATTAACTCAGATGAAAACTTGGTTGTGTTTTGCTAAATTTCTGGTTATGCTGATTTTTTTAATCAAAGTGCTATATAGGATTGTATCAGATAATGTTTAACTTGAAAGGAGCTTGTGTTAATTTTTACTTGAGAATTTTTTTCTTCCTTTTTTCATGTAAGATGAGAGTTTTGATACACTGTTGTCTGTGCATCTTCTGAGGATCTTGTCTGATCTTTTGGGAGCAGTCAGCTTTAAATTATTTCTTCTGAATTTACTCTTGTGTTATGCAGGATGCCTCTAAAATCTGCTTGCCGGGAAAATAAATGTTTCTTTTCCTTGCAGGGAACCAGCTCTCTGATGTTCATCAGCTGATCTCTTTTCTTGCCTAATGAGGGATTGGCTCTCACATGACAAATGAGTAAAATTCTCCAATCTCAACTGGGAGTCTGAAAAGATGCAGCGAAGACAGCGTTCCAAGACCCCAAAGCAGCCTCTGCACGTTGGCGATAAAAGCCAAACTGATCTCTCTGCGTGGCGAAAAAGAGGGAGAATTGACTCTGAAAAAAGTTTGCAGAATCATCAATCTGCTAATGATCAGAAATGTGATAGCCAGGAAGGGTCTCTAGAGCAAGCTTTGAGCTACTTGGAGAAAGGTAAGAGCATTTTCAGGATGGCTATCTAGGATTGAGAAGATAATAACTACATTCTAAATTAAAAATAAGAAATCTCATTTACATCTGTTTTCCCTCTTTATTGCCTGAGCTGCGTATTATTTATTTAATGTCTAGAAGTTTTCTGGTACACCTATGTAAAGAAAAAGGAACAGCATAGAATGGTTTGGATTGGAAGGACCAAACCCCCCTGCCATGGGCAGGGACACTTTCCAATCCAAACCAAGTAGATCAAGTTGCTCAGGGCCCCATCCAGCCTGGCCTGGAACACTTCCTGGGATGGGGCAGCCACAGCTTCTCTGGGCAGCCTGTGCCAGTGTCTCATCACTCTCACAGTAAACAATTTTATCCCAATATCCCATCTAAACCTCCTTCAGTTTGAAGCCATTCCCTTTGTCCTGTCACTACATGCTCTTGTAAGAAGTCTCTCTACATATTTCCTATTAAAATATTAATAATGTTAGAATAATTTTACTTCTGTTTTCCCTCTTTAGTCCCTGAGCTATGTAATGTTTCTTTAATGTCTTAAAAGTTTTTCTGCTTTGTTACTATGTCAAGAAAATAGGCAGGGACGGTTCAGAGAAGCCTTAAGTTAATTTCTATTCAGAAACTGTTTCATCCTGTGCTTGCCCTGTTTGTTTTTCCTAGTTCAAGACCGTGTTGCACTGAAGAAGGATAGTGTTCTGCAGAAACACTTGGATGCTGTGGAAAGCACTGCCCTGAAACAAGGGCTGCCCCCTGAAGGGTTTGAGATACTGCTGAAAGTGGCGCTCAGTGGCAAATTTGGTACAGCATTTATATACTGCTGGTGTATCTTCTGTGAATGTGTCTTTCCCCTCTAATGAAACCTGCTGAGATAATGTGTTTATGGTACTGTTGCGTGCTTTGGTATAGTTTCCATTTTCTTTTGTTAAGCTGGAATGAATTATTTGTCATCATTTTGAGGTATAGGTAAGTCCTTACTAAATTCTTACCCACCGTTACTTTCAGCAAGGAAGCTCTAAATAATTTTGTCCAGAGGGAATTTTGACCTAAGCTGCAAAAAAATACTGAAGAACCTGGTACAAGAGGACCATCTTATTTGAAATTTTTTTTTTCCAGCTGATACAGTGAATACTCGTTTATTGAAGAGCCTGATTCCTGCCTCAGTGATACCAGAAAGTTCTGTGGTTACAGCTGTGTCTTGGCTCTGTGTCAGCAAATGCTCAGGCAACATCCAGGTAACTTACTAAGTGTTTACAGTAGTTATTGCTTCTGCATAGGGTCCATGAGAACAGGTTATTTTGAGGAATGAGAAATCCTGAGGTTTTAGTGTACAAGGTCTTACACAAGGTACTGTCATTTACCAAGGTTGGCAGAGATTCCCACTGCTGGAATGGCAATTGGAACCAAGAAACACCTTATGAGTGTCAGTGGGGATTTGGTTCCTGTTTGTCTTGTATCTTTGAACTCCTCAGGAATGGTGTCTCCACAAACATTTCTGTGAAATACTTCTGCTGTGTGAGGCATCCTTTAATTTCAATGAGGTAACCCTTAGGTTATATGCACCTTGGTTGTGGCAACATGACTTAGCATTAGCAAAAGAGTCTTTTTCATGTTCACATGGTCTGCTCAAAGGTTTACATGATAGAATCATTTAGATTGGAAAAGATTCAGACCACAGAAACCAACCATTAACCTAATGCTGCCAAGCCAAGCATGTCCCCAAGAGCCACATCTGCACATCTTTTAAATCCCTCCGGGGATGGTGATTCAACCACTTCCCTGGGCACTCTGTTCCAGTGCTTGACAGCCCTTTCGGTGATGAAATTTCTCCTGATATCCAATCTCAACTCCTCTGGCACAACTTGTTGCTTGTTTCTTCTTGACCTATCACTTTTTTACTTGGGAGAAGAGGCTGGTCCCCACCTCACTTCAGCCTCCTTTCAGAGAGTTGTAAAGAGTGAGAAGGTCCCCCCGAGCCTCCTTCTCTCCAGGCTGAGGCCACATGTGCCCCATTTATTGGATTCTCTCTCTCCCAGTCACCACTGATACACAAATAGGGTCCCATGGTTATGGAAACCAAAACCCAGTTGCCAACAGCAGTGATGGGGCCAGTTGTTTACCTGGGGAATCCCTTGGCAGACTACTTCATCTGAATTACCCCTGAACTGTTTGTCTGTAGCTCTCTGATTATCCTTGAGAATGGTGTGTATCCTTACTGATCGTGTCTCTGCAGCTGGCTTCTGATTCCTCTGCCTTGCTTTTGCCCATCACTTAATGTAATGTGTTTTTTTTTCCCGTCTGCAGGTGCTTTTCTTAAGGTGGCTGATCACAATGTTTGACTTCATTGATCACAAGGAACAACTTAATGCCCTCTATGGTTTCTTCTTCTACTTCCTGCAAGATGAGAAGATGGTAAGGAGAGCCGAAGAACATATGGAACTGACAAAATAAACCTAAATTCTCATTAGTAGCATGCTAGAATTAATGCTAGAATTAGTCTGGAGTAGGTGTTTGTAGCCATTTTCTGATGGCTGGAATTCCTTTTTTATTTTCACTTTGCATTATAAGAGTGCTGGGTAATTCAGATCCATAAACAGGCAAGTACTGTAAGATTGCTGTGGTCTGTCTGCTGAAGCATGCTTGGAAGAATTGCTATGCTGTATCACAGAGAGTGTGACCAAATATTCTGTCTAAATTCCCAAGAGTAACTGTGGTGCAGCAGTCTCTGGGGTTGTCAGACATCAGCAGGTAAAGTCTCCTGCTCCTGGGCAGAAACTGACTTGTATACCTTGGGCAAAAAGAAAAAAACCTTTTTAGAGCAGTGTTTATTTAAGGGTGAGAAACTAATTGCTGTTCTACTTAATTGATTTGAAATATAGCTCAAAAGAGAACAAGCATTCAGGCAATTTCTGCCATATGGCAACTGTAAAATCCAGGAATTTTGAAGTGTTTGGATTCAGTGCATATTAAGATGATCTTGGCAGTCATGTTAGGTATGAAATTGTTAATATTCTTTCAGTTAAAGATATTTTGTGGTTAAGACAAGTTCCCAAAGTTCTGAGTTATATTTCTTGTAATGTTTTTAATGGTTTTAGATTAACTATAGTTATAATCTTTCCATAAAACTGGATTTAAATTCTTAATGTTTAAAATAGCTTTTTCAGACATGTTGGGTCAGTTGGAAAGTGCACCAGAGTTGGTTTGAAACTAATTTAAGACTCTTTACAGCCTCAACTGCAGTTAAAAGCTCTAAAAAAGTATATTGGTTCAAAGGTGCCTTTCCTTTTGAAAATGTAATTGCACTTTCACTGCTGACGCTTGTAATTTCTAGACCATGCTCCAAAAGAAATGATCCAAGTTAATTAAATAGCTTGGTTACTGTCAGGACTGCTCACAGTGCAGATAGTTTTAAATGACGTCGATATTTGGGACTGTCTCTTGTGCTGCTTTTCGTGTGTCCTGGCTGTGTGTCTGCAGCAGCAGGAGAGCTCATGGCTGCCTTTGCTTTGCAGTGCCCCTATGTCTCCCACGTGCTCTACCTGCTGACCAAGAAAGAAAATGGTGAGTCTCATCTGTGGGAGCTGAAATACCATTTTGTCTCTGATTCTGTTTGCTGGTACTGCCTTTTCTTCCAATGCAGCTAATAAAATGATTAGCCAATATTGTGCTTTTAAGGCAAGGAAGCATGAGTGGTAGTTTAGGCAAAACTGGAAACTTCTCTATTACCAGTAATTCTTATATTACTGGTTCTGCTTGCTTTGTCATGACTTTATAATAAAAATGTTACTTATATAATTTTTGCTTAAATGTCTGATACAGTGGTTTTTTTAATCCTTTATATTCTTAATTGTATTTCCAGTCAGGCCTTTTCGGATTAGGAGACTGCTTGACCTCCAAGCAAAGATGGTGAGTTTATTTCAGATCTGGTAGAGTTTGAACTGTGGTTAGCAATGCACTTTGTAAGACTAATGTCCTTACAGAGTGGAGAAGAGTGGCTGGGCTTGGAATTGTAGGTTTTAGTCTTTGTAGCATCAAAATTTTTCTCTTCCATGTGCATCCCTAATTTTCCTGTGTGTTTTGTGAGCACATGCAATGATATATGCAAAGCTCAATGTTTTGTGACCAGGTATGGTGAAATCTCTAAAGCAAGGGGCAGCTTCATTTATCTATTACAGTCTTTATTTTTCTCTTCATCTTCGTTTTTCAAGTGGTACCAAAAATGAGTGAAAAATGTAAGATTGTAGAGGACCTTGCTCCCTTTTTTTTTTAAGAAAAAACTATAGCTATAATAACATGTTTTTTAGATAGCAGAAGACTATTTTTATCACTTTGATTGTTAAATTCCTTTTTATTAGTTATGACTACAGAAGAGTCTTCAGTCCTCTTCCTGCATTTATTTCATTGACCCAGTTTCTGTTGTTTCTGTCACTTTCAGTTGTTTATCTATGGTTCCTTGGTGACACGTAGCTCTAGAAATTTAGCTTTTACTGATCACTGGGGTTTTTTCCTTCTAAAATACATCATTGAGTTTCTATATTAAAAACATACTCCACATGTTTTCCCTCTTGTTCTGTTATTTGACAGGGAATGCAGTCTCATCTGCAGGCTCTACTATCACTTTACAAACTTTTCTGCCCAGAACAGGTGACCATAACCCTTCCTGGGAAAATGAAGGTAAGGAATTAGATTTAGTCAATTCGAAAACAGGATTTACTACAGTATTTGTATGGAGCTTTCTATTTAAGCTATAGCAGGATTTACTGGTAAAGATAATTCTATTACCTCTTTTCACTGAGTAAAATCAGGTTTAGATGAGGATTCCTTGCCTTGTGTTTTGTTTCCTCTTCAGCATAATGAGATGATTTGGTAAGGAATGACATCTACCTTTATTTCATGAGGATTACTTTAATCCTTCTTTTGGTGTTCCTGCTGGGTTTGACTTGTTTCACACAATATTAAGGTCTTCAGGAAACTGTTCTAATTTGTCAAGGCATTGTTCTAATTGCTGCCATTCTCAAGCACAAATGACAGTGGAAGTCAGTAAGTAGCTCTGCACTTGGAAAGTCTGTGTCATAGAGAGAAAAAAGCAGGTAAAAAATGTAGGAAACTGGTTTGTCAGAGCTGCAAGGAACAGCAAAAAATGGCTCCCCCTTTAGAGAGGCCTATGTGTGTGCTCAGCCCTTTGACCAAGTAGAAACATGTAGCAGAACCAGATATATGACAGAAAAGAGCAGCTGGTGAGACCTAAATTGTGCAACAAAATTTTCTTTTGATAGGATAGACTTAAAAGTTTTTGAGATTTTTGTTGTTTTTTTTAGAACAGATATTTAACTTACATGCAGGCAAGTTGAGTTTCTAGAAAATAAAACTTGTTTTATTTCAATCTGCTTGTGTATTTATATTGTTATATAAATTTATACTTTGCATTGTGCTGCACAGTTATCTGTTGGAGAATTTACATCTGTCAAGCAGAGTTGAGTGTCTTTACATGACTGTGGTGATGTTCATCAGAATAGAAACTGATCTTTGTGTTGCTTTGTCTTAGCTTGGCTTCTTGCATGGATGTCTGATTTCTGTTTCCAGACTTACTTCAAGAATTCAGAGGGCCCATGGAAAGCAGCAATCTCTGCAGTAAGGCAAAGGAACCAGGGAACCTCTCCCCTGTCCCAGGCAGTTTTTTTAGGCACATCTCAACCTCAGTCACGGAAAAGGGTATGCTATGGGCCTAAGACACACCTTAGAGGGTGCCAAGTAATGGTTTTCATTATGAATATTTGCAAATAGTGTGAGTCTGGCTTTATTTCAGCACTGGAAATGGAGAAGTAACTATATAGAAATGCAACAATCCATTATAATGAAAGCCTGGATACCTTTTTTGTAAAACTGGGTCTTTCTGGGAGCACTGCTCATGAATGCAGCCAATTGCATTGGAAATTGAGTCATTTGTGTTTCTTTTCTACAGAAATGGAATGCCCAGCTGGTTATACCTGCAAGCAGAACCAGCACAAATAATTTAGAAGGGGACAGTGCAAATGAGTCTTTTCCAGTGGAACAGCTGCGGACCTTCCCTCAGCTCCTACAGAATATCCACCGTATAGAGGTGAGTTTCAGGAAGGACTTGGTGAATGTTTTGGGAGATCAAAGGATATTCCTCTCTGCCCTGTTTATATGTGAGTAGTGTGGGGGCTATCTAGTTCTAACAGAGCATCTAGTGCTAGCTGAGGATGGTGGATGAGTCCTGGAAATGATCTTGTTGCTGGTAAAAAGACTGGATATGAGATCCTCTGGCAGTTTACTGATGTAAATACTGAATAATTCTTTATTTTTTTTCTTGCAGTTTCCCTCCCAGATGGGCTCAGTGCTAACAAACCCCTTATTGCTTCACTACATGAATTGTGTGAAAGATGAATCTATTTACCTGAGGCTCTACTATTGGATGGGCCAGATGCTCCAGGAAGGTAGGAACTTTAGTATTATCTTGTGAGGTAGGGTGCTAAAGGGTGTCTGAGGCTTTTCACTTTTCAGGAATGGTACTTTGCTATTCAGATTTATGGTGATAACCATATAGTGTTAAAACAGCTACTGGAGGAGAACTGAATTTGGTTTCTCATTGTGCTTGTTCTGGCTGTGCTCATGTTCAAGTACAGTATTCTCTCCTGTTCAGAATGCGCCTGGTGTGTGGTTGATAACCCATGTGAAGAAGAATTCAAGAAGCTCCTGACAACTATCTACAAGGCAGAATGTTTCTTGCAGGTAAGTGCATGTTTTGTGGAAGGCAGGGGTTTCACAGTCTTCCCTTAAAGAACTTCTGGCACTTACCTGTTTCCTGTAGTATTTCTGAGACAGTGACTCAAGTAATAAAGACCTTTACCTATGGCAAGTCAATATTCTGGAAATGGCCTTGTTTACTGCAGGAAAACTAATCTAAGAATGATAATTTGAATGTCCTGGCAAGTTGTATGGCAGGAAGGAGGTGTAAGCCTCTTTCTTGCTCCAGAGTGATGTGAGCTGGCAAGTTGCAGTCAGATGAATTTTTGAATGCTTCTCTTCTGCTTTGCAGGAGGGATTTTCTGCCTGTGAAGAGTTCCTGTATAAGACCCTTCCTCTCTGGGATGGCTTCTGCTGCCAGTCAGAAGTCCTCAGACTCGTGAGTTGGATCCCCTTCAGCAGTTTCTCTGGTATGTGCTGCAGATCCTTTGGGTGCGCTTGGACAGTGGGGATATCTCGGGGCACAGAATTTGTGCACTGATATCATACTGCTTTCTCATTTGTTTCAGATATTAAGCCATATCTCTACGATCCCCTGGCACAGCTCTTTTTCACATCATCCATTTACTTTAAGGTAATTTAAGTGACTACAGTGGCTGTTTACTTCTAGTTGATACTGCTATCTGTACTTGTGTTAGGTGTATCAGTCTGAGGGATTGTATAGGAAACACCTTTTTGAGAAGTCTGTGCCCAAACAGGGTAAAATATATACTTACAGTTTAACTTCTTTAGGAAATTGGTGCCTTTAAGATATCTTCTTTTTTTGACTGGAATTAAGCTGGGGCACTGGATATAAAAAGAACTGATAGCGCACAACACAATAGTTCGTTTATTTTATTGCAGTCTTAACTCACTACTTGAAATTTACATTCTCCAGGAAAGGCTATATACGTCAAATACATTCAGTTCTAGGAGACGTGCAACTGTGTCACTGCTCCTGAGAAACTCCTTGTGCCTTTCCTTGGACATGCCAGTTCTCAAGGCATTCTTTGTTTAGAATTATTCGCTTGCATAAATCGTCATCAACTTGATTTTTTTTTTGTCCATTGCAGTGCAGTGTTCTTGAGACCATGAAAGAGCTGTTGCAGAACTGGTTAAATTGCAATGTGATTCAAGCGGAGTCGGAGTTTTCTTCTTCGTAAGTTTGTCTTTAAAAAATGCAAACCATGTTCTGTGCATTGCTCACCAGTGTATTTAGATACATATTCTAGTCTTAACACCCAGCATAAAGGCCAATCAGAAGGTTAATAATGCTGTTATGATTCTGCTGTTGTAAGCTACCTTGTCAGTCCTGTTCTTTGTCTTTCTTTAGAAGTATTTCTGCTGACACTGGAAATTGAAGTGTCCAGAATTCAAGATCCTCATAACACTGGCAGCTTGGTGTTTATAATGGTGCTGATAACAATATGTTACTGGATGTATTGAAGAACAAGTGTCTGTTGCTGAGGGGTGGGGCAAAAGCATAAACTTCAATTTTGTTTTACCATTTTCCATGCTGCTGTTTGCAAAGAGGTGTCTGTAATGTTGTGCCATGTCGTTGCTGCAGGAACACCACCCTCTCTGGACTAGTGAACGTGGTGGCTGAACTAGTCCACTTTGTGGGATGGATCTCAACTGTTGCACTGCGTTTGGAAAAAAATTCCACCTTCTTGCTCTACTTCATTCTGGATTTCTATGGGACTGTGTGTATCCCAGTCATTTTGTTTTTCTTTTGGAGTACTCCTAAGGCTGTTTGTATTTTTTAAAGCTAGAGCATACAAACATCTTCCTCATTCTAGTTTACAGAACTTTGTGATTAAATGAAGAATATTCCAAATACCTGGTAGATCTACAGGTGAAAGCTGCTGTTGTTGCATCCATAGGCAGAACTAAATATGCTGCTAGAAAGTGGTTGCTCATAAGTCAGGTGAACTGAGGAAGGAGAAGTAACAGTAGGCCATAACATGATTTTTTAATGCTGTCTTAAAGAAAAGAACAGTGATCAGTTCAATTTCAAACAACATATCTTGTTGGTTTTTTTTCCTTAAATATTTCCTTAAAAATGGGGTTTTTTTTCTCCAGTTTGTGCTGTAGGCAAACTAAACAGCATCATACAGCCTTAAGTCTATTCTCCAGCTTCCTCATATCCTCTCTGTAGTTGTGCTTACTGTGAACTCCAGCCATGCTGTAATGACAGCAACAGCTCCTACAATTTAGGTTGGGAATAGCTGAAAAAACAATGGTAGTTCTGGGATCTATTTGTAACTGAATTGTCCATTAAAAATGCACAAAACTAATGGGTAGTAACAGTTGCATAAGACATCCTGGCCTTTCCTTCTGGATGAAGTTGATGGATCTGCCTGGAATTCAGTGTCATGTTCTCTGTTGCTCTTACCTCCTTGAGAGTTTGTAATAATCATTACTTTGGCAGTAATAATCAGCCTGGATGTGCTCCCTTCCTGCAGGTGTGTGACATGTACCTGAAGTACAACCTGCCTTTGCTGATAATGCCTCCTGCTGGGGTTTTCTACCCAGCACTGCTCAGCATGGATTCTGTCAACTTGAATCAGCTCTGCTACATTATGTACAGGTACTACAACAGGTGTGGGCTGCAGGGACTCCTTGTCTTCTCTTTCAGTCTTTTTGGAAATGAAATTACTTTGTTGTAAAAACCTGGAATCTACTTCTTGCCATGCAAGGCAAAGGTGAATATTCCACTTGTGTCCAGCTTTCATGATAAAGGATTTTATAGCTGTAGTTCCTACTCTTTTTTTTTTCTTTTTTCCAGTCTGTTTTCCAAAATAGTAGGATTCTGACCTCTTTCCTGGTATCATTTCCCTATCTTTGATAAGTGAAGGAAAAAGTTCCCCTATTGTTTTGAGAGAACTAAAGTCAGCCAGCTGGAATTAACAGTAGTAACTATAGAACTTCTCACTCCTGTACTTTCGGCTACTACACTTGAGCTTTTCCTTACAAATTCTGTCATGTGCCGAGTGGGAAGCACTTCTTCCACCTCCAAACTCCAGGAATTTGGGACTGCCTTGTGCTGCTGGCAAGGCCAAAGACAGCACTGTTTATTGCTCTGCAGGATCCACCACCAAGGCTGCGCTTCTTGGTCTTGTTAGTTCCAGTGGCTGCATCTGAGAAGAGTGGCCAATAGCTGACAGCTGGTGCAGAGCTCTCCATGTGGCTTTTTCTCTAAGGAATCTGCAGGGTAATTAACATGACAGGAAGGTCTCTAGGAAATAAGAAGAGCTAGTGCTTATTATATAGAACAACTGTCAAGTTGCATTACTTCCAGTGGCTTCTGTTTTTTTGCTTAGTGAATGAAAGTCTCCCTTCTTAAAAACACACTGCATTTCTCTGCTGATTTTAAGGCTGGATGTCCATTCTTGTGTGTTGCATTTATGAAGGTGACTGTCCCAGGCAAACTGGTCATGTGTGAATCATTTAAGAGACTAATATTATTAGATATGTCCCTACTCTGCCAAGTGATAAAGTCCCTTTGAATTCTTTTCCATGTCTCTATCTTTAACCAATAAGTTTGATGATCTTTCTCATGGCAGAAATAAGTTTTCTTGATACATTCCGCCAGCTGGTTTCAACACAGGCATGTAGTAAAAAATTATAGGCCCCTAACTTTTTCTTTTTTTTTTTTTTCAGATATCGAACCAACTTGGTGGCTGCAAAAGAAAATGAGCAGAGTAAAAAGGTATTGTGGACACATCTGTGTGCTAGAACAGACTTTAGCAAGGAATTGGGTTGGGTAGAGGGGACATGTTCTAATGGCCATCTTTTAAGGACTGGAGGGAGCACACAGCTGCTTTGAGGATGTTATTTATTGATTTGGTTTTTTTTCCCTCAGAAAATTCTGCAGTTCAAGTTCAGTAACCAGACATATCAAGAGTACAACCAGTACTTAATAGCTATGGTGGGCTGTCTGTGGACATCCAGTGCATTCCAGAAGGATAGTCATCCTCAAGGTCTTTGTATGGATGATAAACTGCTGAATAAAACCGCAGTGAAGGAATTTAAAACCAGCTTTAACATTGTCTATCATCCAGCCATGATGGGCTATGCTGTTCAATTCCTGCAGCAGGTAATGGTGTAGGCCAAGATTTGGGTCTTTCATGGTACCAGATGTTCTGTCTTAACTGTTTCTCTAGAGGAGTGTCCCTGTGTCCTGGCTGACTTGTAGGGACAACTGAGCTTTCAAAA
This sequence comes from Melanocharis versteri, assembly GCA_013397845.1. NCBI lineage: Eukaryota > Metazoa > Chordata > Aves > Passeriformes > Melanocharitidae > Melanocharis > Melanocharis versteri. The sequence continues at coordinate 151,775 of VZTG01008541.1, read as the reverse complement.
GCTGCTGTGGCATTTTGTGTTTGTGTCAGATTAATGGCACAATTTGAAGAATCTTTGTTTGTGTGGTATGAAAGCAGTTGAATGTATGAATGTAGCAGTTTTGGATGTGAATTTGCACTTATGATAATTTTGAGATAGAACTAAAATACCTAACTAATGAAATAAATGACACTTCAGTAAAAGCTTACCAAAGGTGCATTCTGCCCCATAAAATAGGGAGTGTGATCTAAATATTTAAACTCTAGAAAGTCAAGAAATACATGGTTAAATTATATACAGCTGTTTGTGGTAGAATTTGTTAGCAGTGCTTTCTGGCTCTTGTGGTAGCTTTTTTGGCTTATTAAAATAGAAATACAAGTAGCTGCTTCAAGTACAGAGGTAAGATAACATGGTGCTGTCTTGCTTTGTCTGGTGTGAGTTCTGCCAGGAGTTCTCTTGAACTGTGGGTGCCCTCATGTGTTCAGTGCAGCTGCTGAAGAGTGGAGGGAGCAGTTTGCCAGAGCTGTTATTGTCCCAAAATGCGTGTGCTGCTCCAAGAAACCAGGTTTTGTAGGCTGTCCAAGGGCTGCACAAAGATGCCAGTTTGTTGTGAGAAATGCTGGCAGGCTCGAGGCAGGCGTAGGTGTGACTCCTGGAATGCAGCAAGGGGCACCTGAGAAGTTGAAGCAATGAATGCTGGTTAGGAACACTTGACAAATTTGCCTTTGTTATGTGCTCAGTGTCCTGAATCAAGCTAGTTTGTGTCTTACTGCTGATTAAACTCAGATTTTGTCTTTGCTCAAGGAAGCTGCTTTGATTTTGTTAGACCAAGGAAAAGAAGTTTTGTCTTTTGTCCACATAATTTTTGTTCTGAGGCTTCCTAGAATCATGGAATATCCTGCAGTGGAAGGGACCCACAAAAATCATGGAGTCTAACTCCTGCCTCTGCAGAGGACAGCCCAAGAATCCCACCCTGTGCCTGAGAGTGTTTTCCAAACACTTCTTGCATTCTCTCTGGCTTGGTGCTGTGACCACTTCCCTGGGGAGCCTGTTCCAGTGCCCAATCACCCTCGGTGGGAAGAACCTTTTCCTAAAATCCAACCTGAACTTTCCGTGACACAGATTCCTAATTCTTCTTTGTAGATTTTGCACATTTTAAAAAAACCAAACTACAAACCAACAACCATAAAACAAAACCAAAAACTACCCAACCTCAAAATCCCTTAAAAAACCCCCAGAACCTGCTGGTGGGGAATTCTTGCATTCTCTTCCTACTGTAGGAGAGATTTTGCTTAGCAGCTGTGACAAATGTGTTTTAAGGCAGGAGGAAACAATGTTGTGCAGCAGGGACACGTTTTCCTCCGCAGTGCTGAGCACCAGAGGGCACTGCTCTGCAGCACTGGGGGAACACAAGCACTGATCTCAGTGTCAGCTCTCTCCCCTTGCTCTTTCTCATTGTTGTGAATTTCTGATGTTTTGAAAGGGGAACTTTTACACTGTAGAGAGACAATGGTAAAGATACCTGTGAATATTCCCTGTTGCTACCCTGTAATGCTGCAGCACAGGGCAAGAGGGTCCAGATGTTACCTTGCCACTTATGCACAGAGCATGATGCTGGAAGCCCCCTCTGAAGCAGGATTAAAAATCTCTGAATTTCTTTTCATGCCTGCAATTCCTGATTTAGATAGGGACTTAGCAGAGAGTCAGCAACTCTGGACATACTTTTTATCTGACTTGATATTGTTTTATTCCCTTTCCTTAAGGCCTGTCCTGATGATACCACCTTCAACTTCAAATCAATTAAGGTGAGGTTTCTTGTTTTAGTAAATAAAGCAGGCAATTTTCAGTTGCTGTGTTGAAGAGGATGAGGTTATAATATTCACCAAACTCACAAATGCTCTAGAAAAATTTTAGAGGGGAAAAATTCCCGCTGTAGGCTTTGATTCAGTCTCTTAACAGGGCCAAACAAGAGGACATCAACACCTGGGAAGTTGTGTATCTGTGGCTAGTGATTTGAGATTTTATGTATTTTTCCATGGGTCAGAGCAGTGTCAGGACAGGGTTGTTTAATGTTCTCTGCAGGCTTCAGAAAAAATTATGTTCTTGATGCACTTAAAGTTAATTGATAACACAAATTCTGCTTCATATTATATTTCTGAGACAGATGTGTAGCTTTGTTACAGCTTTGAACAGGAATCCTCCACTGAGCAAATACAGTGGCAGTTGGTTTCCTTTCCTATGTCACACTGTACTTCAAACCTGATCTAAAGGAATCACCACTAGTGGTGGAAGGAGGGCTTTAATATCCATGTTCATTTTGTTCCTGACATATTCCCAGTTGATCCAATAGACTTTGCTCTTTCTAGAACTGGGATTTATTAAAACTTCCAGTATTAAAGAAAGATCATGATTCAGTCTAAGAATGTGTATTGTCTAACTGTGGGCATTTGGGAACAGCAGGTGACCCTGTACACCTGTGAGTATTTACAGATGTCACACAACATGTGGGTGTTTCCCCACAGGAAGGGAGTGTGTGCAGACCTTTGCAAATTGGCTTAGGAAAGGTAAAGCTTTGTTCTGCACATCTGACTCTTCTTTCTGGTTCACAGGGGAAGAAGTGGGACTGGTATCTGGAATATCTCTATGCCCAAGGTTTGGAGGGGCTGAAGGTCTTTATTGAGAGCAGCATCAGCCGTGTTTCCCAGGCCTCTCGCAGCAAAGCACAGAATGTGGAAGTGTGACCCTGGGACTCCCTGGAATTCTTCTGTCACCTGGAGCAGACTAGCAGACTCTAAACGACTGTGTCACTAATTCTTCCTTCCTCAGAGGAGAGAAACAGAGCAATTACTCTTATCTGCACTTTTGTACTGACATCTCTTATGAAAGTGAAGACACAGATGTTTGGGCTGGCTTGGTTCACTAACACTGAACCCCCTCTTGTCCCTGTTAAACTTCTCTGGTCTGAAGCTGGTGAGCTCTATGTTATGTAACATCCACCTTTTTCACCTTAGTGTTTCTCTGTTAGAGTATCTATTTTGGTTGAGAAACAAACATTTTCCATCTCAAAACTGCAGTGCACAGTGGTGCTTCATTTATAAGTAATGTTGAGCTCGACCTTCTTTGCCTTCCTCAGCAGCAGGTAATTAGAAACAACTTAATCAGCCTTTCAGGGGTGCTGTGTGTGTCTTGGGTTGGAGCAATGTGAGTTTCCCAATCCCCTGTTGTATCCTGTATGGCTTTCAACATGCTGACCAAGCTGACCTTCCTGAAATTAATTTTCATTTTGAGGCTTACAGAGCAGTTTTTATGCTAACTTTGGTTATAATGGTGTTCTGGTGCAGCTGGAAAGTTTGGTGTTCGGTTGATATTTTATTGATTGGGGCACTGACACACTGTTGCCACCAGCTCACCATTTTCTATATTGATAAGTGCAAATATAGCTTTCCTCTTTGTGTTTTTAGCTCTGTAGGTGTTGTATATTATTTGTGTACATATGTATAATTTATATTCTGTTAAATATTGTTAACTTGTCATTTTGAAAAATCTCTTCTACAAAATGTATCTTCTCCTGTCATTTCATTTTAAGTCTGAGTAGAAGTTGCGAGAAGCTGAACTGAGGTTTCCACAATTTGAATGAACTTTATTTTTCTGCTGTAAAACAAGGTTGTAACCACTTGAGAGTTGGGCTAGATTATACTGAATTTTGCATTGTGAATCTGTATTTTGATTCAGTAAAGGAATCAGTTCTGAGAGCGACTCTGGAGCCACTAAAGATGTTTGCTTTCTTCATCTCCTCAGAATCAGACTGGCTGAGTACCACAGTTCTCAGCTCAAGTACATCTAGTTAATATGTCTAAAGTATTGCCCTTCTCATCCTTCTGTGTTATCCCAAGTAGTATAAGTGCTGCTTGCTAATTTTCATCAAGAGAAACATCTTCAAAACCCTGATTATATTTTTTCAACAGCAGAAACTCCACATATTAAAAATTCCTCCAAGTGGATATGTTTCAAGATGTGGCCCTAACATATAACGAGTTTTATAATTTTTCTATGAAGCTACCTTCAAAAAGGTGTTGGAAATGTTATTTCCACTTATGCTGGAAAGCCTGTGTATTGCAGTCCCTAAGGACAGCTTAATCCTTGGCTTTTGTCCTTACACCATGCAGGTGTCTTCAGATGCTGACCAGACTTGTACTCCCACACTGGGATTCTGTACAGGAACAAGGCTGGAGTGATTCCCTGGGCCCACTGACAGATGTGTGCATGGCAGCCTCGTTCAGTGGGGAAAGGAGCAGGTGCAGAACATCTCAAAGAAGCAAGAGCCAGGAAAACAAGGCTTCATGTTGGCTGGGTGCTGTTTGGAGTTTGTGGAAGGTGCATTCCTGTCAGACTGGCAGGTGCTGCCAGAAGCTTCATTTCACTTGAGAAAGATGCCTGGGTTCTTAAGAGTGTCTGTGATGTGTGTAAATGTGTTTAAAGGAGTTTATAGCAGAATCCTTTAGGGTGGACTGAATGTTCTACAGTTACTGGTCCTTGAGATCAGTTTTCCCTTTGGGTTGGTGTTTGGTTGAGAAAACACAGAATCATGTTATGGAAGACTTGCAGCATCCCAGGTCTTTTATTATACTCTGTGTTGTGAAAGTATTTAAGCAGACTGTGCCAGAGTTTTGACATTCAGGTGCACAGGCTGGGCACTTAGAGGTGCAGAATTACAGCAACAGGACAGATAACTTGATTTTAATGTCAGCTCTTTTTTTTTTCTTGGGCAAGATGCCTGTTTAAAATCCATCCCATCCAGCAAAAATGTGCCTGGTATTATTGGGCACTAGAGATGACTTTTAGCCTCTTTATGCTGTGGTAACTCTTGTCTTTTTTGACATTAGGACATTTTTCTTCTCTTTTTTTCCCTCTAACTATCTGAGTAGCATTGCACTTGAGTGGAAGAATGGCCCTTTTAGGGAGGAATATGCTACTGTACCTTTTCTATTTTCTTATATATTTTTTCCCCTGCTTGCTCTTTGCATTTAAATCATCACGGCAAATTTTGCAGACCATTTTCTGTTAAAAGCATATGCTCAGAGACTTGGCTGACCACAGCTGCTCTGAGGACTAAAATGGACATAGTCAAGATCCATCCATTTCCTGGTAAGTGACAAATGAGTGATTTACCTCTCGTGCCTGTTTCTGCCCATTGTAAGGTACGTGGATACTATGAAATGGTAGCAGAAGCAACTGTGCTGTGGTGTCATTTGTCACAAGGCTTCTATAGGCTTTTGATTTAGGGGTTTTGTAATATTATAAGCAGGCCATGGCAGTGGCCATTTCAGGTTAACCACATCCTGTAGCATTGCTAGTGGCTTTTTAGCTGATTTCAAAAAGCGAGGCCTCTCCCTTTGGAAAAATCTCTGAGTGGGTATTAAATAGGATTTCAAAGTACTGGGCCAGAATCCTGTCTGGGGTAAGCAGGCACAGCTCCACTAATTTCTAATGGGTCTGTGTTGAGTTGCACCAGCTGAACATCTGGTCCCCAGTTCACACAACCAAAGGCATTAACCCCTCCCTGTCAGACACAGTGAGCATCCTGAATCTGAAAATCCAAACACCTTGGGCTACAGTAAATGTGAATTCTTCTTCTGAAGCCATGTTTGCTTGGTGTTTCTGTTCATCATTATTTTATTTTGTGGTGGGAGACTAATTTGGGCATCTTTATGCATCGGAGCCTACTGCCCTTTCAGAGAGAGCTTGCTCTGAAGGGGTTAATAATTTCAACCTGTTTTCAGCTGGAATGAAGAAACTGGTTCCTCTGTATCCCTGCTTTCTATTCTTTTGTTGGCCTACTTCCCTCTGCTTGCATTTTGCATTCCTAATGCCATGAATAAATCAGGACCCAAGGATTTAGAAGGTGGTACAGCTGTAACCACTCAGAAAATTGAATCTGTTGAGGCTTGTACTGCAGCTCTAACAACTGCCAATGTGGTGCTCCTGAACTCTTCTAATAGCATTTATCTGCTATCAAAATAAAATTCACTTTGCCTTAATTTATATAATGTTTGAGATTTTTGTGCCTCTACCCAGTGTCTCCTCACTTGGTTCCCTTTGTCTTTTAGGCAAAGCTCAATTGTAAGGCCTCTAGGGCAGGGTAATCACCTCCTGGCTGCTGTGACAAAATGGCTTATCACAAATCTGTGCACAGGGGAGACAGGAACAAGGGAAACTGTGGCATCTGACCTGGCAAGGGGTTCATTTTCTCCACAGAATCACAGCACGGTGAAACTCCTGCCTGGCTGTTGTCCTAGATCTTCTGATAACTTGTCATTAATAATACACACTGGGCTGATTTGTAGCTCCGTGGCTCCTGAGAGAGCGTGTGAGGGAGCTCTTTACGTGCTCTTTAGTCAGAGGATGCATCTAGTCTGGATGAAAAACAACAGATACTGGTAAAAAGCTTGCTCTGGATGATGAATATCTTGAAAGAACAAAGAAAGACTTCAAGTATTTTCTTCCAGGAAAGATGATTTATGTTGTACTGATGGGTTTCCCTCATTGCGGCTCTGCTTTTTAAAATGGAAGCAACAATTATGGTCTGATGAAGGCTGGATTTCACCAAACCTTGCTTTTGACCAAGAATGCCTTTTATGTCCTTAGCATTTGGTGATGTGGTTTTGGGCACAGGATTCCCAAGAACTGTATGTAGTTGTTAGACCTGTCCAAGTAATTATAGTTGGCAAGGGAGGTGTTGAAGTACATAAATAATGTTCTGCAAGGTGTGTACCTTGTGAGGATGCCTCTCTGCCTCTCAGCTTCCTGTCTTGTAGGAGTAAAAAGTCTGCATAACAGAGGGTAAGATTTTTTTTAAAAAAGGTTTTAATCTCCAGGCTTCCGCTTGCACAAATGTAGAAACCTAAACAGTTGATCTTCCAAAAAAAAAAAAAAAAAAAAGCTGCAGGTACCTACTCAGGCTCTAAATACCATTTTAACCTTGAGAGTGTTTAGGAATCTGTAGGCTGAGGTGTGATTCCATTCTGCAGTTTAATGAGTGAAGATGCATCAGGCAAGCTGTGGTACCTGCCAGAAACGTGACACAGGATGGGCTGTTCCAGCACAGGCTCAGTCATGGGATATTTAAGTCACTGTAACGTGGCTGAGCTCCTGAGCTTCAAGTGCTGGGTTTAGGCTGCAAATTGCAACAGATACTTTGAAAAATTTTACTCTCTGCCCAAATCCTTTGGGCTCTTCCTTTGAAGAATTCAGGGATAAGCTTCTCCTGTGTACGTATGTTTTTATGTGCAGCTGTATCCCTGTGCAGTTTGCTTGCTCTGCTCCAGTGTCTGTGCTGCCTGTGAGCGTGATCTCTGCAGGAAGAGGCTGCTCTCTGCAGGTTTCCTCCCAGCCCTGTCTCTCGAGTCTCTAGGCCTGTAACATCCCCATCATGGTTTGTTGTGCACGGATCACTAAGCAGTTTCCTTTCTCTTAGGGCACCTCTGTTCTGTGTCCAAGTGAATCTTCAGCAGCTCCTGTGTGATCGCTTTCCTGCTCCTTTGTGTGCACAGCCCACTAAATAAGGAGGGGGATGGAAAGCACATTGTAAACGTGTTGACAGCTTTTGAAGAACAAAACGGCCCCTGGAATCTGCTTTCTCTGCCTAACCCTCCTCTCCTGCATGCTTTTGCTTCCTTTTCTACCATTTTCTCCTTTCTCTTTTCTTTCTCCACCTCTTCCCCCAAATTCTTTTACACTCTTTTGATACCTATCCCTATTTCTTTTGGCACTTGCTGCTCTGAAAAGATTTCCTCTCTGCCTTATAACCTCTATTTCTCATTTGGGGGGATTGTTTCACTGCCTGTGTGGGAACAAACGAAAAGGGGGATTCATCCTGTTTCTGAGTGCATGGCAGCTGTCTGCTTGTATCAGTTCTCTGCCCATTCTTCTCTCTCACCCCAGGTACCATGTGTTTAGAAAGTACCCTGCTGTTTTTCTAAATGCTTTCAGCAGGGTAGAATCTGTTCTGGGAAGGTTTTTGTGCTTATTGATGCTAGGAAAAGAGGTCCAGTTATTTATTTTATATCAGTTATTTAAACAAAACAAACAAAAAAGCCCCCCAGGATGGTACAATATCCAGCCAACTAAATTCTTTTCTTAGGGCCCTAATTCTAGTTTCGTTCCTTCTTGCTGAAGAGAGGCTCTTTGTGCTCTGCTCCCAAGCCTGCTGGCCTGTCTAATGTACTGGAATTGATGGGCAGGTCTGTCCCTTTGTGCAAGACCTGTTCCTCTGGCTTCCCCTTCACAGGTAGGCACAGCACAGCCACTGAGATCAATGATCCTGCATCAAAACAGAGCTACAGCTGTTTGGATGTGGACAGCTATGAGAGAACCCAGCCCTGCCTGATGCCTTCATTAGGAGGAGACCCAGGTGAGGGAGTCCTGTGTTTCAGGAAAACAGGGATTTGTAGGCTGTTGGGGAGAAATGGGATTTCTTCAAGCCCTAAGGGACCTTGTCTTGGCTCACAAGCCTTTCCCCAAATTCTTCTTCAGCAGATGGATCCACGAGGACTGTGGGTGTATGGCTCTAGGGAAAGTGCTCTTCTTCTTGGTGTCTGCCTGTATTCTCCTTTTCACAAGGATAAGTCTACATTCTGTTCCTGGGTAAAGCTTCATTCTCTAAAATTCTTTTATTGGGATAAATTGATAAATTTGAGCTTTACTCTGAAAGGGAAAGAATGTACCAAAGTTTCCAAAGGATGATAACAATACTTCCTCTTCTGTACCAGAAGAGGATGAACTTTCTCTTTCAGGAGATGTGATGTTTCAAAGGAGGGAAGAGAGACTGTGCATTTTGGGAACCAATTCCCTGTGACAAGGACTATTTTAGAAGATAAAGTTAATTGGTGGGAACCTATGGGAAGAAAAATGTAAAAGTAATAGCCTTTAATTATATTGAACCCTGAAGTTTTATGTTGAAAATGTGAATGCCAGAATTTTAGGTGATGTTTTTATTTGGTTGGTAATGCAAGAATAATTAGTGTTATGGATGTTCCAGCTTACGAGTGATTAATAAGGGCTTTGTATATGGAGAATGTAATCGAGAATTTAGGCTGAAAGCAGACACAGCCCTTATTTCTAGCCTTTAAAACTTTCAAATTAAAAATACTGTTAGTGTGTGTATCTTTCTCTCTCTATATATATGTCAATTTTATTTTCAAGCCTTATAAAACCTGTCTTAATTTTTACCTATTGTATGATTGTACACTGTATTTAGCACTGTGCATATTGAGATATCTCTATTGGGTGGGTGGACATTGTTAGTTTTCCTAACGAGGTACATATTTGCTGTTTCATAAAACATAAAATGTCTGAAATGTTTCATTAGGGGAAGACACGAAGTAGGTACCACTGTATCTTCTGGAAGCTCAACTCTTGGAGTTCCTTGGGAGATTTTTTTGGCTTAAGTTCTCTTCAGAACTCAAAGCATGCCAAATTTAGCCTCTCATCTCAGAAACCTTCCCATACACTTTAAAAAGTTGTAGTGCTTATGTGAAAACTGTGATTATGACACATCCGAGTTGGTCTCCCTCATTCCCTTTGAGTTCTGAATTCCTCCTCTCTTTGCCCTAATTTTATCCTTGAAACAGAAAGTATTGAGGGACTTGGGAAGATGTTCCCAGCCCTGGAAGCAACTCTCCCAGAAGAGATTCTGGTTTGCCTCATAATTTAAGCTAAACTGACACAAGAGATTTTTTTCTCTACAGCATTTTAAACAATCAATAATTTAGGATGCTTGTACGGCAAAGCACCTTGTTTTTGTGGTTCATGCTGTCTGTTCATGTCTCTGTGCTGATGTCTGTCTCGTGTGCATGTGTAACTTGGCTTGATATGTTTATCCATGTTGTCATGTCCCTTAGAGATGCTGGTGGTGACAGACACATGCTGCCATCGGATTTGGTCGTGTCTCTCTGGAGAATGCTGTCTTTGGAGTTGCCTGGACAGCCTTTCCAGACTCTGCTGTTCCTTTCCCCCTCGCTCTCCTTATTTAACCCAAGATTTATTATTTGTGTGTGCGCACAAAAATAGCCCAGCAGAGTCTCTGCTCATTTTTGTCTTCTGATCCATATCTGGGTTTTTTTGGTCTAAATACAGCTTTCCAGGAGGGATTTTGTTGCATCAGTACAGCTGTCGTGGAAGCAGAAGCTATTGAAGAAGCTTTTAAGAGCAGAAGGTGTGGAGTGCATAAGTATTCTTGGGTCGGTACTTGAAGTATTCAGTGTTGCTCCTTTTGGAACCAACTATAAGGAGGTTGCTATTTAAAAATCTCCTTTCAGTGTAGTTGCATGAGTTTTCTGTGCCTCGCTGTGCTCTGCTCCTGACTCCTGGAGCACCCATCTAGGATGAAGGGAGAACTTCCTTAGGGTCAGCCACCCACCCGCTGCAGGTTCTAGCTGGTACAATCACAAGGAGCTCACTGGTTTCTTGAGGACTCTCTCAAACGTATTTTACGCAAGACCAACTATATTTTGAGTTTTAAACCTTCTCCAGGTTTAAACTGGTGATGTAGAAAAGCTTTTGATCCACTCCCATCCCCATGGTGTGGGATTAAAGTTCTGCTCGGTAAGGTGCCCAAACTGGCTGAAAGGTGGTGGTGGGCTCCCCACCCTACTGGGCACAGCCCTGGGGCAGATTGGGCACTGTCCCCTCTGTGCAGCATCATCTCCTGACCAACGTCCCTCAGCCCACAGGAAGCCTTCTGGTGCTGCAGGGAGTTTGACAGTTGCTATTTCCATTTCTGGCTTGGCCAGAAGTGATTTTTCAGGACTGTAGTGGAGTTGTGAAGCTGTTACATTTGCCGGGTCTGAGTGAGCCAAGTGAATCTGCATTTTGGGATACACCTGAGGTGGGGAATAAATGTATGAAAATGGAAAATGTTTACAAACAGCGCTGATATTTCTGGATAACATGACTGTATGAGCAGAAAATTAACATCTTTAGTCTGTCAACTCTGGGGAAAAAAGGGCTAAGGCTCATTAAAGATTGTTCTGACAAGGACCAGGAAGATTTTATTTCCTGAGTTTTAATTTTCCCATGGAAAGGCTGAGACAGTCTAGTGCTTAAAACACAGAGCTGGGATTAGATTTGAATCCTCTTTCTCACCAAGTAATTTAATTCTGTTTCTTTTTGTGTTATATGAGAATAACATCAGTGGTGACTTGAGCAGTTTGAAATCCTTGGGCGGAATGATCTGAAGAACTGTAAACTGCTATCTATGGACTAAAATCCCAACTCTGTGTCTGTTTGTGTCCTCATCCAAGCTAGCAGCTCAAATCCTTCTGTTTCTTGTGAGCTGAGACAAGGTACCCTGACATTTAAAAGATCTCCCCAGCCTGGAGAACTGGCTCCTTCTTTTACTTATTTCTCTTTTTTAAGAAGAATACGAAGCCCATCCAAAATTAAGTGATAATCCTATTTTTGCTCCTTAACTTTAATTTTAAAACGGGCTACTCTTAAATTATAAAATCTTGTGTCAGATACTCAAATCGTGGTTAGGGAAGGAAGCGAATGTGCCTGGCATTTTCCAGCACACGCGTGGCCATATCTAACCTAAAATGAGAGACGCCAGCCCCGAGAGGCGGTGGGAGATGTCGGCGAGCAGTGGGAAGCGTGGCTGAGCCCAGCAGCCCGTCTCAGGTCCCCAGAGGTCAGACCACGGCGCTTTCCGTGCGTTCGTACATCCCCCCTCCTCCCTTCCCTTTCCCCCTCTCCATGTGTATTTTGTCTCCTCCTCCCGTGCGTGCCTGCCTTTGCATCTCCACTCTTCTCCCTCCCCTCCTCCGGATCGATCGCTGGCCGAGCTCTGCGAAGGGCCGGGCGCTTGGTGGGCTCGTCCTTGGTGCCCGCTGTGTTTTGCCGAGTCAAGGGTATCTCTTCGGAGGCTCGGCGAGATGCTGCTCCTGGTGATGTGATCGCATAGCAACACAGCAGCCGGGCGGCGGAGGAGGAGAGGCAGCGTGCGGCAGCGGTGCTGAGCCTCAGCATGCATCCGTGCCACGGGGACTCCTCTGCTGATTCACACGCACAGCCCCGAGCCCCGCTGCCCGCTGCCCGCCGCCCCTGCGTCTCAGACCTGCCGCACTCGGAAGGTAGGCCATGACAAAATTTGTTCCCCGCTCAGATCCCGGCTGGGCTGGAAAAGGGGAGGATGTGGACAGATGGCTAAGCTCGGAAATGCGCTCTTTGGGGGTGTGCGTGTGTGTGTGTCCCTTCGCAGCAGCGCTGCCCATGCATGTGCGGGTGAGGAAACTTGCGGAGAAGAAAAGAAGGCTGTCAGGGTGAGAGCAAGAGAGGTGGCCAGGACCATTTCCACAAGGGAGAGGCTAGGGACCAGTTAGGGATGCGGATTCCCGGGGCAGACAACAGTCTCCAGCATCCCGGTTTCAGCGGCTTTGATGCTTTGCACATTGAAGGCTTATTTACCCTGGCAGTGTTTCCGCCTGGGCTGAAGGGCTGCTCCGGGCAGGGTGCATGGTGGCCTTCTAGCATCTTCCTGGGAGGATCAGGCAACAGGGCAAGGCAGGGACCCAAATATTCCTCACGTAGTAAGCAAGGATCAGCCCACGGTGCCAGGTCTGCCCTTTCCATTCACTACCTTACACGGTCCAGCCTTGCTCCTTTATGTGTCCGCCCTCCCCTCCCCCAGCTTCTCCCCAGCCCCTTTCACTCATCGTTCCTCCTCCTCCTCCCCTCTCAAGGTCTTCTATTGCCACCACTGACCTTCCCTTGGATGCAGGCAGCCCTGGGCGACTGCAGGATTGCCTGCAGGGAGCACAGGACCTTTCCTGCTCCCCAGGGCTCAGCACTCTGCCTCCCTCTCCCTGCCAGACAGGACAGCCTGGGCTGTGGTTCCTCAAGGTTCAGTGCCACAGTTTATTACAGGTCCTCAGTCCAGCTTGTTTCCTTCAGGCTTCCCTCCAGCACAGCATCACAGCTGTGGAGACCCACTGGTGGGAGTGCCACCGTTGTATTTGTGGGGTCTCAATGCCGAGATTGCCCATGTGCAGTGACAGGGGTGTGGAGCGATTACTCCCACGCCCTTAAATGCCATGCTTTCTCTAGGAGAAACCGATGTTTGTTTGTATTTTGGGTTTTAGTGTTGAAAAAAGAAAAAGTCTAGTCAGTTTTTTGTCAGTTTGTTTTCCTTGTGCCCTAATCCAAGGTCCCTCACACCTCTCCTGCTGCTGCTCATCTCTTTGTCTGGACTCGTGAGAGTTCTTGCTTGATTATTCTCTTTAATGGCCTTTCCTGCCTGACCACAGTGCCCTTGTTGAGGAAGCTGTGTGAGGTCCCAGCCACGAGGTTCAGTTGTTCCGGGAGGGTTTCTGTTCTCCTGGCACCCATGTGTGGCTCATGTGCCCTCTGTGCCTCTGGTGCCACCTCACACCCTCCCCTGCCGGCTCCCCGTGCTGAAAGCTGCTGCCTCTGCTGCTGTGGGAGTTGTGCAGGCAGGGCTCTGGAGACAGCAGGGATGTGGTGGCTCTCTGGAAAGGAACAGGACCACAGTCCCGTTTTGCAGCAGTGTCCAGGAATGTGGGTGCCTGGAGTGCTGGGAGGGGCAGTGTTGGAGTGAGGTGATGCTGTGTTCAGGTCCTGTCTGTCAGCTGAAGGAGCTGAGGTGAGGACCATGTGTCTGGATTAATACCTGAGGCAGATCAATGCTGCTCTCTAAAACTGGCCGGGACTGTAACTGTGGATGGGGCTGCTCGGGTTGGAGTGACTCTTGGCAAAACTAAACAAAGTGAGACAGGGAAGGGGTTAAATGAATGGGTTCAAACAAAAGCCCCGAGTTCTGGAGACATATGGTGAATTTCTGAATATGATCATGTTTTGAGAAATATATTCAAGGCTTCCACTTTAGCCTGGATGTCTATGATAAAAGCATAAAAGAGGATTTATAAGTCTCATGAAATAAGACATACTGACCACAAAGAATTCAGTCTTCAAAAAACCCTCATTTTCTTAGGTGTATAAGGATGAAACCAGTCTTTTCAGAATTGAGCCAAAATTGCTCCATCCCATTTTCCTTTGCTATTTCCCTTTGCATAAGAATAAGGTCACTCTGATACATCTCAAGTAGGGAAAGGAAATGTGACTCCATGGGGCACACAGCCTGGTCATAAAATTCATGGCCTCGGAAGGCCAGAGAAGCTTGTGCTTTGGCAGGGAGTTTATTATAAAGACAACCTTGGGGGCAAGGGAGAGTGTTCAGTTTAGAGAAACAGCTGCCAGCTTTGCACTGAGAATGAGAAACAAAGTGCCAAGGGAGGCAGGAGTCAGCAGCATTACCTTGGCCATCATAACTGAGTGTGGGTGTGCTCTTCCCACTGTTGTTGATCTGTTGCACTGCGTGGCAAATGGGTGATGTGCTTTTCACCATGCAGCAAAACTTGTCTCCTGCTTCCAGCAGCGAGGAAGGAAAGTTCAGGTGCTTAGAGGAGAGAGACAAAGACAAGGCTTGAGGTTTTTACTGGTTTAAATGGGCAGGTTTCAGGGCTACAGGAGCCATGTAGGAATGGGTTCAGTTTTTATGCTTGGTGCAACCTTCTTTCAGTCATTAAGCAAATGATTCCCTACCCTCCTCGACCCTGCTGTCCTTTTGGGAGGTTGCTGCTTGCCCTTCTCCTGCTCCTTCTGTCTGTCCTTCTGTCCTTCCAGCACAGCAGGGCTGTGGGCTCACAGCTGGGTCCTCTGCCTGCTTGAGTCATTATTTCAGTACTTTAATCTGCTAAGAGATGGGAAGAGTTCCTAGGAAAAGTGAGCTTTGGAGAGAGCAACTTAAAACCCAGCTGGGAGTCTGAAATGACATGGAAAAGAAATTTAGGTTTTTCAATCTTCCTTAAAAAAATCCTGTAAGTTATTTTTGAGCAGAGTCAGTTCTGCATGACCATGTTGTGGGCATACACCCACACTCACCTGGTGAGGTGGGGACATCATCATCACAGTTTCCTAGTGCAAAGCCAACTGGTGAAATTTTTCAGTTTGGGATTGTGTGAATGTGTATATTCTGTTGCTTGGGAAAATGGAGAGTGAGTGAGCCAGGGGAAGGGATGCTGCTTCTTTATTGAGATGTGTGGCACCTGTTTATCCATTGAATTAAAAAAGCATTTTGGTTATGAGCTCAAAGTCCAAGTGGCCATTTAAGAAAGAAGCTCATTAGATGTGAGAGACTCCACTTCACCCACCCTCAGTGAATAACCCATCTTCTGCTGCTTGCTCTCTACCAGATACAGCAAAGGTTTTATGTTACTTCTTATGGACAGGTGCTTAATTGAAGCACCCTTCATTTTAATTAATTAAGGGGACCTGGTTTGTGGATGGCAGCTCTGGGATTTTTAGCCCTCAGTTGATGGGGTTGAAAATGCTCCCACATGTGGAAGATGGCTGATAGTCCCCTTTCATGGTACATGGGAGCCCATAAGAACCAGGAGAATGTTGGGATGATTTTTTGTGGGAGCGTGTTTGGGTATCTATTCCTGGTTTGTAAAGAGATGGAGATTAAGGGCCCACGCTCTGAGGGAGCTGTGTTGTTTTTATGTTGATCCCAGTGGGACAAAGGTTCCTTCTCTCTCACCAAACCTTGACTACTGGGGTCTTGGGAAGTAGGTCATCTGGCCCTCGATCTCAGGCTTAAATTATTTACTTACAAGTGCAGAAAACAATTTTTGCTGAAACAGGATGTGTTGTTAAGATGTCGAGGGAGTCCTGCTGTCTGTCAGCCTGGGAATGCTGCCTTTGTTAGCCTCTGCATGGGAGCTGAACTCTGAAATATCCACCAGCCTCCCACCTTTCCCCTTAAAGGACACTGAACATGCTGAGCTAAAATGTTATTACTTCTCTGTACAGTAAGTCAAACAACAACAAAGTCATTAACATTTCCAGCAGCAGGGAACATGTTTGTATTTCCTCTCTCCTCGTGGGATAAAGGCTGAGCTGAGCTGCCTTGCCTCAAGATGTTCCCATATTTTTTTCCTTATAGGCCAGGATCTGAAGTGGAAAGTTTCAGGAAAGAATTTTTTGGAGGAAATTAGCAATTCAAAGCATAAACCGTGTGATTGAGAGACCTCTTGACCTATATGCTGTACTTGCTGCTGTTATGTGTGGTAGAAAGCTGGAAATTCAACATCTGACATTACACTCTACTTCCTGTGACAGGTTCCTAATCCTGGGGGTTGCCTTTAGCCGTGGAGGTCAGCTGAAGTGAGAATTCCTTTGATGTCTGGGAGAGTTTGGATATGGGCTTGTATCAGGAGGATTTTAAACAAATGCAGCAAAATTGCAGAATACTGCGCACCATGTGCGCTGGTGGCAAGCTGTCACCTTCCTTTTGGCTGGGATGGAGAAGAGATGCTGCAGGAGCTGGGACACAGCCTCTCCAGCCAGCCAGGGATGCTGCTGCAGCAGGTCTGTAAAGCAGCGAGAGCACAGAGATCCCTGAGTGGAGCAGAGAGTTGTGTGGCAGAGCTGAAGCAGAGCTGGTTGAGCCAGGGCCGTTCCAGCTGCCTTTGTCAGAGTGCCTGGAAAGAAGGGAGTGGGACAGGCTCTCCAGTGCTGGATTTGTAGCAGGTACAGCTCATACAGGAAGAGGGAGAAACCCTGTTGTAAAAAACCAATTATTTTGGTTTTAGTACACCTTAATGCCCAAGCACTCAGCTGTTGAAATGTAACATCAAGATTTCTGGCTTTCTCGTTTTTCAGCTAGAGGATCATCGAGGTCTCAACTGTGGTAGTGGCTTGGGTATCAAAGTGTTTGGAAGCTGTGACACAGCACTGTGGAACATCTACTGCTTTATTTCTTAGGGTGTACTGAGAGCAGAGTCAAGTGTTGGGTGCTTTTCATGTGGGAGGATGCAAAACAGCACCAGGTAACAAGATTGTACCTGATTCTTCAGAGGACTGATCTGACCACCTTTGTGCCTGGAGTGGGATCTCCAGCAAAGATCAGGGGAGAGACACCAGTGGAAGAGGTTTCCCTCCTTGCTGTCTCCACCCTGTGGGTACAGTGCCCCAGTGCCTGCTCCACGGTGACTCTACAGCTGCTTCTTGTGGTGTCCACCTGTGGAAATTCTCACCTGCTTCTGCTCACCTGAGCCTTGGTGTTTGTTCTGCTTCCACACAAATGTGCCCAGGAGACCAAGCTCGCTTTATATCTGTTTGAACAGCCTGACCACGTTGTTCCCCGAGTCCTCCAAAGGAGTATCTCTCTACTCCTTTTCAAGTAGAGGCTTGGAGTAGGCTGTGGGAATGATAGTTTTTGTTGTCAGCGCTTAAATCTGGTTTGTATGATGTCGAACCTTGGCTGTCGTGTGCTGGGTCTCCAGCACCAACCTAAAGCAGAGTGCAGAAGGTGAATGGTGGTGTGGGAGAGGCAAAGTGGATCACAGGTTTGGCTCTTGACAGGCATAGGCATCAGGCAATAGGAATTTAGCCAGGAAGCATCCACAAAATCTCTGCTCCACATGCTGCAGTGCCCAGGCACAGAGCTGTACGGAAGCACTAAAGTAGAAGTGCCAGAACTGGAGCTGTTTTGTGTGCCTCGGCAGAGAAGCAGAGCAGATCAAGAGCATTTCTCCTTGCCTGGTTCCAGTAATAGCAGGGAATTTGGCAAGGGGTCATATGGAGCTGTTGGCTTGCCTGCAGACGTGCCTCTCCGTCTGGTTGCCTCTCTCTCCCCCTGAATGTCCTCCTTTGTGCTGGCTGCTGTGCAGCTCAGTTAGTTCCACGTTATCTGGGTTCTCCACCTCTGGGCTTTGTCTTTGCTCTTGCAGAGTGGCAAAGGGCAGCTGAGCCCCTGCCCTCCGACCTGCTCTAGTGTTTGTGGCAGCAAGGTGTTGCACAGGGTGTGACCAGGTAGTGCCCTTTGCTTGGCACTCGGCTTGTTCTGTGGCTGCTGCCTTGGACAGGCTTTAGTTCCCTGTGCCATCTGTGTCCTGATGGGCCCTGTCATCCCTGGAGGAGTTCGAGCAGCCCAGCACTCAGGAGGTGCTGCAATGGCTGTTCTTATTTCCATGATGCTGGCAGGGAGCATGGAAACCCTCCACATCCTACACATTGACGCCTGCAGGACAAGGGTTACCCACCCCTGTCTCAGAACTGCACCTGCCCTGTGAGTGCAGATCTGTCACTGAGCAAAATGCAGTCAGAGCAGAGCCTGTGACCTTCCCAGCACTGCTCCTGTTCTGCAGTGCTGGTGGCAGGAACAAGGGGCCAGGCTGTGCTGGGAGGACTAGGAGCAGAGAGCCCCTGTGTGAGGTGTTGGAGGGCTGGCTGAACTCCTCTGGCCAGCACACATCACTGCAGGTCCACTGCACTGTGCCACAGAAAAACCCAGGGCTCAGGATGGCAGCTGCAGTGAGACATCACCAAACCTCACTGGCAAAAGCCAGGCTTATCCCAGTCCTGGGGAAGAGCTCAGTGGCATTCCTCTGTCAGAGGCATTGAGGAAAAATAACTTCTCACACCCTGAGAATTGTATCTTGGCTAGATTGAGTGTCATTCAGAGGTCATTTAGAAGAGCAGAGCCCAAATGGTGCAAGCACTGGAGGAAGAGGAGGTGGTGTTATCTTTGTCAGAAATCTTCCATACCCTTGGAGTTGAGTGAGGTGGATTTGCCCCAGGAGGCTGGGGGGCTTTGAAGACCCTGGAATTTATAATTATTAATGTGGGTCTCATAATCCCCTCATAATCCCCTGCCTGCATGGGGAAAGGAGCAGGGACACACAGCCTGCAGTGTTCATTGGTGCTAATGGGCAGGAGAGGGAGAGGACAAGACCTTGGATTGTCAGCATGCTGGAGAGCTCAGCACAGGCTATTCTGCTGGAAAGGGAGAGAATTATGGCTGTAAAAATCACTAAGAGATTAAAAAAAAATCGTAACAGGATAATCTCTTCTCTTAATGTGTGTAATGGAGGGGAGAGAGGCAGTGAAAGCTCAGGCAGGGAGTGAGGGGTGTGAAAGTGTCAGAGGTGGGCAGCGTGCGCAGGGCCGGGGGATTTCTCCTCACCCGTCTGTCCGGCGTGGCTGCTGTCAGTGCAGGATGTGCTGCCTGCTCCTGCCCTGCCAGGGCCGAGCAGGAGGATTCCCAGCTGTCCAGCTGAGCTGAGTGTGAAGGAGCCAGCAGCCTTCTTCCATCAGCATCATTCATTCCCCTGGAAGCAGCCTCATCTCCGCGCAGACAGGAGCTTCTGCTGCTGGAGCAGGGGATTTTTACCTTCTAAAAGTAGGAGACCAGTCACCAGGTTTTCTCTGAGCTTTGTTTCTCATGGCTTTCTGTAAAGCTGAGATGGTGCTGGCAGTGAGATGAATCCGTATTTTAGCTCATTTAGAGTCCAGACAAAAAACCCCAGCAGCATCGTGGCCAGGGGTTGCATTTCTGATCTATAGAATAGTCAGGGGGCCACTGCTAACTGGCTTTACAGGTCATACGGTTCAAAAATGGGGATAATGAAGGGAATTTTATAGCTCATAATGAGCAAAAACTCATAAAAAGCTAGCTCACAGTATGAGATACATGAAGCTTGGGCTCTAGGCAATTTGCCTTCTGAATATAAAAGGAAAAATGTTTGAAAATGTTGTCTCTTATGGGGATATGTCTGTTCTGTCTAAACATAAGTTGTTCTGGATTAAAAACCATGCTGTGCCACCTGCTAGGAAGAAAATGAATGTTATCTTAACCAAAACTAGAACAGTGGTCATGACAGTGAGATCTTCTCTCCCTTCCTTTAAACCATGGGCATCTTGAACAGTTCAAGAAACCCAACCCTTTCTAAAAATGCAATATAATCTGTGGGACTTACTAACAGCATATCAATACAGCAAATTGCATAACCAGGTGGAAAAAAAGAGTTGGATGCTTAGATGAAACAAGATTGCAACACTAGTAGAAGTATATTAAATTAAAAAACGCTTCCTTTTAGTCTCCAGCAGCCGTTGAAGCAGCGCTCCAGGCAGCTGGGAAGGGGGTCAGCTGCGTGAGGAGGTGCAAGCTGACCCAGGGACTCTAACGCTGCTTTTCAGGTGCTCCATCCCCATGAGCATCAGTTCTGATGCAGCCGCTGGTGATGCAGGAATGGCTCTATGTGCTCCCGCGATGTCCTGAGTGGCGCATCCCGGACCAGGCACGGCACAGCAGCGCTGCCCGCCCGCTGTCTCAGGTAAGAGCTGGCTCCGGGAGTCTTTCTCGTGGCAGCTTTTTGCAGAGGTTGCGGGTTTCTGTGGGGTGATCCAGGCCCTCTGTTGCTGGTGGCAGGGAAGGCTGGCAGCTCCAGCCCCCCGTCGGCTGCGCTTAGTGAGAGCGTGCGCTCTCCTCCAGCGCTCCGGCTGCGAAGTGTTTCCCAAAGTCGGGGGAGAGAGACAACCTGCAGAGCTGGATTTCAAGCCTCTTCCACAATAAAGAGCGAGAGGCTACTGTTAACAGCTCTTATGTATGTGGTTGGAGTTTTTTTTCCTGGGAACTTGGAAGAATGTCAGCTTTTGGTGAAAATGTAGGTTTTCTACTCTTCCTGGTTGCAGAGAAGAGCTTGGAAATAAGCCCCTGGTGGATGCTGTAAGGCAGAGGAGGAGTCTGACCTCTTTCTAATCTAGTTATCTTGAGGGACAGATCTTGGTCTCCCTCCTCCTTCCCCAGGGTCTCTGAGCCCCAGGCCAGGCTCCTCACCAGAGGGGAAGGAAGGTCTCTGGGGACTCCTGGGTGAATGGCAGAGCAGAGTGAAGAACAGAAAGGTGTGCTGGCAACTGTCTGCAAAGCTGCCTGCACTCTGCACGGAGCTGTCAGGAGCTGGTTTAGCACCTTTAGGGTGAGGAAATGCTGCCTTGGCTCTGCCAGGCTGTGGATCCCTCATTGCCTGTAGCTGTTGGTCCCAGGGTACCTCTCACCTGACTGGAGACTGATGGACAGTGCTAAAGGTTCCCTTGGGCACTGGCAGTGTTCTTCCCAGGACAAATGAGGTCCCAGCTCTGCCTTTTCCTTTTTTGTCATGCTTCAAGCATGAAAAGCAAGGGCTGAGCCTGAGGTTTCTCCCTACCGTGGCTGACCATCAGCCCGGACCCGTCCTGCCTCAGGGAGCTGGGATCTGCAGGAGGAAGGCAGAGCTGTCTCTGGAGGGGCTCCAGCGTGCAAGAATGAGGCAGGGGGGCAGGCTCTTGGTGCCTGAGTCAGGGTTTATTGGCCCCAGGGTGGCTGTTACAACGCTGCTGCCGGGCCAGTGCACGGGTGGTTGATAAACAGCCCAGCAAATGAAGTGAGGAGGGAGAGGAATAGAACAAGATGAGCAGGGAAAAGCCTTCCTGACCTGCCTGAGCAGTCCAAGCCTCCGTGAGGGGATCAGAGCCCTGTGGGATTTGCTGGGAGAGAGGAGGGGAGCGGGACCAGGAGCAGTGTTAATGACAACTCCCCTCGTTTGAAGGGGCTGCTGTTGCCACCTAGGAAACGGCCTCCCTCTCTTGTCCTTGCTCGTCCTGAAAGCTCATGGCAGGCTGCAGACAGCCCATCCTTAGCCGTGTCCTGGCCTCACTGGAGTCCCTTCCTACAGTCTGGGAGCTGCTCTCCCATCTGTTGGACCCGAGGGGGGGTGAGGAGAGGAGCTGGCTGTGCTGGTCCCACAGAGGGATAGCATCCGTCAGATGTGCAGGCAGGGAAGGAGGGGAAGAGAGGGAGAGATACTGGGAGCTTTTCTTTCCCTCCCTGTAGGTGGAAGAGAGCATGATAAAAATTCTGGGCGTCAGGACTGTGGGGGACACAAGAAGCCAGCCCAGAGCTTTCTGGCAAAAAGAAACTATTTGCACTTGGTCCAGGCTGGCATGAACATCTGCTGGTACCCAACACTGTGCCTGGGGCATCTGGGAGACAACAAGGGCATCTTTGACTTTTTTGAGATTAGATGTCAAGAACATATTTATCTTCTGGGTCACTGAGGCTTGATGGGATCATTTCCTGGATAAATCTCTTCCCTGGCAAACACCCGTCTGCTCTGTATGTGCTCCAGCATCTGAGCCAAGGTCTTTGCTGCTCATCCCAGCACATCCCCTTTGCCCTGCCCTTGCAGGGATGGATCTTCCCCAGTGCCCAGAGCGATGCCCCTGCAAACACCTGATTTCCTACGCGGGGCTGCCCTGCAGCGGGCAGATCTCTGCCCTCCCTTGTGCTTTGAGGGCAGCCACGGGGTTAAGGCAGGTTGGAGGCTGCTGGAATGCCGCTGGACAAAGCTGGGATTGAGGCGAGCTGTGAGGCGCCGCCGCCCCCCTCCACATTCCTGGGGGGTCAGTGCCCAGCTCTGCCGGGCGCCCAGCGCCTGCCCGCTGCCCTGCTGGGTGCTGCTGCGGGCACCCGGTGGGGCAGGAGGGATGCCTGCTCCTGGATCTGGGGCTGAGCACAGGGAGATGCACTTGCCAGAGCCTGCGTGAGTGTTCCGCGCCCCAAAATAAACTTGTTCCAGGGTGGACGGGGAGTGAGGGTCCAGGCTGCAGCTGCTGGGGCTCTGGGGAAGGGATGCTGAGGGGGTGCTCAGAGGGAAAGCACTTATTTCTCCCTCTGCTCACTTGCAGGGGTTTTGTCCTAGGGAAGCAGATGTTCAGCACCTGCTCTCTGCTTGGTCGCTGCTAGGGGATTATCTACGGGGCTTGGGCATTGCAGGTGTGGTGGGTTTTTAACTTATTAAATAAGGCTGGGAGGGCTGTGTTGTCTACAGAGCTGTGCTGCAGTTGCACCCTGGTAGAGCTGATCCCTTCATTTGGTATCCCCTGGGACAGAGGGGAGGGCTGGAGCATTCCCTGGCAGTGCCGTGGGACTGACCTACTTCAGTGCCATGAGGACCTGCACATGCAGAGTATTGATTTTTCTATGTGAAAGCAGCAGTTTTAGCTTGAGTGGATTATTATTCGTGGC
Source organism: Melanocharis versteri (assembly GCA_013397845.1). NCBI lineage: Eukaryota > Metazoa > Chordata > Aves > Passeriformes > Melanocharitidae > Melanocharis > Melanocharis versteri. The sequence goes on along the minus strand of VZTG01008541.1, from coordinate 128,875 downwards.
CCCAAGAATCCTGTGAACTCTGTGGGTGACGGTTTTCTCTGTTTTCTTGGTGTTTCTGGAGTGGCAGGATGGGGAGGCAGAGAACAGCCTGTTAGATGTTTTTAGATGAATCAAACTTAGCACCAGTCTTGGCGATCATTTGATTTTTCTCTGAGAACTGGTGTGGAGGGGGTATTTTTAGCTGTGCAGCCAAATTCCTTGTCTGGTTGTTTTCTCCTGCCTGTTTTCCTTGCCTTGGCTGAATCTCTTCTCCAGACACCTCCACAAGCCCTTGGACAGCACAAGTGACAAGTATCTACACATTCCCCTTGGAAGAGCTGCTGCTTTTCCCCCAAGGCAGCTGCCCTTATCTGGCCTGTTGTATGCTCTGTTTAGAAAGTACTAACACATTTAATTATGGTTGATTAAGCACCTGGGGATAATTATCTCAAGCAAGCCCTAATATCAAAGCAGCATTCGATCGAAATGCTGCCATTTCTCCAACACAGCTCATTGATGTCTCACTTATGGGAATGTGCCCACGTGTTTTGCTCAACAAACTACGCTTTTTGGAGAGAAAATCCCCTCTCACTCACTGAGTCCTGTGTGAGGGGCTTCTGATCCTGTGTGTTGCTGTCACCAGCACGTGCTGCAGAGTGCATTATGAGCAGGGGCATGATACAGTGCTAAAGGCTCGGCAGAGGATTCCAGCAAGGATTTGTTGTCCAGGGATCAGCACCCAGTTTTTCCAGCTGGGTTTGCTTCCCTTGCGTGGCTGGGTTAGGATTTGCTGTCATCTCTCCATGGCCTTTTGCAGCACCCTTCCCACGGCTGCTCATTCTGGAGAGCTGCGGAGGAGAAGCAGCATCTGTGGAGGAGAAGTGGCTTCTCAGATTTGCCATGCGGGCAGGGAATATCCTGGAGCCTCTGTAGAGGAGCAGGTGGCAAGTCCCAGTGCTGGGGATGGCATAAAAGGATGTTGGCAGATCCCCTCGGTCCCTGGGAACAGCAGGATCAGCCTCCTCTCGAAGCACAGCAACCCTGTATAACACGGGAAAAATCATCATTAGCCCTGCAGGCACTGTGACACATAAGGACCAGCTCTGGCTTACCAGCTCTCAGTGAGATAAGCTCATTGCTGGATAACTGGGGAGAACAGGAGATGTGCAGTAAGCCCTCCCTTCAACCTTTGCTCTTAGTGCTGCTGGAGCTGGCACCGCATCCTTCCTCCACAGACAGCCAGGCGTTTCCTGGGGGCTGCTAATAGACCACTTAAGGAACAGGGCAGCCCCCTCGAGAGTTGAAAAACCAGCCAGGGTTAGGACAGAGTGGGGTGGGTGTCCCCGGGCAGGTGCCCAAAGCTCCAGGCAGAGATCTCTGGATACAGCGTGGTTCTGTTTCTGCCCAGGTTGAAGCCTCGCAGGATGGTGCAGGACCTTCGTGTGTAACCCCCCGGGCTCCAAGCAGTGCTGCCGGGCCCCAGGCCCCTCTGGAGATGAATCTTTGCTGGAACGAGATCAAAAAAAAATCCCACAGCCTTCGGTAAGAGTCCTGCCTGGAGCAAGCTCCGGGCTGGCCTGGCCTTCCAGCCTTGCCTGCTGCTTGTGATTGTCAGGAGGTTTTTGAACTTTTTTGCTTGATGAGCCACATGAATTCACAGTGACCTTGGCTCAGCTCCCCCTCTGGTCCACAGGCTTTTGAATCTCCTTTTGCTAGAAAGCATCTCCTCCGTTTCTACCCATCCCAGCCTCTCCTCCCTCCCCTCCTTTCCTCCTTCTTGCTTTCTGCTGCTCTCTCTATCCTCTGCCACCTCTGCAGTTGTCTCTTTTTGCCCCATGGCTTTGCCTCCACCTCCTCTGTACCTGTCCCTTTGCTGGGAGCCCTCTCCACTCCGTGAGGGGAGCATGCCTTCCAGACTGTCAGAGTTTGCAGCTCCACAGCCAGCATGACAGAGAGCTTAACTGGGGCGTGTTAATTGTCTCCTGCCTTAATCCAAGGCTCCTGGAAGCTGCCCAGACATGTAAATGCCATCCCAAGCCCCCTGTGCTAGCCAGAGCAGTTCTGACCCACAGGCAAACACGGAATGACTGTCCTCTGCTCTGGGCTCCAGGGTGAGGAATAGCTTCAGTTTCCGTCCCCAGTGCTTCCATGCCTCACCCCAGCTGGCAGTGTAGCCTCTCTGCTGGCTGGGGGTCATCACAGCCCATGCTGCCAGTCGCTGAGGAGGTCCTTGGTGTCCCTGGGAGTCAGCACCCAGCCACAGTGCTGTGCTTCCCCTCCCCAGGGAACCTGCTCCTCTCCGGTCTGTCTGTCCGTCTGCCATCTCACTGTCCTTGCTCTCCTGCCAGGGCTCGGCTGGAGGCCTTCTCTGACCACAGTGGGAAGCTGCAGGTGCCTCTCCAGGAGATCATCGACTGGCTGGGGCAGAAGGATGAGGAGCTGTCAGCACAGCTGCCCCTGCGGGGCGATGTGCTCCTGGTGCAGCAGGAGAAGGAGACGCACGCGGTACGTTCCTCGTGCCTCCCCTGCTCACTGCTGTGATGGGCTGGGGGTGGGCAGCCTTGCCTGGGACCCCTGGGACCCCTGCCTCACGTCACTGCCCGTGCCACAGCCTGGGGGTGCACCAGTCCTTGACTATCTGCATCTCTGCTTCCCGAGAAAAAGCAGAGCCCATCTGGTTTTAGACAATAAACCCACATTACAGCCTCGAGGCACCTGCAGCTGGTAGTGAACCCTGCCATTTGCAGTGGCTTCCCTATGTCCTGCCTCTCACTGGCCTCTGCTTTGGGGAGGCTGGTTGGTCGAGGGGCAGTCCTGTGGCTGGGACATGAGTGGTGCCTGCAGGAGCACATTATCATCGTATCTGAGACTGGGGTACGCCCAGACAGATCAGAGGTTCCTGCTCCCATGTTCAGAACATTCTCTTCTCACTGCCAGTGGCTGTTGGGCTTTAGTTGTTCTTACCTTGAAAACAAAAATAAAATGTTTACTGCTGCTATCCCTCATCCTTGCTGGAGCTTCCCTGGTGCACAAACAGCCCATCCAGCAGACAGCACTGGTGTGGGAGCTGCAGTTGGCGGGGAAGAGAGGACATAATAAACCAGCGTGCCTCTGAAGTCCTCCCTGGCAGATGTGCTGCTTTGGGGCATCCTGCTGTTCCCCTCCTTGCTCCTGCAGCAGCTGGACCTGTTGCTGAGCAGCTGCTGGAAGGACTGTTAGCGTGGCCATGCTCTCGCTGCACGAGTGAGGAGCATCTCCAAGCAGCGCCTCTGAAAGCACCATAAATAAAACAGCTCCTCTTGTGCAGCCCTGGCTCAACACACCACTCTGGGCTCGCTGTTCTCTCTCCCCACCCCAGCGAAGCTGCAGGCCAAACCTCTGCCAGAGCCACCTTCTGGCAGGTGGTCATTCCTTCCCTGAGCTGCAAAAATATTTTCCTTAACGTTGACTTCTCTCTGTGCCTCCAGTGAGGTTCAGGCCTTGGGGTGAATAAATCACTGCAGCATTTGGCAAGGGGGCAGCCAGGGCACAGCTTTCTGGCTCAGCCTGCTGTCTTATCTCTGTGCTCTTGTCTCCAGGCTTTCATGGAAGAAGTGAAGTCTCGGGGACCATACATTTACTCCGTCCTGGAGTCAGCACAGGCTTTCCTTTCCCAGCACCCATTTGAGGAATTAGAAGAACCAACTTTGGAAAGCAAAGGTTTGTGGAGCTCCCCCTTTTTTGTTCTCTGGTTTCACAGCTGCTCCTGGGCTGGCCTTGAGAGGGTGGAGCGGAGGTGGCTGGTGTGGCACAAAGCAGCACATCAGTGCTCTGCCTCACACCACCATGCCCAGGCTGTGCCCAGTCCTTTGGCCAAAGGTCAGGCTGGCACAGAGCAGTGTTGCTGTCCCAGGAAAAGGCAGAGGCTCCTGGTGCAGTCCATGGTGAGGGCACCTCCTGAGGCAGCACCAGATGTGCTCTGAGGTGGGTTTTAAAAGGCAGCTTGTAAGGATAGAGAAGCTGGATACCTAGAGGAGCTGATGCAGAGGTGGATACTATTCTTACTTGTTTTCCTTCCCTTTTTCCAGTTTTCCCTAGATTTTTTTCTCTCCCATTTCCCCGTCCTCCCTTCATCCTTTGCCCCGCTCTCCTCTGGGTTGGGCTCTCATTTTTGCTCCCTGTTCCCCTCCTGCTTTGCCTTCCCAGATGTGTCTCCCCGGCACCGGATCCAGAACATCAGCCGCTTTGTCTGGAAGCAGGCGAACGTGGCCAGCGAGCTGTGGGAGAAGCTCACGGCCCGGTGTGTGGACCAGCACCGCCACATTGAACGGACACTGGAGCAGCTGCTGGAGATTAAAGGGGCTATGGAGGAGCTCAGCACGACCCTGGACCAGGCTGAAAGCGTGCGGGAGACCTGGGAACCCATCGGGGACCTCTTCATTGACTCCTTGCCAGAGCACATCCAGTCAACCAAGGTACTTCTGGCTCTGGGAAGGCTCCAGCCTCGGCCCTGGAGGTGATGAAGTGCTGCTTCCCAGGAGGACAGAGCTGCTCCCGTGGGCTGCTCAGTCCAAGGCAGCCTCATTACCTGGGATCTCAGGGCCAAGTCCTCCTTCCCACAGCCCCCCTGCTTTGTGAGGGGGGTTTTGGCCAGCAGTGTCCTGAGCAACTGGCCATGCTGAGTGCCTGGTCAAGGCACAGACCTTACACAGGTACAGTGGCTCAGTGTAGTTGAGTCGTTGTCCCTATTTCATTTATCAGGAGTAATCTGCAGCCTGGTTGGTTTGGTTGGGTATTTTATCCCCTGCTAAGGTTCCCTGTGGGAGGGATAGTCAGCAGTGGCTTGGCAGCCACTAGCCCACCCCAGCTTGTAGCAAAGGAATCAAATCCGAGTCCTGGCTACTCACCTGCTTCTTCTCCTTCTCCCCCTGCTCCGTGCCTGTGTCCCTGGGCATTGGACTCCAGCTGTTCAAAGAGGAGCTCTCCCCCATGAAGGATGGGGTGAAAGTGGTCAATGATCTTGCACACCAGCTTGCCATCTCAGATGTCCACCTGTGCATGGAGAATTCCCGCACCCTGGAGCAGATCAACACCCGCTGGAAACAGCTGCAGGTGGGAAGGAGTCAGGAGCAAGCGCTGCAAACAAACCACGGGCAGGAGGATGCTGGGAAGGGCTGTCACTGCTGAGCTTCAAGGATGATAAAGTAAGGTTTGGCACAGCAGGGATGTGTAGCTGGTGTTCCTGGAGGAGAAGTTCAGTGTGAGGAAAGTGTCAGGTAAATCTGCAGAGATCCTGGTCGGGAAAAGGCAGTGGGAGGAACAAAGGGAGAATCAGGATGTGTTGGTGGAGCGGGTCAGTAGCAGCTGTGACTGCTTCGATGTCTGTGAGAATGTGGATCTGGTGAGCTGGAGATGTGGCTGTGCTGCCTCAGCCTGTGGCAGGAGGCGTAGAGGGTTTAACAGGCTCGGGGATACAAACACCAGGATAGGAGAGGAAGGAGGAGCATCTGTGTGCTGGGGCATGTCTGAGTCCACCCACAAGCCTTCCCGAATGGGTCATCAATCCAAAATGCCTGTTGGACTGCCAGTGAATTGTTCTTCAATTCTCCAGGCCTCCATAAACGAACGCCTGAAGCAGCTCCAAGATGCCCACCGGGACTTTGGACCGGGCTCCCAGCACTTCCTCTCCTGTACGTGAGTGGGACCCTCTGGCTTCTGCCACAAGGTTGCCTCTGCAGAGCAGCCTGGGCTGTGGCACAGGAAAACAGGGTGCCAAGTCCTGTTGCTGAGCCCAGAGCCATGCACGAGGCTGGAAAAGGGCCCAGGCTGGTGCCCGGTGCACAGGAGCCAAAGCAGGAGGCATCTCCAAAGTTGGCATTGTGCTGCCTCACCTTGTGGGACCAAGGGTGGGACGTGAGTGTGCTTCCCTGCAGAGCACAGAGCTGTGACACTCGCAGCAGCAGCTCCCAGGGGACACTGGGACTGTGTCAGCCTCAGAGCAGGACAACAGATGGCAGGAAAAGGCAGTCCCTCATATCCCATGTTAGTTATTTGGAGGCTAAAAACGTGCATTTTTCAGGAGGTTTTCATTCATGTGGCGAGGCAGAGGGATGCTGCTTCTACGGATCAGAGCTGTTGGCTGACAGCTCTCAGACCTGCAAAGGGTGAGCAGCAGGTTGTGCTCCTGAGCCTGGAGTCTGTCCTTGGAAATACTGAGCCCTGCAGTCTCTGGATGTCAGTGGGATTTGTTGGCCTGTGCTTCTCTATGTCCTCCTATCTGAAAGGAAGGATGACTTTTCCAGTTGCTGGGATTGATACGCTGCCTGTGAAAAAGGAAAATAACTGAGGGTCATGCCATGGCTTCCATCCTCTATATAACACAGGGTGGCAGGCAGCTGGTATGGGATGGATCCTCATCTTCCCAAGTTACTGCAGCTGGCACACAGAGCAGGAATAACAGGAACAACAGATGCTTTGGGTGTCTGAGCCTGGTCATAACAGGTGGTGCTGTGTCTGTGTGCTCAAATCTCATCTGCTATGAGCCCTGCCCACTGGTGACCACAAGGTTGCCTTGGGCATCATCAAAAGCATCAGGGAACGTCTCTTCCTGAGTTCTGAGCTCAGCCAGATACAAAGCCCCTGTCTTGAGAGACAAGATGTCTCTAACAATACCAGCAGTCTTGTGCCTTTCTTATAGGCAGCATCCCCTTGCCTGCACCAACACCTCCAGCTGGTGATTTGGGAAGACACAGCCTTTGCAGAGGCACCCACCTGTTGGCACAGTCCTGCTGGGCTGGCATCAGAAACAGCATCAGCGTAGAGGAGCATTTGGTGTTGGTCTGACACGTGTCTCTCTCCTTGCAGCCTCTGTCCAGGTCCCCTGGGAGCGAGCCATTTCCCCCAACAAAGTGCCATACTACATCAAGTGAGTGTGTTCCCAGACACAGCCTGAGGTCTCCTCTGGCCTGGCAGGATCAGGAATTGGGCACCAATTAGGAGGGGGGGGCAGTGAACAGGCTGGAGTGAGAACTCACCTCCTGTGAAGCATGTCTTCCCCAGCCTGGCAGAGCCGGGCTTTCCCTGCCTGCTGGGATGCCCAAGATGAGGGCAAACCCTGACTGGAAGGAGATGGGGCTGGCAGCAACTGGGGATATCCTGCTGTGGGCATCCTTCATGTGGCTGGAGAGTGTGCTCAGTGGGATGCAGCAGTGTCTGCAGACACTGAAACACTCGCTCCCAGCGCTGGCCAGGTCCTTTTTTTAATCTCTCACGGCAGCTTTCGGTTACCAGATTGACTCTTGTTCTCCATCTATTTTCCTTACAGCCACCAGGCCCAGACGACGTGCTGGGACCACCCGAAGATGACAGAGTTGTACCAGACGCTGGGTAAGGAGGCTGTCACAGAACCATTTGAGTAGTCCCTGCCTTTTTGCAGCATGGGGTGCATGTGAGATTCCCCCAGGCCACCTGCTCCCCTCTGTGGCTTGGGGTCCCCCAAAGCAGTGGGCTGTGACCCCTGCCAAGCTCTGCTCCTCACTCTCCTGCATGTGCTCTGCTTCTGCTGGTGGGGCTGGGGTCTGGGAGCTGCAACTGCTGCTTCCTGCCCTGGAGATAAGGAGGTTGTGCCGTGGTTTTATTCTCGTTTTCCTGTGTCACTGCAGCGGATTTGAACAACATCAAGTTCTCGGCGTATCGGACGGCCATGAAACTCCGGCGGGTGCAAAAAGCCCTTCGATGTGAGTGTGGGAAGTGTTTCCCTCCTGCTGGGTCTCCCTCAGCGAAGGCATTAAACTAACACAAGCTTTTATCAGTACATCAAAGGCAGGAGGCACCAGGGGATAGGTAGCTGAGGCGAGAAACCAGGAGGATCAGCCTGGGAAGCTGAGCAAATCCACCAGTCTGTGTCAGCGCCTTTCTTTACAGGCTTGGGGTGGAAATGACTCAGGCGCAGGTGTTAGCCAGAGGGGTATGAGAACAAAGTGGTCCAGCTCAGAGTTACAAAGCTGTGGAGTCAGGTGGGAGTTCACCAAGCAGCTCCAAAGGAGCATGGAGAAGGTGTGGATGCAACTGAGAGATGAAACCAGCCTTACTGGCAGGGACAGAGAGGGCTTCACCACTTAAAGAGGAGGAAGGGAGCCAATAAACCCAACTTCTGCACTGTTGGTGAAAACTGGAGGATCAATAGCCAGGTGAATATGATACGACAGGAGTTCAAACATCTCTCCAAGAGGTAGCTGCTCCTTGGAAACTGCTGAGGAGTTTCTGGTGGAACTGGCAAGCAGGCAGATGGGAATCTGATAGATGCAGCATCCTTGGCTGCTCGGAGCTTTTGACAAGGCCTCTCACCTAACGCTCTGTCAAAATTAAGCAGCCACAGGCTGAGGGAAACCCCCTCCTGAATTAATCATTCATGAGAGGGAGGAGGTACAGCCAGGCAGCAGACCTGTGCTCCCTGACATCCTGTGAAAGGCCTGGAAGAAGGCAGTGAGTCAGGGTAAGAGGATGTTGGGTTCTCGAGGGAGTCGAACCCTGGCTGTGGAGTATTTTCATGACACTGGGGTGATCAGGCTGTCCTGTACCCAGGGACATTTAGGGATGATGTTATGCAAATGAAGAAAGCAGCAGTTGGCTTTTGCTACCCTGTAAAGGTGTCCATGCAGCAGCAGGCAAGGTGTGGAGAGGAAACAAGTGCAAAGAGCAGAGGAGAGCCCTCCCAGGTGCTGCTTGTGCATCTTTGGTTGTGCATCTCCTGCATCTCACATGCTGCACTGTCACCTTCTTTCCAGCCCAGAAATGACTTGAATAAGTGCTCTTTATTCAGGATACACTTGAGAAAAGGGCAAAGAGGTTGCCAAGGCAGCTTTCCCATAATGAGAAGTTTGGTGGAGTGGCTGTGTAGGAAAGAGGCAGTGAGGGATAGATCAGAGCCATATGCAGTCGTGGGCAGTGTGGACATGAGGGTGGGCAGGAGCGATACTCCCTGGCACGGGAACTGGGGCTTCCCAGTGCAAGTGTAGCAGCTTTGACAGGAGAAGGGAGGATTTTTCCACAGAGTGAACTTACAGTGTGGAAAAGGCACACAATCCCCTGGGTACTGTGAACATAAATGTTCTCAAAGATAGAAAAACTTTCAAGAAAGAAATATTGCTGGTTGCTAACACAGTAGCACGTACAACCTGCAGCTACAGAAATCTGAAAGCAGGGCAGCCAGAGCAGCTCATGCTGTCCTAGACCTGTTTTGGGTTTATGCCTCAACTCCCTCACCCTGTCAGAGCTGGAGACAGGACTGATCCATCTCTGGGCAGCTGCTTGTAGGGTCTGTGTGGGTCTGTGCCCCCTCACCTTCCCACACCAGCCCCACAGGGCCCTGGCACGTGCAGAGAGGCCAGCACTGGGCTCTGCACAGAGCCTTCCGTGGATAGCATTTTCATGGCCGTGGCTGGACACAGCAGTGGGGAAGGAAGGCCACAGAGAATGGTGGCTCAGGGTGGAGATGTGGTATTTTGGGAGAGGTTTACAGGCAGGAGAGAGATTCTAGGAGCTGCGCCCATCCTGCCAGCATCTTTCCCAACACAGTGGGACAAACACTGCCCTAGGTTAGGGCAGGGCTGCATCTCTGTCCTCTTGGTTCTCACCTCTCTCATTTTCCCTCTTCCCCTCCATCCCTCTGCCTGTGATTTCTGTGCAGTGGACATGGTCACCCTGGGCACGGCTTTGGAAATCTTCAATGAGCACGACCTGCAGCCCAGCGACCGGGCGATGGACGTGGTGGAGGTCATCCACTGCCTGACCGCCCTCTACGAGCGGCTGGAGGAGGAGCGGGGCATCCTGGTGAACGTGCCCCTCTGCGTGGACATGAGCCTCAACTGGCTGCTGAATGTCTTTGACAGGTACCTCTCCCTCAGTGTCCCCCGAGCTGTGGGGCTGCCATGCTGGGGAGGAAACCTCCGTGCTGCTCTTCCAGCTGGCAGTGCTGCAGAAAGGTTCTGGCTGCCTGCTGAGGGGGGCTGCCTGCTGTGTGCTTGCCTTGATGACCCCCCCACCAAAAAAGCCACTCTGGAACATTTGCCAACCTGTGCAGTGTCTCTCCTTGCAGTGGCCGCAGCGGGAAGATGAGGGCTCTCTCCTTCAAGACGGGCATTGCATGTCTGTGCGGGACAGAGGTCAAGGAGAAGTTTCAGTGTGAGTCCCTTGTCTCCCTGCCCCAGAACCTGTTGTAAATTAACCTGGGGAAAACAGGAGTGGTTTTGTTTCCTGGCTTAGATTTTCTTTGCCAGGGAAGAGCAAAGAAACAGCTTCTCTGCAGTGACTAAGCTGCTTGCATCATCACCTCTCCCTCCCTCCCTAGGCCTACGCCACCAAAATTAGGAGGCGTTTTTGTAGACTGACTGGTGCTGCAGTGATCTTGCTTGCATGGCACTGTAAGGAACAGTGCAGAGAAGGCTCACAGGAAAGTTATCCAATGCTTTCCAGAAGGAAAATACCAGGGGGTGCATGCCTAGGGGCAAGTAGGTTTCAGAAAAATTGCTTTCCTCACTGCATTTTGACCATGGAATACCGTGGAGGGGAATATTGTGTGGCATAGGGAGCACCAAGGGGTTAAGTAAAGGAATTGGGCTGATTCATAGAGGACAGGCTAGCTGTGGCTGTTACAGAAATTATGTATGTAACCCCTCTCCGAAGAAGACTCTAAACTGGCTTTTAGGAGCTGGAAGGATACTGGGAAAGCTTATTTAATCATAGCTCAGTTTTTCCCTCTTATCTGAGGAGGCGGTCAGTGGGGTCCCCGGTGTGACCCACACACTTCTCCCTGTGCCTGCCTGCTGTTGGGGTGTCAGCTGTGTGTCCGTCCTGCCCGCAGATCTCTTCAGCCAAGTGGCGAACGCTGGGGGACTGTGCGACCAGCGGCACCTCGGTGTCCTGCTCCACGAGGCCATCCAGGTCCCACGCCAGCTGGGGGAGGTGGCAGCGTTCGGGGGCAGCAACGTGGAGCCCAGCATCCGCAGCTGCTTCCGCTTTGTGAGTGCGTGGTGGTGGCCCTCAGCCTGTCTGCAGCAGCTGTGCTGTCACAGGCTCCCAAGGTGGCAGGGGACCTGCACCTCACCGCGGCTGCGTCCCAGCTCTGAGCAGCCCCTTCCTCTCCCCTCCCCAGAGTAATGGGAAGTCTGCCATTGAGGCATCCCAGTTCCTGGAGTGGGCCAACCTGGAGCCACAGTCCATGGTGTGGCTGGCGGTGCTGCACCGGGTGACCATGGCCGAGCAGGTGAAGCACCAGACCAAGTGCTCCGTCTGCCGGCAGTGCCCCATCAAGGGCTTCAGGTAAGGGTTGTGATACAGGACCCTGGCCCCAAGGGGAGTGTGTGCTGTCCTGCAGGAGAGAGCTGAGTTTGCTCTGCATGCCTGGGGGAGCCTGGAGCTCTGCAGCCAGCAGTGTTTCTGGCAGGGCAGAGCAAGTGCTTGGTGCTTTTCTGGAGACTTCAGCCATCAGCACTGTGGGTTCACTGGGGTGTTAGAACAACACAGGCCACCTCTGTCCCCTCCCACTGACCTCTTCTTGGGCTTTAAACACATGTTTTTGATGGCTTCCAGTGCTTCCCTATGGCCTCTTGACCTCTCCAGGTATCGGAGCCTGAAGCAGTTCAATGTGGATATCTGCCAGACCTGCTTCCTCACAGGGCGAGCCAGCAAGGGCAACAAGCTGCACTACCCCATCATGGAGTACTACACCCCGGTATGGAGCTGGGCTGGGCTGGGGGGTCCCTGGCTCAGAGCAGGTCCCACTGGTGGCAGCAGCCTTGTGATGTTTGGGCTGGTGCAGCCCCGCAAGTGGATCCCTCGTGTAGTTTTGTACCCTCTGCATGCTGGAGGCTGCCTGTGTCTCTGCTCTTCTGGGGCTTGTGGTGAGCAGGATGCATGGTCCTCAGTGCCCATCTTGGCCTGTGCCAGGCCCCAGGACAGGCTGACAGAGCTGCCATGTGCCCTTCTTGCTTCCTCAGTTTTATCTGCCCCTGCCCCCACGGAGCTCATGCCCAGCCTGAGGGGATTTCTTTCCTGTGGGTGCTGAGCTGTGGTCCCCCACTTTTCATTAAGCAGCACCTTTGTCATATTTGTGTCTCTGCAGACCACATCCAGCGAGAACATGAGAGACTTTGCCACGACACTGAAGAACAAGTTTCGGTCCAAGCAGTACTTCAGCAAGCACCCACAGAGAGGTTACCTGCCCGTCCAGTCTGTGCTCGAGGCTGACTTCTCTGAGACGTGAGTTGGCTGTGCCCTGGGTTATGTCTTTTGACCCAGAATGAGACATGGGTTCCGTGGATGGAAGGACCATCTCAGCTCGTACAGGGCTCCTGGGGGAGGGCTGGAGGAGCGCTTGCTCTGGGGTTGATATGACACCTTGTTCTTGACAGAGCGGAGATTTCAGTCTCCCTGTCCAGCCTGTCCCTGGCTCTTCTCAGCCAGGTGAGATCAGCCTCTCCCGAGCCCTGCTGACCAGTGTGCATCTCTTGCAGCCCAGCCTCCTCCCCGATGTTACCGCACGCTGACACACACTCCCGGATCGAGCACTTTGCCAGCAGGTACCACCACTGGCCTCTGCTGTCCTGCCTGGGCACAGAGCACGACCCTGATGGGTGTGGGGGGAGGTTGAGGCAGATGTGTGGTCACAGACCCCTCCACCCTTCCCAGCATGCTGCACAGCCAGGCAAACCTGCCTGGGACATGGCTGATACCATACAAATTGGCAGCAAAGACCGTGCATTTGACAGCAGATGTCTCGGTGGTGCAGCAGCCTCCATGTATTGTCCTGCTCTTCCCAGTACGAGCTGCTGGATGGATTCTCACCTGGCCCATCCCTCGGTGTCTTGTTCTGTTCTGTGTCCTCACCAGAGCTGTTTGCCAGCTTCCCACTGCTGCTGCCTTGTGGTTTGTAGTGCCTCTGCCCTCGCCATGGGGACCTGAGGAGTGCAGGGAGCCTGTACTTGTAGCTCAGGCCCTAGGCTGGAGCTGGAATTCTTACACCCCTTTCTTTTGCTTGCGAGAGAGGAGGCAGAGCTGACTGCACAGCAGCAGCAGCTCTTTATTCCAGAGACTTACACTCAGAGCAGCAGTGTATTTTGGTTTTTAAAGAGGCAAAACTCTCTAGAGCCTGTGCAGAGGGGCAGACTGGTGCAGGCCAGGTGGGAGACCTTGCCAGAGAGGAGTCTTGCAGGGGCTGCCCTAAGTAGGAGCAGACATTCAGGGTGTCTCTGACCATATCTCAACCTTTTCCTCTTCCCGCCAGGCTTGCAGAGATGGAAAGCCAGAACTGTTCCTTCTTCAGTGATAGCCTGTCCCCTGACGACAGCCTGTAAGTTCTGTCTCCTTTCCCTTCTCCTCACCTCCTGATGAGTCAGGGCTCCTGTGGCTCTATCCATGCCTAGCCGGGGTACAGAAATGCTTTCCTTCCCAGTCCCATTGAGTGAGAGGCTCTTGGGCACCTCCAGCTACCAGCGATGCTGAGCCCCTTCTGAGCTCTAGGCCTGGAGCAGCCAGGAGCTCCCCTAGGAAACTGCCTCCCTCAATGCTGTCCTTCTCCAAGGGCACAGAAATCCCATGATTTTCCTAATCAAGGTGTTTCTCCACCTGGTGGGACAGGGACGAGGACCAGTACCTGCTGCGCCATTCCAGCCCCATCACCGACAGAGAGCCTGGGGGCAGCCAGCAGGTTCCAGGAAGCCTCAACATGGACGACAAGGGAGAGCTGGAGCGAGTCCTGGCCCACTTAGAGGATGAAAACAGGTAGAGACAGGGGCAACTCTGAAAGTGGGGGTTATAGCCTAAGAAGGGGGGAAGGGACTGGAGAAGCCTTTTGGAGCTCAGAATGGAGCCAGGGGATGCTGCTGGGTCTGGAGGTGGGGATTGCAGATGCTGAGAGGGCAGTTTTGGAGGGTGTCTAAGCTGAGCACTAAAACTCAGTGCAAGTGTGCTTTCCAAGGAAGGGAGATGACTCTGCTCCCCAAAATTTTCCTTCCCACGTCCCCAGAACCTGTTCCCACCTGAACCCCAAACTGGTTGAAGTGAGCCCAGGGCACTCTGCCTTTCTTGTCCCTGAACCCCTCGTGAACAGTGGTAGTGCTGCTCTGTCTGGACCACACAGGGTGAGGCTCTGGGCAGGGCAGATCAGCTCAGGAGGTGATGCATTCCCTGCCCTTGTTTTCAGCCTCTTGGGAAGTGATTGCTTATCTGTGAGCTGCCTGAGTGGGGTAGAACCACAGACAGGCCACTCTGCAGTGCAGCATCCTGGCCCTTAGGCTTCACAAATGGCAAAGCTTCGTCTGAGTCGTGGGCCACCCCTGTGTGCCGCTCCCGGGTGTTTCCAGCAGTCTCTAGGAAGGATTGTGGGGATGCTGACCTGGGCTGTCCTGCAGGATCCTCCAGGGAGAGCTGAGACGTTTGAAATGGCAGCATGATGAGGCAGTGGAGTCTCCAACCTTGGCTGCAGGCTCTCCCGAATCGGTGCAAGACCCGCGTAACGACGAGCTCCTGGCAGAGGCGCGAATCCTCCGGCAGCACAAGAGCCGCCTGGAGACACGGATGCAGATCCTGGAGGACCACAACAAGCAGCTGGAGTCGCAGCTGCACAGGCTGAGGGAGCTGCTGCTGCAGGTACGCTCAGAGCAAGGGTGGCGTGGGCTTTGCCACAGCAGAGCTATGACAATGGCACAAAGGGGATGGGCAGAACAGGGGAAGCCAAGGACAGAGGATCACGACAACCTTCTCACAATAACTCTTCTCACTCCAGCCTCCAGCAGAGTCAGAAGGCAATGGTTCAGCAGCCTCTTCCTTGGCTTCATCTCCACATCAGTCAGAAGGCAGCCAGGCAAAGGAGAAAGAGCACAACACCCCTGACACTGAAACTGCAGGTGAGGTTTGGGCTTGGGCTGAACTCCTGGTCCTGCTCCCTTGTTTCCATGCTGCAGGAAGCTGCCCACACCCTGCCATCCTGCAGAGGTGCTGGCAGCCAGGTGGATGTCCAGAGAGCCCTTTCATACCCACCTGCCCTCCTTCCCACTGCAGACGAGGTGGAAGCCAAAACCCAGGAAGTCAGCATGTGCCTGGAAGACATAATGGAGAAGCTGCGGAGCGCCTTCCCCAACTCCCGAGGTACTTGAGTGAAATCCTCCTCTCTCGCTTCTTACTGCTCCCTCAGGTGAGGTTTTCCCCACAGAGCCCTGCCCCGATCCCAGCTTCCCTGCGACAGCTGATGACCCGCAGCGCTTCAGCCAAGAGCTTTGCTGCTGCAGTGCTGCTGGGACGGGTGCGTGGCTTGGGAACAGAGGAGGAGGAGGAGGCTTCACACTGCAAGGAGAGACGATCAGAGCTGCCAAGAGCACAGAGCAAACAGATCCCTGTGATGAGCTGCAAGGCAGCCTCCTGCCCTGCTCAGGACCCTGCACCCCGCGGGGCTCCCACCGTGAGGATGGACAGACCTGCCAGCACCCACCTGCAGCGACAGCTTTGAGCCACCTCCTGGCTTCATCCCTGTCCAGACCCCTCTGCAGGAGAGGTCGAGGCCCCAGTTGCCTGGTGAGATGGAAGCAATGGTGCAGGCTCTCCTGGCTGCTCATGAACGGCTCTTCCCAGCAGGGATGGAGACTGGGAGATGTGTGTGTGGACGGCACTCCGCTCACTCAGTGGGTTTTGGTGTTGGTTATTCTGCTCTTTCTGTCTGTGCTCCAGTCCAGGAGCAGCACTTGGTCTCTTGCCCGGGCTGCCAGAGGGAGACATTGCTTGGTGCCAGCACTAACATGAGGTGGTGGTCTGCCCATGCAGACTCTTGCCCACTTTCTGCCATCCCTGAGCAGGATCCTCCTGGCTCTGCAGCACCCCTGTTCTAACCAGGTGGCTCAGGGTCCTGTTTTCCTGACCTGTCTATTTCTCTTTCAGGTATGACCTCCCTTATCTAACACCTCCTGTGAGCCAGAGGCTTTTCCTAACCAGCTACCTGGCTGCTTTCCTCCCCCCCTCTCCCTGCCATGCTCCCTGTGCTGCAGCAGACCTCACACAGACTCCCTCCGAGCTGGTGGTGCAGGATGCTTGCCAGCTCCAGAAGATCTCAGGGGAACATAGGTCATGCAGGAGTGGGACTGTGGGCTCCCCAGGAGGCTGGTTTGGTCACTCGGCCACAGTGTCCAAGCCTGGGTGGGATGGTTCAGAAGAAAGAACTGAAATGAAAACTGCCTGTCTCCCCTGGCACCCACGGGCTGCTGCCTCTGCCTGCAGCCCTCGGGGGATGCAGAGCTCAGCATCCCACTCTTCATTCGTGCCCAGGAGCCTCCAGGTTTATGGGCACCAAAACACTCCTGGAGCCACACAGTTTTTAAAATAACTCTTTATAACAGTAACCAGCTGCCAGCCTTACGGTTTGAACTCTGCCACCAAGGCTCTGCAGCCAGTCAGGCACATACCACCAGGAGAGAGTCTGTGGGGTTTATGGAGTAGGGATTGAGTCCATGTTAGAGCTTCAGCCCAGCTAGTAGCCTTATATTGAGAGGGTCTTTATAACAGAGCCTTATTGTTTAATTTGCATCTATTTCTATATATTATATATATATATATATACTGTACTTAAATACTCTCATGGACTCACTCTATTAAACTCAAATACCTTAAGTGTAGCTGCCCTTCACTTTCAGACCAGCCCAACTCCTGCTCCCACGGGAGCCAGCACCTTCCCTGTTGCTGGTGTTGCCTTGCAGGGCTGCTGTGAGGGAGCTCAGTGAGGGCTGGACCCACAGCAGGTACTTCATCCTGCCTGGTTTCCTGGGGTTCTGTGCCTTTGCCATGGCGCCGAGCGCCTGTCCTGCACAGACCCCGCTCCATCCCTGGGGAGCCTCAGCTCCTCCAGGGAGGGATTTCTCCAGCCGTACTCCAGCCCTGGGGCCACCTTGGTCTGTATAAAGTGCATGGCAGTGTGGGTGGGTGGCAGGACAGGCAGGGCACCTCCTTGCTACTCCCAGGGAGCAGCTGCCCTGCTGCTGTCCCCAGCTTTGAGTTGAGCTGTGGGGCTGGAGGCCCTCGTTGGAAGTGGGTCCCACGGGGCAGTGCAGGGAGGCTGTTCTGCCAGCTGGCAGGGCAGCTTGGGGGTGGTGGCTCCTGGTCCCCAGGGGTCCCTTGGGCTGGCTTTCTTGTGCTGTGTTATGTCGAGAAAGAGGCAGAGTCAGGTGAGGTAATGCAGAGCAGGGGCTGAGATGGCCCTGGTGCTCTGGGGCCACAGGTTGTGGGGAGATGAGAGGCTTGAGGCCTCGGGGCAGGGCAGGGCTGCTCACTGGGGTGAAATATCCGATTTAAACAGGGCTTGCAAGGACAGAGCCAGGGCTGTTGTTGCTGGCTGGGACAGGACACAGTGCTGAACTGTCAGGGGAGGAGGCGGTGACCAGGGCAGGGTGTCAGGCCCAGTGTGTTGGGCTTGGCTGTGGGGTGTTGGCGGAGGTGAGGAGCAGTGCCCACACCAAGGACAAGGCAGTGTGAGCCTTACAGCCAGGGGTATTCAGCATGTAGTGCTCCAGTGTCTGCTGGCAGCAGCATGCTGGCTGTCCTTGCTGTCCCCTGTCCCGGCCAGGTGAGTGGCAGGAGGGCAGTGTGGTGGCATTAGGGTGGTTTTGGGCATGCTGTGTCAGGCTGTGGGTGGGAGGGACCACAGGCCAGCCTGTGAGACCCAGCTGGACCCCTCTGTTATCCCAGGGGCAGAATGGGAGCAGCGAGGGGAGCAGCAGAGTGAGGTTTGGCCTGAGGGTGTGGTCAGGTGTGTCCAGCCTGGGGGGAGCTGGAGGAAGAAAAAGGGCAGGGTGAGGACAGAGCTGCTGGCCCCAGTGCCAGGCGTGGGGAGCAGAGGTGGCCAGGTTGGGTGCTTGGGCTGTGTTTGGGAGCCAGGATGTGTCAGGGAGGGGAGCAGGCTGGCTAATGCTCTGGTAACCATGTACTGTGGTGCTGCTGTCCTCACTGCTTTGTGGCATCTCTGCTCTGGAAAGAGAATAAATTTGTATTTATACTGAGACCTGGATCAGTGCTCTGGCCTCTTCTATCCATGCATCTCGGCTGAGTCAGCTCCCGTTGCTGTGCTGTCCTGGCCCTGCTCCTGCAGGGCTGCTGGGACACAGCCTGCACTCTGTCACCCTGGCTGTCCCCACCACTCGAGGCAGAACAGAAGCTCTGAGCAGAGCCCCAGGATGCCCAGACACAGGCATGTCCCCCAAGCACCATCTTCATCCTCTTCCAACAAGGCCTGTTCAGGCCGTGTGGCAGCCTGAGGGGTGGGACAGGGGCTGCGTGGGGACAGTCCCTCGTTCTGACCCAGAAATTTTGCTGTAGGAAACTCTTCAGCCTCAGGCAGGATGTAGACAGCAGTGGGATGCTGGGCAGGCAAGGCAGTCCTTTCCCTCCTTCCTCTCTGGAGCTCCATGAAGTTTTCAGTGCCCGGAGGTGTCTGGGTGCCTCAGTCCCAAGTGCTGCCCATGTTCACTGTGCCTCTGTGGCACAATGAGGGATTCAGATGAAGAATAGTTCAGGGCAAGGCCAGGGGCTCTCAGGCCCTCTCCACTGCCCAGACTTGGCTGATGGTGAAGCCTGCTCAGGATAGACGATTTTTGGGCTGGACCTGCACTCACCCGTGCCTGGAAGGGCTGGCAGTGCTGGGAAGAGGCCTGACACGGTGCCACTGCAGGGAAGCCTGGGGACACTCACACAGGAGAGATTCAGGAGCTCACGGGGGGTGAAACGCAGCCTCCCTAACCACCCCTCTCAGGAGAAGCACAGACTGCCCCATCCCTGTGCCACGGGCTCCAGGGCGAGGCGGGAGGTGTGGAATGGGATCAGGGAAGCCGGTCACGTTCAGGAACGAGCCCAGCCCGTGGTGCCAGGGAAGAGCTTTTATTTCTCAGCCAGCAGAGCCCGGCGGCGCCCAGCTGAAAGGCGCCGGAGCCGAGGAGTCGGGGCAGGGGTGCGGTGGGCCCGGCGGCGGCAGGGGGAGGACAGCATTGTTCCCGTGTCACTGCTGGGCCAGCCCCCAAGCCCCGGGCTCCCTCAGGGTACAGGAGCCTGCACTCCTGCCTGTGCTGTGCCTCTTTGTCAGTGGCCTGGCAGCCGTTCCCCCAGGCAGGGTAACTGGCCCTGCTCAGGGCTGCTCAGGGCCCTGCTCTTTGCTGCTCTGCTGCAGGGGTGCAGCACGCCCTTCTCTGGCTGCCGTGGGGCACGGGGGTGTTTCTGCCCCTCCACCCAGCTCCTCATCTTCCCCAGGGGTGAAGCTCTCTGGGGGGATGCCGCCTTTCCCAGCATTTTCTTGTCCGCTGCCTGCTCCCTGTTCCCTGCAGCTCGCCTCTCCCAGAGTCTCCCCAGATGTTTTATCCTCCAGCCCTGGGAGTCCCTCAGCTGGACCCAGCCCCTCGCTGGGAGGCCCCAGCTCTGAGGCTCTCTTCGGCTGAGCCTGGGCCTCACTCCCTGTGCCAGCTCCCTCTGCTCCACTCGCTCCTTGCTCCAACCCCTGCACTAGCCCTGCTGCCTTTGTCTCCCCTACTGTCCCACATTGCCCTGCTTCAGGCTTTTCCATTTTTGCTGGTAGACTCTCTTTCTCTTTGTCCTTCTCCACTTTCCCTTTCACTACTGCCTCCTCCTCCCTCTCCTCTTTTTCTTCCTTTTCTTCTTCCTTTTCTTCTTCCTTTTCTTCTTCCTTTTCTTCTTCCTTTTCTTCTTCCTTTTCTTCTTCCTTTTCTTCTTCCTTTTCTTCCTTCTCTACTTCTTCACCCTCTTTTAATTTCTCATCTTCTTCCTCTGCTCCCTTCTCCTCCTTCTCCTCCCTCTCTTTTTTGTCTTCCTTTTCTTCCTTGTCTACCTCCTCCTTCTCCTCTTCCAATTTTTCATCTTCCTCTGCCCCCCTCTCCACCTTTTCCTCTTCGCTCTCCTCTTTTTCTTCGTTTTCTTCCTCCTCCTTCTCCTCTTCCCTCTCCTCCTCTTTCTCATCTTCCTCCTCTGTTCCCAGGCTCTCTGGCCTTGCCCCACAGCTGCCCAGGTTTACTTCTTCCCCCACTGCTGTCCGATCCCTCCCTCCCACCTCCTCTCCCACAGGCTCTCCCCGTGCTTCTTCTCCTCCTTGTGCTGCCCCTTCACCCCCAGCCCTGGGGGTCCCTCGTTCTGCTTGGGGAGCCCCTGGTTGTCCTGTTACTTCAGTCTCAGCACCCTGCTCCCCCTGCCCAGGGGTGTCCCGGACCCCAGCCTCATCCTGAGGTGCCCCATCACCCACCTCCCTGCTCTCCCGCCCCTCACGGGCCTTCAGACCCTGGGACGACTGGAAGAGGCCCTGGTAGCGCTTCCGATCCTCCACGTGCTTCTTCCTCATCCTCTCCCCCAGCTGCTTCAGCTCCTTCTTCACCGCAGCCGCCATGGAGGGGTCGAGGTGAGCCACGCGCTGGAAGTCCTCCCGCGCCTCCCGCTCGTTCCAGACAGCAGCGTGGGCCTTTGCCCGCTTGAAATAGGCCTTGGCGTTGTCTGCCAGGAGAGAAGAGCCCTCAGTGGGGGTCCTGCAGCTCAGGGCCACCAGCCACAGGAGCTGGAGACCCTGGGGACCAGGGGACATGAAGCACGTGGGGCAGTGGGGTGTGGGGTGGACACACCTGTGGGGAGGGCAGGGAGACCTCGGCTGTGCACTGCCACTCTGCGGGCAGCAGGGCTCAGAGAGTGCAGGGATCATCATGGAGAGGGGAAGTGTGGTGTGGTGGGAGGGGGACATTGTGGGCTGGGGAAACCAGTGACATGAGCACTGTCATGGGCAGGGCAAACTGGGACACGGAGAGCCAGATGACACAGGTACTATCACAGGCAGAGGGACACGGGATGAGCATTGTCACAGATGGGGGATTCAGAGGACAGAGTCCCTGGGAGCCATGGGCACAGCAGGGGCTGGGATGCAGGGCACAGGTACCGTTGTGCTTCTGGAGAAGCTCCGTGGTGTGCTCCAGCACCTCGTAGTACTCGCCCAGCTCCAGCTGGCACTGGCAGTAGTTGAGCACCAGCGGCGTGACCAGGCTCTCCAGCTTCAGCCAGCCATCCTCCCACGGCTTCTCCTGCCCCACGAGCAACACAGGGCGGTTCATGGCTGTGCCCACCCCCTCCCAGGCACCCAAGGCACACAGGGAAGCACTCTGAGGTGTGACCCAGGCAGGGCTGGGGAGGTGTTGGTCCTGCTCACCTTGGCCTGGAGGTTCCTGAGGCAGATGACAGCCTCCTGGTACTTGGCCGCCGCCTGCGCGAACTCCCTGCGCAGGACGAGGCGGTTGCCCTCGCTGTGCAGCACAGGCACTGCTGCCAGCTTCTCCTCCTTGCTCATGGCCCAGGTGTCACGTTTGTACGCTGAGGGGTCCTCCACCTGCACAGGCAGGAGGAGCTGAGCGGCCTGTCCCAGCTGTTCCCGCTCTGGCAGCCGTCCCCGCCATCCCCCTTACCCGGAACAGCTCCATGATGAAGATGAGAGGCTGTGGCGTCCGCTGCAGCTCGTCCAGGTCATCGTAGCCAGTGCTGTGGTAGTCAAACATGTTGCCCATGCCACAGCGGTGCTTCTGGCCTTCCAGGGGGTCCCGTCCCTCCGCGATCCTCCGCATGCCCCTGGAGACCAGGGCATACATGCCTGTGTGCTGCAAGGAGGGGAGCACCCCACTCAGCCTGGGGTGCTGAGGCCAAGTGGCACCCCGTGTTTGTACCAGACAAGGCCGGAGCATCTCTGGGATGCATGATCCTGTGCCCTGGCTCTGCAGGAAGGAGGGAAGTGGGTGTCCACGGGCCCCTCACTTACAATGGTGTCACACCAGAACTCTGCCACCTCCCCAATCCTCATGGAGCTGAGCAGCGTCTCCCAGATCTCCAGCTTGAACATCTTGCCCACGATGATCTCCATGGGCATGCCAGCTTCCCGGCTGTCATCGATCACCGTCCGCTCAAAGTCATCCTTCAGCGTCTGGAAGTGGAAGGTGAACTGCCCCAGAGAGAGCCCAGTGGTGAGTGTCTCCTCGGCAGCCACGATGACCTCAGCTGTGGGGTCAAGCCTGCTCCCAGCCCTGTGCTGGTCTGACTGGCAGCTCTCCCTCCACAGCAGGAGCTTGTGCCTCTTGCCCACTTCAGACAGCAAGCAGATGGTCGAATGTCTTAACATCCATCTATGCTATATCTTGCTTCTCCCTATGGATCCCCCTCTAAAACCCAGAGAGTGCCCTCACAGTGTGCACCAGGACCTGGTGGAATCCACAGTGATCTGAGGCTGGGGAATCTCCCAGGAACAACCCATTGGCACATCTCACTCCTGCTTGGCACATGGCAGGAAAGGCAGATTTCAGCAACCTACTGGGACTGCTGAGCTATAATGGTGCCATGGGGCAGGGGTGTCACAGGCCTGGTGCAAGGTGAGGCTGTGGGCACTGCCACTGTGAGAAACGTGGCTGCCTGTGCCCAAACCAGCCCCTCCTGCACGCCTGTTGTGAGAGCTCTCACTGTTCCCCAGACCTGGAGCTGGGCTTGTGAACCACCAAGGGCAGGGATGTCAGACCCACTCCCTCTCCCAGGGCTCTGGAGGAACAACAACCCAGACAATTTACCTTGCTCCCATCCTGCAACTTTGGCAGCTCCCCTCGGCCTCCGTGCAGAATCTTCTTTTTGACCCCTTCCACATTCAGCAGGTAGGTTTCCTCCATGGCTGCTCACAGATCACACGCACCCCAGCACGCTCTGGCCTTTCTAGAGCTCCACGTCTTCCTTAGGTGTCTGTTTCTCAGCTATCTGGACATACACATCGTCTTCCAGGGCTCCTGCTGCCCTTTTCCTTTCTGTGCTGGGGGCAGAGCCTTCCTCCCCTACCCTTGGGTTGTGAGAGGGGCGTCCCCCCCTAGCACACACTTGCTGAAGCCCCTGGTGTCCTCCGTTGCTTTCTGTAACCGCCCTTCTAATCCTCTTCCCACCCTGTCAGGTTAATCTGGGATTTGCCTGCATAGTCTGTGAGGAATTACAGGAACTCCCCGATCAGGAGGGCCTCGTTCCTCCCATCAAGTGACAGCACTTTTGACCCAGCTCCATGAAGAGCACTTTGGGGAAGGAGCCCAGCCGTGCCCCACAAAAGGTGCCCAGGCATGGCTCCCTTGTGTGGCTGGGAGACCACAAAGGAACAGACCAGGGTTGAAAAGGAAACTTTATTGAGTTTGGTTTGCAGATATAAGCATTCCTCAAACAAAAGAACAAACTCCTACCAGGCCACAGGCCATCAAGCCCAAGACTCAGTAAGATGCAGAAACCAGCACTGTGCTGTCCCAGGGAGGTCGGTGCTGACTATTTACAGTAAATCTGTTGTTTTGGCTGCTCTCACAGGCATAGTCCAATTCTTCAGCTCCACCAGCCAAACCCAGCACAGTGGATGTGAAATCAGCTCTGTACATGGACCCTCTACACTGCCCAGCAGCACATCTGGCAGCAGAAGTGTGCAACTAAAGCAAAGACTTCAGCATGGCAGGTGACCACCACTTCCAGCTGTGCTCATGAAGACCCAGGCCCACTCCTCACTTCTCCATGAGGGACTCCAGCTGCTCCTGCAGGGATGCCATCTGGGAAGACAGAATGAGACATTACAGTAGGGCACATCTGGGACTCCGGGCAGCCCCAGCACTTTTGTGCTCCTGCACATCTTCTACCCACACCAGTGGCCGCTCTCCCTGTGTGCTGCCTGGAGCTGTGCTTGGGCTCCTCTGGGACAGAACTGGCACTGCTGGCAGAGATCTGAGCCTGAGAACCTCCCGCCTCGGTACCTGTCTGAAACAGAGCTGCCCAGGCAGGAAATCTGCCACAACCCTAT
The DNA here is from genome assembly GCA_013397845.1 of Melanocharis versteri. Classification (NCBI taxonomy): domain Eukaryota; kingdom Metazoa; phylum Chordata; class Aves; order Passeriformes; family Melanocharitidae; genus Melanocharis; species Melanocharis versteri. The sequence goes on along the minus strand of VZTG01008541.1, from coordinate 105,057 downwards.
AGCCACTGCCTTCCTTGTTACACGGGTGCTAAGAGGTTTGTGTATCGTGTTTTACCCCAGGCAGCAATCCTGGCAGCTCTGGACTGCTGACTGGACATGTTTTGGCTCCACCAGAAGGAAGGCTGCAGTCAACCCTACTCCTTGTATCTTCTTCTGCCTTGGGAAGCTCCATGCAACTACAGGTGAGCTACAATCCCACCTGACATGTAACACTGGAGTTCACAGCAGCTGCTGTGGCAGAAGATTCAGGGAACTCTGTCAGGCCAAGCCTAGAACAGTGTTGTTCCGCAGTACCTCCCACTCCACTGTGGGAGTTTCCTCACCTGCTGCTTCTCTCGCTCTTCCTGCTGCTTGAACTCATCCAGCACGGCCTGGAGACGGGTCTGCAGAGACAAAACGTGGAGACCACAGCTACCAGAGTGTCCTCACCTGAATGGGTGCTGCCGCAACGTGTCAAATGGTGCAGCAAGCCCCAAGCTGCATTGACAACCACCCCCTTATCTCCCCCGGTTTCACAGATTGCTTTGCTTCCATGGGGAAATGCTGGAGTGCATATGACCATACCACAGCTATTTTTAACCCAGCAGGGAAAGGCTCCTGGCTTCTCCAAATCAGCCTGCTGGATCTAATGGCAAGCCAGTGTTAAGCAGGTTTGAAGAGACCCCAGGAGAGCTCTCACCTTAAGGGCAAGGTTCTCCACTTTCATGATGAGATCTTCCTGGCGCTTCCTCCTGTCTTGAGTTTCCTGGAGTTTGCTTTTCAGGTTGTCAATCTGTTTCTGGATGCCCATGGCTGGAAGGGAGAGCGAGCTCAGACCCAGAGCAGCAGCAGGGCTGGGAAGCACAGCCTGCCTGGCATCCCAACAATTCTGCCATGCTCTGCTGGCCACTCACCGATCTGGTTGGACCCCTCATTCTCCTGCTGCTGCCCATCAGACTCATTCAGCTTGTCCTGCAGTTGTCTCTCCAAGTCTTCCTCTGTGTCCATGATGTTCAGGTCTTCATCGTCATGATGATCCCTCTCATCTTCATCCTCGCTGCTGCTGCTGATATCATTAAATATCTCCCGCAGTTCATCGTGTTCTAGGTGGGGGCAAAAGAGTTAAAACACAGCTGATGACGGGCCAGTGCCCTTTGCCTGCCAGGGACCACATCTAGAAATGAAACAGCCTTCCCCACCACACCTGAGGAGCCATGGCCTTGCTTATGCCCCGACATCCCTGGGGAGGAGATGTCCAGGCTGGTGAGTGAACCATGGTTGTCCACTTCTTTTGTTTCATCTTCAGCAATGACTTCCCAGCCTGACAGCAGGGACAGGTGAGTCAAGGGAAAAAGAGGAAGGTGGAAGACGCAGTGTGATGGAAGAGGCTAAAAACATCAGATCACTGCCACTCCAACCAGTCTGGCCTTGTACCTATGGATACCCAGGATGAAACATCCCAGACCTTTTTTCTGATGACTTCTCCTCTGCTATTTCAGTTCCTGCTCAGTACACCAGTACAGTCCACAAGAAAGGTCACCTTGAGGAAACAATTAGCTTTGAACAAGGCAAAGATGAAGCTCCAAAACTTCAGTGCCCCCTGTGTGCTTGTCTCCCAGTGTCCCACACCCACACAAAGCTCAGCTTGCTCTTTCCAGAAGCCCCAGGCCACACACATGTCCTGTCCTACTCTTGAGCTTCTTTTTCCACTGAAAGGATACGGACACTGACAGCCTCAGCATCGGTGCTCAGGAGACGCTTCACCTCTTTTTCCACATCAGGAGATTCGATATACTGGGCCAGAGAGGGGAAAGAGAACAGAGACACTGTTAAATGCCTTGTACATGCTGCTGGTGCTGGCCAGCTCCAAGCCTCCACCTCTGGATAGAGCACTGTTTCAAGGCTTTCTTATCTTCTGCTTTCTGCTCAGCATTTGCTCGTATTTAACTGTGAAATAATTTATGCACCCCCCAAAACCAATCCATCTTTTTTGTACCTTGGTAGGTTGAGTGCTCTCACTTTTCTGCCTATACTACTTATTTCGTAAGACTTTCTGTGTGTATGCAGAAAGTCCTTGAGGTGTTGACGGTCAACTCAACTCAACTCAACTCAACTCCTTCCCATCCCACTCAAAAGAAGGCTTCATTTTTCACTTTTAAATTAGTCAGGAATTTTACTGCAGTGATATCAAATCTCTCCTGTGGGCTACAAGAATGTCTCAAGTAAGTTGTTTCCCAAATGTCATGCAAAATCACACTCAACCCTGTTCTCAGAAACTGCAAAGGAGAGAAGAACAAGTCTTCCCAGCCTCAGGGTGCTGCATCTCCCCAACACCTTGCCTGGCATGTGCATATGCACAGAGACAGTCTCTGAGCTCCATCTGTTGTCACTCCCCCAGCTGAAATGACAGTGGTACTATTTGGGGAAGGGAATGGGCCATGCATAAAGAGAAGATTTAAGATGGGAAAGCAGGAATCAGTGAAGCCTCGTTTCCATGTGAGTCTTTCTTCCTTTCTTCTCTGTGAGCAGGAAGAGGTGTGCTGTGGCAAGGCAGCCACAGGAATGAGGTCCAGCAGTACTCTGGACACGGGATTTTCCCCTCAAGAGCATCTTGGAAAATACAGAGGAAGCACCCAAAGAAGTGTTTAAATCTACTACTCTCCTCTCACCCTCATGTCGGGCAAGGGAACGTGAACAAATGTTAAGAAAACACATGGCTTCTGGACCAATCACAATTACAGCTCTAATGTCTCTGCCTTCCTATCCCTTGGGTATTTCATCTGCATCTGGGTGAGAAGCAACTCACCTTCTTCTTAGCTGTCTTCCGGAATCGCCGCTTCCGTACATTTTTCAGGGGAAGAGTGACTGTGATAGAGGAAACAGATTTCATGTGTCAGGCAGATGGCCCAGTGAGAGAAGCACGTCTCAGAAGGGAGAAGATCCCTTCAGCAACACAGAGAGCCCTGGAAAGGAGCAGCAGCACAGCCAGTACCTAGCAGCTGTGAGCACCCTGCTCAGCTGTGGGGTACTGGGGTGCAGGGGCTTGGCACAGCCTCTACTCACTGCCATGGTTCCATACGAATTTCTTCTCTCTGTCCTTGTCCTTCTTCTTGTTTGCCTTGGGGTCAGTGGTCACAGTCTGCTCTTCCAAAGGCGGGTAGAGATCACCATCCACAGTGCAAACAAGCATCTGGAATCGCCACAAGAGCACAAGGATGTGAAGGAACAGTGACTGCACACTGAATGTTGTGAGCCAAAGGGATTCAGGGGCACAGGGTATGGGAAACAGTTTCGCCCCCAGCTCAGCTGGACACAGCAGCAGTTAAGCTGTCACAAGGACAATTACATTTCACACTTAAGGAATGAGGTTTCTAAACACCAAGTGGAATGGGGAATTTTAAGCTACTACTGTGAGAATACAGGAATTGGCCATGTTATATTGGGTGTCCAGCTGCCAACACACAAGGATTTTCCTGGAGAGGGGAGCAATGAATTAAGCTGTTGGTGCAGGCGAGAAGGACAGCTCCTACCTGGCAAATATCTGCTGTCTTGTAGAAGGTTTTCTTGTCAATGGTTTTTAAGCTCTCGATGATGCAGGGCAGATCCACCAGCTTGGCTGCCAGTGGCACGCGGTCCACACGGACAATCCCATGGCGCCCATCCGCTGGGGAGAGCCAGGGGACAGGTCAGTGCTGTGGCTCAACAGCCACCCCGGGCAATACAGCCCTGGGCAGCAGGAGCTTCACAGGACAACACCTGCAAGTGGCACAGCTTCACCTGTGGATAGGCAGAAGTGCCTGGACCAGATGCCCTGGTCCTGCTCACTCACCGTGCAGCTCAATGGTGAGCCTGTCCTTCAGGTTGACATTCCCGGACTGGACTGCTCGCCGCACGGTGGAGGCATATTCCTGAGAAGGGAATTCTTCAGGACCGGGTGTGCTTCCTCCAAGAATTACCAAAGGCTTCTGCCCAACCTACCCAGCTTTAAACACCTACCACCCACACGCTGGACTGCAAGAGCCACGATAAACTGCACCCTCTTCCCAACACCACATTGACCCCGTGGCTCTGCTGTTCCCAGTGCTCTCCATACCCCTGGCACGACACAGCTGTGACCCTGGTGTGAGGTCCCTGACAGAGACACCTGCCAGAGCTCCACAGCACTGCGGGGAGTTACAGCTCTCCTCACCAAGCCCTTGTGGTCTCAGCAGGACACAGTCTCACAGAAACCCAGAATAACTGGGGTTGGAAGAAGAGATCATCCAGCCCAACCCCTGTGCCAAGGCAGGGTCACCTGGAGCAGGTGACACAAGAACGCATCCAGGTGGGTTTGGGATGTCTCCAGAGAGGGTAATTCCACAAGCCCCCGGCCAGCTGTTTCAGTGCTTTGTCACCATCAATGGAAAGAAGTTCTTCCTCACGTTAAGGTGGAACTTCTTGTGCTTTAGTTTATCATCCTCTTGTGGGCACCAGAAAAGAGAGCCTTAGCTTTAAGCACCTAACAAACAGCAACAAGGGCACTTACAGCCACAGCAACTTAAGAGCCAGTACTCGTTAAAGCTCTACCCTTACAGAAAGGTCCTCCCAAATCCTCTCGTCGCCTCCGAGCCTCCTGCTCTGTGTATCAGGAGCACTTCTCTAAGGGAGGCCGCGGAAAATCCGTACAAAAGGGTGGGAACGGGCTGCCCAGGCCCCAAAGCACACCGCCTGCTTCCACATCCCTTCCTCGCTGCCTCGTTAACCCCTCCCGCAGCCGGGCTGCGCCCGGTGTAACCCGACGGGGCCGCGCGGGGCCGGGCCGGGCCGGGCGCTTACCGGCGGCAGCCGCAGCACGAACTGGCTCTCGAGCTCGTGCGGAGCATCGTCCTTGCCCTTGCTCATCCCGCCTCCTCCGGCTCTGCCGCCAACACGCGGCCACCTCGCCCTCGGGAAGGCTCCTGCGCGGAGACCCCAGCCCAGGACGGCTGCCAGAGCCTCCCCCAGCCCCGCTCCCGGTTCCGTTCCGGGCCCCGCCCGCCCTGCGGAAGCCGCGCCCGGCGCACCGCCCCTTCCGCTCCATCGGCCTTCCATCCCCGCTCCAGCCCCGCTCCGCCGGGGAGCTGCCGCTGGCCATGGGGGCCGGGTTCGGCGCGGGGCTGGGGCTGGCCCTGGCCTCCAGCGCCTTCATCGGTAGCAGCTTCATCCTGAAGAAGAAGGGGCTGCTCCGGCTGTGCGGGCGCGGCCGCGCCAGGGCAGGTACGGCCGCTCCCGGGGCGCTGCTCCCGGGGCGCTGCTCCCGCTGGCTCCCCCGAGGGTCGTGACCAGAGTTTTGTTCGGCTTCGTCTGAGGTTTCTCGTCTGTTTCCTCTTCAGGGCAAGGAGGGCACGCGTACCTGCGAGAGTGGCTTTGGTGGGCAGGGCTGCTGTGCAGTAAGTACCGCGCTCGGACTGTGGTAAGGCACGCTCATCATGGGGTCACGGAATGGTTTGGGTTGGTGGAGACCTTAAAGATCATCTCGTTCCAACCCCCTCCCATAGGAACACCCACCAGACCAGGTTGCTCCAAGCCCCGTCCAACCTGGCCCTGAACACTTCCCGGGATGGGGCAGCCATAGCTTCCCTGGGCAGCCTGTGCCAGCGCTCCACCACCCTCACAGGGAAGAATTTCTTCCTGGTAGTTTATCTAAACCTACTCTCTTTCAGTTTCAACCCATTCCTCTTTGTCCTGTCACTACATGCCCTTTTAAAAAGCCTCTCTCCATGTTTCTTGTAGGCTCCCTTCACACACTGGAAGGCCACGATTAGGTCACTCCAGAGCCTTCCCTTTTAAGAGTGTGTTTGTGGTTGTTTCCAGTCGCTTTCGTGTTTTATTATTACCATTATTGCTTGACTGCTTGAGTTTTATCCAAGTTTCTGATGATGATGGTGGTCTAATTGTAACTAAACTAAAGTCTCATGCATTACCAGGTTTCTCTGCTAAGCAGGAGCTGAGGAGCTGGTTCAGCTGGGTTGGGTTAAGTGCTTCTGAAGTGGCCTGCCCTGAGGATGTAATGATAATGGCACATCCGGGTTTAGTGCTACAGCGATTTCAGCAGCTTTACTTTACACTTTTCAATGTTAAGAACCAGCTGTACTTGATTTACCCATTAAAAAGCTGTAAAAGCTGTTCTAGGAGAAGGACAGATGCCTTTCAGCTTTGTGGAAATTATGGAAATACTTTCCTGTGGTTGCTGCTCACTGTAGAGGCACATGACTGAGGATCACTGTGCATAACACTGAGCCTTCTCTTCCTAAGAGAACCTGAGTGGGGCTTCTGCTTGTTCTTGCTGGTGCTGTTCTTCCCTGGTTGCTCAACATACCTCAGAGAAACAGGATGCTCAGGAGGAAACAGGCTTTTCTGACCAGACTCAAATTGTATTATGGTGAATTGCTCCTACTTCGATGCTCACAGGAGTTTCTCTTGCAGTGGGAGTTGGAGAAGCTGCAAATTTCGCTGCCTATGCCTTTGCCCCTGCAACACTGGTAACTCCGCTGGGTGCTCTGAGTGTCCTTGTTAGGTAAGCAGCCTCAGAAACAGCCTCACTGCACCTACCAGCCCTCAGTGGTGAAAGCAGTTGCTCTGCTCTCTTCCCTCAGGTATCCATGTCTTGTCCTAATTGGTTTTGGTGTTTTGTTTTTTTTTTTTTTCTTTTTTTGCTCTCTTTCAGTGCAGTTCTGTCTTCCATCTTCCTGAATGAGCAGCTGAATGTTCACGGGAAGATTGGCTGCATCCTGAGTATCCTGGGCTCTACTGTGATGGTGATCCATGCCCCGCAGGAAGAAGAGGTTTCCAGCCTGGAGTCAATGGCAGAGAAGCTGAAAGATCCAGGTACTACAATAAATTGGTTCCCGTTGACTTTAGGCTAAGGACAGTAGAAGGTGGGATACAACTTGGGTAGACTGGAAAGGACTGAGCTAAATGGTAATTGAGCTGTTTCTTGTTCTGCACACCCCACTGGAATAATTAACAGTAACCAGGTGGACTTCTTTTTTTACTGTCTGTGAGATACAGATGCAAAAAGTGAAGAGCAGAGGAATGAGGTGCAGCTGTCAGCAGAAGGGGTTGACCTGCGGTAGTGGCAGGATAAGAGAAGGAATTCCTGTACACAAAGGTGGCTGAGAGAAGACAGAGAAGGAAATTCAGGCAGATAAATGAGTGATTCAAGGAGTTAATGCCCCAGATCAGGTAGTCCTGGTATTTTTGTTAGAGGATGAACCAAGTTGCAAGGATATGATGTGGAAATGGCACAAATGGCAGAATAAGCCACAAGAGGTGGAGGAAGGAAGCATAGGGAGAAAAGCAAAGCAGAGTAACAGGTAGATGTTGCTGCTCGTTACAGGGAGCACTGGCCGGGCACTCCTGTGATGTGGTGCTTTCCTTTTTATCCCACCACAGTCTATAGAGTTCAGCCACGGCTTCCCAAGCCTTCTGCCACCCCTCTGGGCCTCCTGCTGGACTGGTCAAAAGCCCCCCACCTCTGTTAGTGCTGTGGAGCCCGGCTGTGCCCCTCCCCTCCCAGCAGACTCTATCCCCAGCAGCCTGACTTGTGATCACACTGTAAGGAGCTGCTGCTGTCTCTGCAGCTTTGCTTAGGCTTCCCAACCCTGGTCCCTTCAGATGGAGGCCAGAAAGGCTGGTGGGGCAGTTACCTGCCTGTCTTCCATCTCTACTTGCTGTTCAGTCACATCTGTCACTGGTGCTGCTGTGTTCTGATGGGAGCTCTTGAATTTTTCTTTCCCCAAGGATTCATTGTATTTGCTGTGTGTGTCCTGGTGAGCTCCCTTCTGCTCATCTTTGTGGCTGGACCCCGTTATGGACAGAGCAACGTCCTGGTTTATGTTTTGGTCTGCTCCGCCATTGGCTCACTGTCCGTATCCTGCGTCAAAGGCCTGGGGATTGCCCTGAAAGAACTGTTCTCTGGGAAGCCAGTCCTGAAAGAACCCCTGGGCTGGGTGCTGCTGGTGTGCCTGGTGATCTGCATCAGCATCCAGATCAACTACCTGAACAAAGCCCTGGACATTTTCAACACCTCTGTGGTCACACCCATTTACTACGTGCTGTTCACCACAGCAGTCATGATGTGCTCGGCCATCCTCTTCAAGGAGTGGCAGCACATGGTGCTGGACAACATCATCGGCTCCATCAGTGGCTTCCTCACCATCGTGTCCGGCATCTTCCTCCTGCATGCCTTCAGGGACATGCCCTTCACCCCCAACCTCCTGCCCCTCTTCCTGCAGCCAGGCAGGGCAGACCCACACAGACATCAGTCCTGTCAGCACCAGCCTCTGCTGCCCTCGGAGGACAAGGGCTCTCAGAGTGCAGAGGAAGAGGAGGAAGAGGAAGAAAAGTGAAAACAGGTGGGGAAGCATCTGAACTGCTGGCTTCCTGCTCCCACTGCCAAGGCTGAACATGCTGGGCAGGAGCAGGAGCTGTGAGTTACCCTCTGCCTCCCCCAGGCACCACCACCCTGACAGGAGGCTGACAGGGCCAGCAGCCTCCTGTGGATACAGACAGGAGCCCTGGCAACTGCCCAGTTCCTGGCATCCTGTGCTTCTTCACTGTTCTTTTATGTGAAGAATTGACCTGCTCTCATCAGGACCCAGACCTCAGCTGTGCAGAGAGAGGCCTGCAGCACTAACACAGTGCTAACCCTGACTCCATGGCAGATCACACATTTGGGGAGGCTCACACTTTTTTAAAACCAGAATTAACAGTTACAAAATGATCTAACATGGTGATAAGGTTACGCAGAGAAAAGATGGATGTCTGGCTTTAAAGGTGACAAACAGTATTAATGCAAAAATTCCTCTGTCAAGTACTTGTTTTTGCTCACTCTGCTAGAATTTATTTACAGATTCACATCCAAAAACAGAATACAGCCCAGACTGGGAAACTTCAGTGGTGCTGCCACATGCTGCTGTGGCTCTTACAAAGGGACCAACCTCTTCATGCAAAGGCTGCTGTGCAGGTTGATGAAGCTTCCTGTATTCTATTAAAAATGGACCTGTTCAGTTACCAAGTGCTGAGTGATACATTTTTACCAAGAGCTGAGCCAGCACTGGAAGGCATGGAGGATCACAGGGGTAGGACGAACTCTGTGAATGCTCCAGAGAAACTCAAGTTAGGACAGGAGAGGGAATCACCTACTCTGGGAACCTAGTCCTTAGCTATTGAGGTAAGTTTCTGAAAGATAACTAGACAGCTGTGTCCTCACTGACATGGGTTTACATCTGCATAGCTGTTGAACACATCCTGAGTTTGCTCCCAGGAAGGCTGCTGGCTACAAGCCACCCACGGTAGGAGCTCACACGCTCTGTCCAGCAGCCCTTGCAGTGGGTTGTGTGCAGAACTGCTTTACCAATCCCTGTGCAGAGCTCCAGGTCACTGTCAGTGTCACTCCAGGCTTCCCAGAGCCATGCAGCATATGAACACTGCTGAAATGCTCCTGCCTTCCCAGAGAGCCCCATCAGTAGTTGGTTGCTTTTCCAGTTTGAAGCTCCTCTTTGTGTCCTGGGGGCAGAGGTCTAGAAGTCACACCCACAGGCCTCCTGCCAGTGACCTCCACAGGTAAAGGTGCACAAGGTTATAAAGCAGCTAGTTGGTTATTCCCTGCACTTAGTCTCTCTAAAGAAACTCCTCTCCAGGACAGCAGGAGCTGTTAACATTTTAGGGAAGAGGAAAGGCCACAGCCTCTCCAGAAACAAGTCTGATTCATGGGACCAAATTAATTGAGTAACAAATCAGAATTCAGAAAAGGCCTTCTAGCCAGAAGACAGTTATGCCTCCTTCCTACTAATTATGCCATAAATAGGATTACTGGGAAGGAGGAGGAGAGGCAAGAAGGCCAGATTTTCCATTCTCAGCAGTGATCTACCTGAACAAAGGAGAATCTCATATTAAAAATTGACCCAGTTAATATTTATTACATTTACCCAGGGAAAGCAGTTAATGGAGCAAGTCAGCATCGACAGAGTTGTGCTGCAGTGTGAAAATTGGTCACTTGGCCATATGAATGATTTACCTATGGAAGCCTGGAAGTATTTTCCAGCAGTGGCACTGCCTGGGATGATCACTGTTCCCAACATGCTCTTCTTGCTCAGGGTGCCTGTCCCGGCCTGCGCAGCGCAGCAATGATGCCCGGGGGCAGGTGAGGATGTGCCCAGGAGGGCTGGTTTGTGCAGCACTGTTTAAGGCAGCGACCCCGGGCTGGCCTCACCCAGAGCCGAGCTTCCCATCAGCGCTGGGAGCATCCGTGGAACCAGCATCAGCACCCCTCTGCTCAGCCGAGGGGGCACATTCCAAATGCTCCCTGCATGGCACCGGGGTCCCGGCACAAAGGTGGCCGCTGGCCCGCGTGGCCGGGAGCAGCACATCACCCCGACGTGGAGCATCCATGTGTCTGTTGTGGGCTCTCATCTCGCTGCAACTTCCCCGAGACTGGCATTTAATTAAATCCTAACCCCCCCCCGAGGTGATCCTGGCTCCTTCGGGCAGCGGAGTGACCAGGAGTGGGCATGGGCGAGGGCCTGGCCTGGCGGGGGCTGGGTCCGGCTCAGTCGGACAGGCTCTCCGAGAAGGCCGACTTGGACTTCTGCGTCTGCTCCAGCCGGTTCAGGATGAACTGGCTCGTGTCGATGAAGCGCTCCACGCAGTTCACGAAGCACGTCTCAGCCCGGCTGTCCAGTTTGGGGCCCGGCTTGTCCATGCACTTCTCCTGCANCACCTCACCCCGCACCGCACCGGGGCCGTGCTTCCGGGCATCTCCAGCCCCCGGACACGCTCCCCCCACCTCGGGATCCCGATCCTCTCGGGCCCCTCGGGCGCATCTGACCCCTCCCCATCGTGGCTCTCCCCGCCCCGCCGTTCCCCGAGAGCCGCCCCCTCCCGCTCTGTGCTCACCGGAGCTGGGGCTGCTCCCACCGCGGCGCCCTTTTTGCCCCA
>VZTG01008541.1:72015-93866 GCA_013397845.1 Melanocharis versteri | reverse complement strand
ACCCAGCAGAGCTCGGTCATCTGGTGCACCAGCTGCTGGAAGCGCTGCTTCTGCGTCTCCACCTCGATGAAGCGCTGGAGCTGGGGGTCGGCCCCGCCCAGCCCGGCGGCGGACGGCGCGTCCATGGCGCTCCCGGTGTCCCCCCGCTCCNTGGTGATGGAGTTCCAGAGACGTGCTGGAGCTCCGGGGCGGTGATAGAGCTCTGAGCATGTGATGGAACTCCAGGGATGTGATGAAGTTCCGGGGGTGTGATGAAGCTCTGAGCATGTGATGGAGCTCCAGGGAGGTGATGGAGCTCCGGGGATAAGTCAAAGTTCTGGGGATGTGATGGGGCTCTGGGGCGGTGATGGAGCTCTGAGCATGTGATGGAGCTCCAGGGAGGTGATGGAGCTCCGGGGATGTGTTGAAGTTCTGGGGATGTGATGAAGCTCTGGGGCGGTGATGGAGCTCTGGGGCGGTGATGGAGCTCTGAGCATGTGATGGAGCTCCAGGGAGGTGATGGAGCTCCGGGGATAAGTCGAAGTTCTGGGGATGTGATGGAGCTCTGGGGCGGTGATGGAGTTCCTGGAGGGTGATGGAGCTCCGGAATGGTGATGGAGCTCTGAGCATGTGATGGAGCTCCGGGGATGTGATGGAGTTCCAGGGATGTGATGAAGCTCTGAGCATGTGATGGAGCTGCGGGCGCAGCCGTGGGGGTCCCCCAGGCTCCTGCTTGCCTGTGCCGTGTCTGTGACAAGCGTGCCGCGGTTCTGCCCAGTGTGCAGGTCTGTCCCAGTGGGCAGCGGCAGCGCTGGGCAGGGGTCAGCAGGCAGTACCCGCAGTCAGCACTCCTCGTCGGCGATGTCCAGGATGCTGCCCAGCAGCGTGGTGAAGGTGGGGCGCTCCTCAGGCTTCTGCCGGGTGAGAGGGGAGCCTGGCTGGAGCCCGTGTCTGCCGCAGCCGTGCCCCGGGGAGCCCCGTCACCCCGCCAGGGCGGCCGGAGGTGTCACCAGGGGTGAAAGCCACTCACCTCGTGCCAGCAGCTGTACATGATGGCGTAGACCCGTTCTGAGGCTGCCTGAGGCCGGTACAGGCGCAGGCCTTGGATGACGTGCTCGGTTGTCTCGCTGTTATTAAACCTCTCGTAAGGCATCTTTCCCAGGGAGTAAACTTCCCACATCAGGACACCTGTTGGAGGGAAAAGCAGGGAGAGCTCATGGCATGGGAGCGCCTGTGCCTGCGCCTGGTTTGTAGAGGAGTTCCCAACCTCCCAGTCATCAATGCTGTGCCCTTACCAAAGGACCAGACGTCAGACTTGCTGCTGAACTTGCTGTACAGCAGCACTTCAGGAGGAGACCACCGCACTGGAAACTTGGACCCCATGGAGCTTGTGTACTCATCGTCTAGCACGTACCTGCAGCAGGAAAATGGATCAGGGTGCCTCCCCTGGATTTCACATTTCGCTCCTCCACACAACTGACCAAGCCCAAAAGGAATGGGCAGCTCAGAATGACCAGAGGTCACTCTGCGTGGGTTTCAGCAGTAAGTGTGTGTTAGCCAGGATTGCAGAAGGGATTGGCTGACATGGAAGCACAGGAAAAAGGGGATGTGGAGAGAATGCCACAGCTAGGAGACTAGAGGTGGGGGAAAAGATGCAAAGACAGGGGGGAAAGGGCCGGGGGAAGTAAGAAAGGGATGGTGGAAAGTGGAGAGGCAGAAGGTTGAGCCAGACAGATGAAATGGGAAAGCAGAGCTGGAGGGTGGTGGGGACAGAGACTAAAGTGTAGAACTGATGGAAGGAGGAGATGGGGTACTGAGACAGGTAAGTGACACAGACACATCTACCAGACCTGGAAAGACCAAAATCTGACACTTTCACAATTCCTTGGTCATTCACCAAACAGTTTCGAGCAGCCTGGGAGTAGAGAGATGGAGGCAGTTACTTCTACCTGCTCTTGCCTCTCCCATTCCCCTGCAGCACGTGAACTTCATCTCATCCCCACCCACCTAACCCTTCACCTCACTTTGTCCCGCAAGTTCACTTGGACTGGGGCAAGCTACACAGTCCTCAACAAAGAGACCAACAGAGGCCTCCAAGCATCCTGTTTTTCTATGGAGGGGTGACTTCCCGGGTGGGATTTTGCCTGAACAAAGCAGCCCCAGCCCTACCAGGTCTCTGTGCAGGAACTGCTTGGATTCCAGGTACTCCATAGCTTCACAGACATCCTTGCACATCTCCAGCAGCTCAGCAGGCTGGAACCTCTGCCGTGTTTCCCTCAGGAAGTTCAGGAGGCAGCCGTTGGCCATGTACTCAGTGATGATGAAGATGGGACGCTGCTTAGTGCAGACCCCGTAGAGCTGCACCAGCTTCTCATGAGACAGGTTCCTGTGTTGGGGACAAGGGCAATTCTGACCATCTAGAAAGCCTGGCACAAAGGAAGCACCTGTGAATAAGGAGAGTTTGGGAAGGGAAGATGCTTCTGGCCCAGCTGACAGTGGAAAACCTCACCAAGGAATCAGCACAAAATCACGTGGGATTTTGGATGCATTTTGCAGAGTATGGGACTGCCCGAGACTGTCCCTCCACATCTCCCAGGAGTGCAGCCATTCTGGCAAGGAGCACCCAGCACTGACCTGCATGGTGCTCACCACTTACATCATGACTTTGGCTTCGTCAATAAACTCGTCCTCTGACATGGAGCCCTCCCTGATCATCTTGATAGCAACGTTGTACTGGCCTCTCCATTTCCCGTACTTCACCACGCCAAACTGCCCCGTCCCGAGTTCCTTCAGGAAGGTCAGATCCTTGGGGTCGATCTCCCACGACCCTAGGACAGAGGGTGTGAGTGTGATGTGGGTGCAGGTGACTTCCCTGCACAGTGCTCCCAGTCATCCAGTCTAGCAAGCCCAAGAAAAGCTCAGAAGCATTTGCTGCCTGAAAAATCATCCACAAAATCCACAAAATCTGAGACCTGTTCCTCCAGGGGATGGGAGCAAGGTGGCTTGTGGAGTCTTTTGGTCAATACTGTCACCAGAGGGCAGTTGGGAAGTGGTTCCTGGGAAGGCTGTGAGCCATGGGACAGCCAAGATCCCAACCTGGGAAAGTTGCTGCCAGCAGAAACAAACCCTGCAACCAGGGAACTGCGAGGTAGGCCAGGCTGACTTACCATAGCCAAGGCCAGCTGTGGAAGGAGCACTCTTCTTGTGCTGAGACACGGGATACTTCAGTCTGGATATGAGCCCTGAAACACAGCAGCAGAGATTGCCGCTCGAGGCTTACCTGCCACATTCCAGCAGGGAACACACCTCCTGCCTTCAGCACAGGAAGGTGGGGATACTGTGGTGCCAGTGAAAACACTGCTGGCTTCACTCTGTCTCCCAAGCACTGACCTGCAGAGTTGTGCTGGTGATACGTGATAAGCTCTGGGATGCTGTTGAACAGGTGTTTTTCTGCCAGATAATACTGGTTCTGGGGGGTGCAGCAGACGACATAGTGGCGGATCGTGCCTTGGGGGTCTCTGGAGAGGGAGAACATGGGGTCAGTGCTGTGGGGAGGAAAGGCAGAGGGTGAGGGGCACCTGGAGGGGCCCTCTGAGGGAGGAACAAGCTGTTCTTAGAGCCACTTACGCTGAGGACTTGGCATAGACGGAGACAGTGTATTTCCCTGTCTTGCTGGTGGAATCTCGGACGATGAAGCCGCCTTCCTTACCCTAAAACAGAAAGGGGAAAGGGCACTGGGTGGTTGTGGGGACTGTGCGTGACCGTAACAGGCAAAACTGAAAGTGAGTGAAGATCACAGCATGGCTGGAGAGCAGGCAGTGAGTCAGAGGAGTCCTACTGCCAGTCCCTGCATGGGAGGCCACCTCCTGAAGTGGCTGCCTGGAGGAGCTCACATTGGGATAGGAAAGGTTCCTGGGGCTGTTGGGGCAACACTCCTCTCCCAGCAAAGCCAGGGTTGGCCCCATGCTGGACTCAATGTGAGGACAGCCCGTGGAGGGCTGGCGTGTAGAGCAGACCCAGCCTCGGGAGGCAACGCTTACCTCCTGTTTCAGCAGTTGCTCCGCTTGGCTCCGAGTGATATTCTTTGAGTACCACCTGGAACAGGGACACAGCCATCAGGGAGATCTCCACAGCCACCTCTGTCCCCAGCCCGGCCTGACCCTGCCCCAGCCAGGACAGGCGGTGCAGAGAGCAGGGCAGGGCTGGCTGCCAGGGGCTGGAGGCTGTCAGAGGATGTGGAAGAGGGAGAGTGACCCAGCCAGGCTGCGTAGGGTAACAGAACCAAATGGAAAACATCTCCAACCAAGTGCAACTCGCCAGGTCCCTGTGCCCTCTCTTACTCAAAGATCTCCAGGGAATTTCTGGTTTCAGTGACGTAGTTGCTGGGGATGTATCCTTCCCTCCTGCAGGAGAAAAGGGGCTGGTCACACTCTGATGGAGGAGGCCAGGGGGAAAGGATATTCCTGTCTCAGGAGGCTGAGTAGAAATGGGCTCAAAATCTTTGGTGCAAACCCATCTGGGGAGGGCTGACACCACAGCTGGTTTCAGCCTCCTCGCCCTCCTCACCAGGGCAGCCCAGAGGTGGGCAGGCAGCCTGTCCTCACCCTCGGGGTGCCAGAGGAGTGTGTTTGCCCACCAGTGCCTGAGCACCAGGGCAGGGCAGCGCTGCAGAGCCACGGGCAGTGGGAACTCTCACCCGTTCTTGTCAAGGGCTTTCCACCAGGGCAGGTGGCTCTCCTCCAGGATGAAGTACTCCTCGCCCTTCTGCAGCTGCAGGTCCTGCGCGTTCATCGGCTCGTAGTTGTAGAGGGCCACCACCTTCTTCCTCTCCCCTGCTGTGCTGGGGGCTGGCTCGGGAGGCAGAGGCTTCATCACCATCTTGCCACAGGGAGAGGGAAAGCGTGGGACACGGTCAGCCTCGCACACACACCACGTGAGACTCTTCCCAGTCCTGGCAGGTCCCAGGCAAGGTCAGTGCAGTGTTTGTCTCAGCTCCCACATGAATCTCTACCAGAGCACAAATTTCCTCGTCCTGGACTTTTTATCAAAACATTTTTCCCCATCTCCACGAAAGATAAGTGTTTTCTCTTTACCTTTTGGCTTAACCTGTGACTCCTTCAGCCTACATCAGGGCTTTAATCTCTCAGCTGCCTCTGCGAACCTCAGGGTTGAGATCATTTGACTTTCCTATAGGTCTTTGGGCTCCATCCCCTGCTCCAAGCTCCTTCTCCCTTAGGTCACCATACTGACATCCCTCCCCAGAGCAGAGTCCTGGCCTGTACATCTCTGAGCAGTCATTGAACATGTTGGCTTTTTCCAGGTAGACCTTTTCTCCAACACCTTGGAGCAAACCCTGACGTTGGCCTTTACCTGGTCCTCCTCAGGAGTTGGGGGAAGGGGCTTCTTTGTCTTGCGATGCGACCGCCCAACTTTTAAACCTTCAGAACAGAGGAGGGACTAAGGTGAGAAAAGATCCCTGGCTCTGTGCTGATGTGGTCCCCAGGGCAGGGGGATGAGGTGCTGGGAGGGTGCCTGGTGTCTTACTGCCATTCCTGCTCTCCAGAATCTGGCAGCCCATGGCATTCTTGGCTGTCTGGGAGCAGCACAGGTACTGGCCGTCGATCCAGAAGCAGGGGTGGTACTTCTGCACCAGGTCGCTGTTGTACCGAATCACTGCGGCAGGGGAGGGAAGATGTGTGTGAGCCAGGGCTGCGTCCCCAGCCTGCTGCAAGAGCTCTCTGCCCCCTGAATGCAGATGGCCAGCTGCATTCAATAATTTCCTCTCAGCTGTGCTGCTGTCCCCTGTGCACTGATGTTCAGGTTTCCCTCAGCTTACCACTCTTGTTTCAGTGCTGTGGCTGTGCAATCCCTGTGCCACAGGGAAGGGCCAGGCTTGGCTCTTAGATCTGATTTAAACTCTTGAGCAGCTCTGCAAAGGGGCATGAGCATGCTGAGACCCAGCCATAGAAGGACCTGGCCCTCCTGCCAGTCAAAATATCCAGTAACCCCCAGGCTGCTCCAGCCCATGGTTCACAGCTCTTTTGAGCCCTTTTTTTTTTCAGAAGTGGGGTGGAAGGCCAGTGCTGTGCCCAGCTTTTCCATGGGGAGAGGAGGGCACTGCCACCACCCTGTGCCCGCTCAGAGACTTCCCTTGCAGGGAGAATATTCCCTTGCCAGGCAGGCTGACCAGCTTCCTGATACTTCTCTCCAAGCTAGAGGGACAACTGGATGTGCCTAAACACCGCCACAGCCTGGGGCTGCCCCACAGCAGCTCCACGGGGTGCAAAGAGCCCCTTCTCTGGTGGAGTAAGAGGAACACATCCCGGCAGCAAAAAGCCAGCATTTTCTCTGCTTTCCCTGTGGATTCTACACTGGCTTGAGCTGCCAGAGCAGCCCTCCTTCCTCAGCAGGGAAGTGGGAGAGGACTGGCTGCCTGTCGGGGCAGAGCAGCGGGGCTCTCGTGAGATAACCGACTTCCCCGTTATCAGCCTGCCCCTCTTCCGCCTCGCTCGAGCCAACTTCCCCGTGTCAACTCAAGCGGCTAATCTCACCCAGCCAGCACAAAGCCACAGAAAGACACACGCACACATGGGCCAAGAGGCACATACAGGCAGCTCCGGCAGACTTTAGGTGGCCCGAGCCCCTTGGCACAGTGCTGCTGCAACACACTGCCAGCTCGAGGAGGGAGCACCCACACAGCTGAGCATTAGCTCAGCATCACCGAGCAAGACTTGGGGTGGTTTGGGAAAGATGCTTCCTGGCTCCCAGCAGGCTTGTGGTCCATGTTTCCTAAAGCACTGGGCACCCAACCCTCACATGCCAAAGCAGCAGAGCTTGTATGGCCACATCTGCTATTTCCTCTTGCCCTCAACAATTTCTGAGCCTGCTTGAGCTACTTTGGAGCAGGCTTGTGAGAGGGCAGGAAGCCCCAGCCGAGGTAGCTGTGGTGCTGCAGAAGGTGACAGCGTCCACCTCCCCCGGGCAGGGGCAGCTTGCTCTTCCTCAGGGATATGTAAGGATGAGCCAGCGAGCCCCTGGGAGCCGGGCACTATGGGTCAGGCACAGGCACAGCTGATTCCCCATGCGGGCTTCCCAAGGGAGCTGCAGAGCCCCCGCACTCACCGCTCTTCAGCTGGTGGATCCAGCGCTTGCGCAACTCCTCCGTCGGGGAGAAGATGTAGAGGGGCCCTTCGTCATAGACCACCTGCAGGACCACGCAGCTCAGTACCGCGGGCGGGGCTCTCACGGCAGGCACGGGGGGAGCCGAGGCTTGTGGCCACCCCGAGCCAGCCCTGCCGGTGTCTGCTGGCCCCGCGCGGTGCTCGCGGGACCGTGACAAAGAGGTTAAAAATAAGCCCCCTCCCCCGAGACTTTCCACTTCCTCCTCTGACTTTCGGTGTGCCGGGGGTGCACAGGGTGCCAGCAGGGCAGGCAGCTGGGCTGGGGGCTGAGTGAGCAGCCAGCATCCCTCCAGCATCAGCCGGGGGACTGGCAGGGGCAGGACAGAGCTCAGAAGCAGGTTTCCATCTTAAACAGAGCTGCCTCGGGGCTCAAAGAGGCTCACCTGGCTGCCCCATGCAGTGTGGGCAGCAGCAGAGTGTCCCCAAACAGCTGAGTGACACGTGGCAGTGATGCCGTGTTTGACCCCAGGCTCCTGTGGGGTCCTCCCCTCAGGACCTGGCACCGTGGCAGTGATGCTGTGTTTGACCCCTGTGGGGTCCTCCCCTCAGGACCTGGCACCAGGCAGAGCGGACCAGCAAAGAGGGTGCAGTGAAGACTCACCTGGAAGGGGTAGGGGAACCGTTCGATGATCGAGATCTGCTCCATGTTGTTGTAATCCTCTCCTTTCCGCTGGAAGAGAGAGGCAGAGATGGATGCTGGCATCCTGTTGCTCAGCTGCTGGCATCTCTCCTGGAGCCGGCCCACAGCTTTTGGCATCCCCCTGCTCTGCATCGAGCTGGACCCCCGGTATGGTATGGACAGAGCCCCCCACACCGAGCAGGGCTGTCCCCCACTGCCACCACCCCAGGGACTCTCCCTACTCCCCCAGCGAGGGGACAGGAGGCCAGACTCGGGGACCCTGGGACCCTCCTCACCGGGACCTGTCGCTCAGGGGGAGGGTTGTTTTCGGGTGCCACTGTCTCCACACAGGTGATCTTCTCAATGTCCACGGAGCCCTTCTTACTGCCCCGGCGCTGCAAGAGACAGCCTTGGTTCGAACGATCACCAAGAGGAGACCTGGAGAGAGTCAAACCACCCCGTGTCCCTGTTCAACCCCTCCCTGGGCTACGTGCTGGCAAGGGACAGCTGGTGACCCCCGGACACCGGCGTGGCGCGGCCCCTGTGGCTGCAGACTCACCCCGCGCTCAAAGTCATACTCGTAGTAGGACAGCCTGCTCTCCGTCAGCAGGAACAGGCGCTTCTTGAAGTTGAGGGGAGACGTTTTCTTCTTCTGCTGCGAGCGCTTCAAGAAGATGCTCTCCAGGATGACGCTGGCCATGTCAGCCCCCTGCTCTCCCCCGTGCCGTGCTCACCGGGTTGCTGTGGGCAAGACAACGCCCAAAACCTGCTGGACCTCACTCAGGTGCGCTCTCCCCCTTGCCCCAAAGGGCAGACGGGGTGCTGGGACGCCCACGGCGGGGGAGCAGCCGCAGAGGTGTGAGGGCAGGTCAGTGTGGGTTGTTTGCGACGTGATCTCTCCCGGCCCCTCTCCCACACCAGGCTGCAGACCAAGCCACCACCCGGATGGCTCCTGCTGGAGAGGCTCCCAGGATATGCAAGATGGACAGAGAGCTGGAGAAAGAGGGAGACGGGGGAAGCTTGGAGCTCCAGGGAGGAGCGCAGAGCCTGCTGTGACAGCCTGCAGGCGCTCCTCCCCTCCAGCTCTGTGCATGTGAGCCTGTGTGGGCTGTTTCCTCCTGCCCCACCGCAGCCACTTCGTGCTGGGGACTTGCTGACTTGGCAGCGTGCAAGGGATGGCCACGGGAGACCAATCCCTGAAAAGCTGTGGGTAGGTCATGGCCCTGGAAAGTCACAGTGCTGTGCTGCCAAGAGCATGGAGTATCCCCAAAATCATCCTTCCCCTGTGTGCCCATGGAGCCTGCAGGAGTGCAGGGACGGAGCTCAACCCCCCTTCCTCCCCTGTGAGCAGCACTTGTCAGTGGCCAGGCTTGAAGGGCTGCCTCCAGCCAGCAATCAGAGGGGTTAAATCCTCCCCCAGCCCTCAGCAAATCTCCCCTGAGCCTCTCTGGGGAAGGGCAGGGCAGGAAAGGGCTCACGAGAGCCCTGCATCCCACTGCTGCCCGGCCTTTAGGGGCTGGAAATTGCCCTGGCCCATCTCTTGGAGCAGTCTGTGCATCTCACCCTGTCCTTCCATGCTGTACCCAGGAACTGTGACCCCCAGCACCCCCCAGAGCCACGTGGCTGGAGCTGTGGGCTGTGGCCAGCACCTGACTGCAGTCTGGGGAGCTGATGTGTGAGCTGTGTGGAGCCACTGCTGAACTGTGATCCCCTGGAGCCCGGCTCTGTGTCTCCTGCCTGACCACCTACAGTCCCTGCTTCCCCTTCAACCCTCACCTCGTTCCCTTTTTTCCTTCTATAAGCACAGCTTTGGAAAGCAACCTGGGAGAAGGTGTTTGTCTCCTTGGCTCCCCACAGCCCATCTCCTCGGGGGGAGGCTCAGAGGTGGGCCAGAGACAGGGGTTTAGCCCCCCATTCCCCAGCCAAGTATTCCATCCACTCTCCCCACACAGGAGATGGGCATAACAAAGATGCCAGGACCCAGTCCCACACACTGTGCCTCTCTCCAGGGCATTCCCCATCCCGGGGACTGGAGCAGATGTGTCCTCCCATCTGCTGGCAATGCCCAGACCCCCCCAGCACAGACCCTGCTGCTGCAGCACTGACCCTGCCCCACTGTCCCCAGAGAGGCTGGGGACAAACAGGATTCCCGTCTCCCAGGCTTCCTTCTTCCCTCCTTGTGGCCCTTATGGCTCAGACCTTTGCAGCTCGTTTGGGTGGTCAAAAAACCCCAGCTTAAAAAATTACTCATCAGGGTCTTTTGGAAAAAACAGCAGCCTGAGTGTGCTGGTCGAGGCCTCAGGAGGAGGGATCTGGAGTCCCTGCAGGTGGCTGGTGTTGCCCCTGACTCCCAGACTGCTGGCAGGGTGGTGGGTCAGCCCAGAGTGACCCTGGAACCACCCTGTAGCCCTGTGCCTCATTTTCCCTACTTATAAAGCATGGCTGCTGGTCCTGCGTCCCAAGAGCAGGAGGGCTCCCATTGCCCTCCCTGGCACACACAGGGGCTGAGCAGAGCGGCCCTGGGCTCCAGCCCATCCCAGCTGCAGTGCCAGGTCCCTGGAGCTTTACCTGGAGTCACAGCAGCGGGGTCATGGCCAGCAGTGCCAGGCAGGGAGGACACGTCCTCACCGTGTCCTCTGGATGGAACTGCCAGAGGGGAAAGGACAGTGAGTGTCTCAGGGGGCTGTTGTGCCCCATGATGGCACAGCCTCTCTGTCCCCAGCACTGCCACCAGACCCGCTCTGTCCCTGCCCATCCCTGGCGTGGTGGGTGCCCCACGGGGCTCAGCCCTGCAGCCACCACTGCCGTGCTGCGACAGCAGAATGACGAGTGGGTGGGTGGAAACAGGTCCTGTTCTCCCCCTCCAGCTAGTGTGACTTCCTGCCACGCTCACACCTCGGCCCAGCGTGCTCTGAGACCACCACCAGGCCCGGCACACACTGCTGGCCTCATGCCACTGGACACTGTGTCCCACCATGGTCCCCAGGCCATCCCTCCTCCACAGGCAAGCTCTGGCCACTGCCTGATTCCTGCTTAGGAGCTGAGCCACTGCTGGCCGATGTGGGGCTAGCGGGGACCTGGCATGCCGGGGACAAGAGGGGAGGGTGACAGGGTGTCTGTGAGTGACAAATTTCACAGCCCTCATGTTTCAGGTTAAGCCCAGAGGGTGTCAAAAACGACGGGTGGGAGGGACAGAGGAGGAAACGTCCCGCATGGGAGCGACTCGTGAGCAAACCCAGAGCTGCACCCAGCAGCGCCCACTGCAAAAAGCACAGGTGGGGAACGGGCAAAGACACCATCAGAACCCCAAGCCCTGCTCTCGGGCACCCCTGGGGACCCTGGCACCCACACACCACTGTGATTCCCTGCTCCAGTGCAGCCTGCAGCCCCTGGCACCCCCACCCCTCCTCCCTGCCCCGCTGCACCCCACGGCCCCATGGCCGGGTGACCGCGGTCAGATGCCACCTGCTTGGAACTGGTCAGGCTGTGGGACAAGGCAGAGCCCTCCCAGCCGTGTCCTGTGTCCTGTGCCCAGCACAGCTCTCCTGCCCCAAGGAGCCCAGCAGAGGCGTGAGGCCACCAGCGCAGGCCACATGGAGCGTCCCGCCACCCTGGCTGTCCCGCAGCCACACCAGCAGGGCCCCGCCGGCCCAGGACCCCAGAGCCCAGTTGTGCCCCGTGCCGTGGCTCCGGGGCTCCATACTCACGGAGCCCTCCCGCCGCCGCTCCGGCCAGCCGGGGTCTCGCCACGCCGCTGCCCGCGCCCACCCCGGCGGGTTGGCGTGGCTGTGGCAGCACGGACGGGGAGAGACGGCAGGGTGCGCAGGGAGGAAGGACGGGGCCGGCCAACCCCACCCTTTCGGTTCCCCTTTTTCAAGTTTCTGACTCAAAGGCAGCATTTGTGTTTCCTCCTGCAGACAGCTGGGCCATTGCCGTGGGGTCAGCAGGCCGCTGGCTGTGGCCGGAGCCTGCCCCAGGCTGTGGGCAGTGCCAGGTGTTGGCTGAGTTCACTGACCATTCGTATGTTGTCCTGAAACAGGTTCTATCACCCGATGTGCATGGAGCTAGCTGATCTCCACACAGAACAGAGGTGTTTTTATTTACAGTTCTGTGCGGGAAGAAGCCTTGGTGGCAAATTCACAAAGGCAGCAGAGTAACTATCAAAACTTTTCACTGTTTATACATTTTAGCAAATGAAAACATTAATGTTCATTGATTGGCTGTATTCTATCTTGTAGTGTTAAATGATTCCCTTGCTTCTTATGTTAATTAATCCACATGTTCAGTCTTTCTCTTCGTTTGGGTCAGTGGGTTTCTTGGGCCAGCGGTCTGTGGGTTGGTGTTGTGATCTCCCCATGCTGGAATCTCTCTTATCCATCCCGAACTGATTCAGCACGGTTGCTGAGTTAGCTTTGCTAGTTCCATCCCTGTCTTGAGAGCTCTGCCAACTATCCTTATGGTCCTAAATTCTGCATTCTCTGTGCCCGCCATCAGTGGTACATCCTTCTTCCCAAGCCTTGTTAACCTCTGCCCAGGTCCGAGACAACTGAAACGTGTCAAGCCCTAAACCTTAACCAGGCAAGTCTGTTGACGCATAATTTGTCTTTCGGACACCTGGACATCACCTGCACCGGGCGGACCCCGCAGGGCCCCACCCCGGGCACACCCCCAGCCCCCTCCCGCGGCTGCGGCCCTGCTGTCCGCCCACCGGCAGGGGGCGCCGTGCCCTGTGCCCGCCCTGCACGCTCCTCTCTATGATCCCCAGCTCGCATTTACTTCCGCTTCCGGGCCGCGCTTCCTCTCCGGGCCGCCGCCGCCAAGATGGTGAGTGCTGGGGCTGGGCCGGGCTCCATCCGCCGCCATCCGCCCCGGGGCTGAGCCGGGCCGGGCTCCCTCCGCTGCCCTGGGTGCGTGGTGGTTCCCAGGCCGGCGCGGGGGCTTCTCCATCCCCTGATGGCAGCGCTGGCCCGAGGGGAGGGGAAGGGCGGGAGCGGGGCCTTGGGAGCGGGATATGGCGTATGCGCAGCGGCCCTGACCGGCTTCTCTCCGTCTCCTCCAGGTGAACGTGCCGAAAACCCGCCGGACCTACTGCAAGAAGTGCGGGAAGCACCAGCCGCACAAGGTCACGCAGTACAAGAAGGGGAAGGACTCGCTCTACGCGCAGGGTAAAGACGGGCTCGCTCCGGGACGCGGCCCGAGGGAGCTGCGTGCGGTCCGGGTGTCATGTGCCCTGCACGGGTGATGCAGATTGGGAACATTTGTACGGCGGGGGAGGACAGCTTGACCGAAAAGATGTGGCGTACAATAAAGGGAACTAAAAAAATAGTACAAAGGGAGGAAGACTAAGGACATGTCAGCCTAAAGCAGTTTCGGATGGTTGTCGTGTAGAAGTGGTTAACTAATTAGGGAATGTGCTCTGGGTGAACCTAGCTGGCTGTGAAAGCACAACTCTGGAGCCCAGGCCGAGGGAGAGCCCTGCCCACTGACCATGGGCTGTAAGTTTAAAATGTGCTGGACCTTCAAGTCGAGGTGAAAAAAAGTGAATCCAGTGGTAGCTCCGCCAGTAGTGATGTGGATTAATTGTGCAAATATCACCTGAACAGGACTGTATAAATATTTTTGGCCCTTGGTGTGCTGGCTTTGAGGATTTACCGTGCAGCACCCCTGTCTGCACAGAACTCTGAATAAATCAAGTCCCTTGACCTTGCATGTCTTTTGGCTGCACTGCAAAGGAAGGCTTCCACTTCTGGGGACTGCACAAGGGATGTGGCCATGGGCCGAGCACAAGGCTGCTGGAGGAGGGAGGCACTGGTTCTCGTGGGCTGTGCAGGGACAGGCTGGGCTCTGCTGGGCTTTAGCAGCTGCCCGTTGTGCTTGTAGCATCTCTTCGATGGTTGCCTGACCACAGGATTTTTTCCCGCAGGAAAAAGGCGCTACGATCGGAAGCAGAGCGGATATGGGGGCCAGACAAAGCCCATCTTCCGTAAAAAGGTGAGTGAGTGTTGCTCCTGGGACTGGAAACTTCCTTGGCAACCCACGTGCCCGGGTGAGGGAGGATTGCTCAGTGCTCTGCTCTGGCTGTGTTAGGGCAGCTCCGGGCTGGCAGTGCAGGCTTCCCCTTCACATTGCAGAACGGGTTGGTTTGGAAGGGACCTTAAAGGTTGTTCCAACCCCCTGCCATGGGCAGGGCCACCTTCCACTGTCCCAAGTTGCTCCAAGGCCCATCCAGCCTGGCCTTGGACACTTCCAGGGATGGGGCAGCCACAGCTTCTCTGGGCAACCTGTGCCAGGGCCTCAACACCTTCCCAGGAAAGAATTTCTTCCTGCTCTCTGATCTAAATCTCCGTCAGTGTGAAGCCATTTCCCACTGCGCTGTCACTCTGTGCTCTTGTAAAAAGTCCTTCTCCATCTCCCCTGTAAGCTCCCTGTTGAGTACATGGCTCATCTCCTTGCTGTCCTGTCTCATGCAGATGCTCCTTCATTTGCAGGGTGACTCGAGCTGTGTTTGCAGATTAGGTTCTCAGGGAGCCTTGATGCTGCAGGGGAGCAGGGTCTTGCTGGGAGGGATACTTGCAGTGAAAGTATTTTCTGCACTGCTTGCCCAAGGGGAAGGGCTTGGCAAAGGGAGAGGAGCTGGCTACTTGCTTGCTGTTGTATTTACAGCAGGGAAGCAAAACCCAGTGGGTGGATTTGCTATTTTGTGTGAATTGTTTAGCTCTGCTCATAGAGCTGCTTGGCTTGTTGCTGGGAAGCCCTGGTGTCCTGCTGGAGGTGTACAGAAAGCCTTCCAGCAAGAAGGAAAAAATGAGGCAGCAGGTTTTCAAGTTGACTTTGTGCCAGGAAGTGGGGAGACCTCGCAGAAAATGCTTCTGCAAGCAGGGTATACCAAGCAGCTGCATTGCTGGCACTCTCCACCTGTACATTGCAATCCTTATTTCTGTTTTTTTCCCAGTCAGCATTGTGTGGATGATTGGCTGAGGTTTTTAGCTGGTGCTTACAGTCCTGTCCAGCTGCTACAGCAGCCTCTCAGCTTTGGATTATTCCCTCTGCAGTCTTTCAGGTCTGCATTGAGCCTGTTGTGTCACTGCTCCCTCCAGAGAAAGTTTGCTGGTTGCGTTGCTTCCAGGTGTTTCTCTTGCCCAGTTTTCTGCTGGATTTCTCGTGAGCAGTCTGGTCTGTGCTCCCACACTGTAAAAGTGTGAGTTTCTTGCTCTGTTCAGTGGAAGACTTTTCCAGCATGGCTGATCCCTGCAGGAACCAGCCCTGCCCCTCTGAATGCTTTTGCCAGCACCCTTTTTGTGAAGATACAGATCCACTTTACTCCTGTACGGATCTTTAAAGTGCCGCCTTGTTTTCAGTGGAGGGAGCCTAACTGTGTTGGTAATCTCTCTTTACACTTTGGGAACAAACTGAATGTTCAGGAGTGCGGAGAACAAGCTCTCCCTGAGGGCAACAGTTAGTCTGCTTTGGGCATGTGTGGTTCATTGATACACCCTGCTCCTCCTCCTAGGCCAAGACCACCAAGAAGATTGTGCTGAGGCTTGAGTGTGTGGAGCCCAACTGCAGGTCCAAGAGGATGCTGGCAATTAAGAGGTGCAAGCACTTTGAACTGGGAGGAGACAAGAAGAGAAAGGTGAGTTTGTATTCTGTGAGTGGCTGAGAAAGGGGGGCAATACTCAGTGGTGAATAAACTCACTCTTGTCTCTTGCTTCTTACAGGGCCAGGTGATCCAGTTCTGAGCATCATCCTACTCATCGTTTCGGACCGTATTAAAGTAATTAGATTGATCCCTTGCTTTTTTTAATGCGTTTTCTCTTGGGGTGGGAGCTGTGAGTACATCAGCTCAGCAGGGAGGTGTTGCTTGCACAAGAGAACGATTTTTAACCCGGCTTTTGAAAAATCCCTGCCAATGGCTGGGATCTCTACTGTGTTTCTAAGAGGTGTTTTGTAATGGGTGCCGGTGACTCCTCTGCATGAACATGGTGCAGGCTTGTTTTTGAAGTCCCCTGAACAGCTCTTGCGCTTGGCTGTAGGCCCCTTTTTACAAACAGCTGTACTGCCCCAAGGAGCAAAGGCCTTGGAGCAGCCAGTGGGTTTGGTACCTGCACCATTAGGCAGGTGCCTAATTAGGTAATTAGGCAGGTGCCATTAGCTGTGGCAGCTCGCAGAGGTGAGGGACAGCTCCATGCCTGTGCTTCCTCCTGCCACATGGTGTAACAGGCCTCAGCTGCCTTCTCCTGTGCCTGACTGCTGCTGGCTCTTCTTAGCATTTTCCTTGAAGGAAAAAGGCCAAGCACAGCACTGAGGTTTCAAATGGGCAACAACCAGGAGTGTGATGGATTGTTAGGGACAGCCTCCAGGAAAGCTTCCCCTTGGACAGGAACATCTCTGAGTAGGAAGTCTGCTGTTAGCAGGTGCTGGGAATGCAATGCAGAGTTCACCCTTAAGGGCAACTTTCTTGTAGTAGGAGTGGAGCTGAGAGATGCCTCTTCACATATTCATGACTGGAGAGCACTCAGTTACTGAACTGTTCAGAGAACCTGTATTTTTGCTTAATAAATATTGGCTGCTGTGGTGGCATTTTCAGATTTGTGTAGGCAGTGGTGGCTTTGGCCTGTGGGTTGGACTGTATGGCTGTATTATGTCAGCTTCACTGAGTGCTGTTGCTAATAATCATGACAAATTTCACAAAAACTTAAATGACTGGAACAAATTGGCCTGTTTTCTAAACCATGATTTAATTTCAGATACCATGCTGTACTCCTGTACACTGCAAGTAAGAAAAAGCTTAGCCTTTAAAAGGGAGTTTAATCAAAGTGCTTAATCAAGAAATCCTGATTGTATAGTAGTCAGAAGAGAATATACTTGTACATGATGGTTGCATAAGTGATTATCCATCTCCTGTCTTGGAGAGCCCATGTCATTCAACCTAAAGGCTGCTGCGCAGGGATTTCTGGGAGGCAGGATTCATGGAGAAAGAGGACTCCAGTGGCCACATGCAGAGTTGAGAGGGAGCTGTCATCTCAAGGGAAGTGACAGCCACTGGTGAGAGATTCCTGGAGTGAGGGGAAACCCTCAAAAGCTTGAGTCCTAAGGCATGATAGCAGCTGTCAAGAAAGTTGCTAAGAAGTGCAATGGTTCATGTCAGTCCCTGAGCTGTCAGGAGATGGAAGTGCATGTCCGTGCTCTGAGTAAAGTGTTGGGTTTCTTCAGCGGGGTAGGAGCAGCTTTTCTTGGACTGTGTGCCCTGGTCTGGAAAAGAGAGCAAGATGGCCAGGGTGTGTTTCCCTATTGTCCTTGAAATGCTCAAGGAATGTAAGATGCTGTGTGTGCATCCCTTGCCTTTCCTTGCTTGGTAGTGGCAGTGGGCATAAACAGGAGTTGCTGCCCTGCTGGAACCCTTCCAGCCCCTTGGAGGAGGAGTTGGGCGAGACATCATTGGGGAAAGGGGCACTGCTCTGCTGTTCACCCTTCCTCTGTTACCTCTTGGTGATGGAGTGATGGGTCTTTGTCACGTTAGGCCGAAGGTTCAAATAATGAATGCCTGAGAAAAAAAGCACCTGCTTGGAAGAAGGAGATGAGTTTCCTGCCACAAGTTCAGACAGAGCCTAGGCTTAGGAAAAGATTGTCTTTGTGCCTCCTATAGTGGCAGGACTTTAAGCAGCACAGTGCCTGTGGGGTTCACCTCCACGCTCAGGGAGGAGATCCAGCCGTAAACGCCCCAGTCCCTGCTGGCTGGCAGCACCTGGCGGATGGAGCAGGCTGGGTTGCAGGCCAGCCCATTGCCGAGGAAGGTGAGGGAGAAGGTGAAGTTCTGGGGTCCCCCAATCTCCTGGTGGTTCAGCACCGCCACAGCGTAGGCTCGGCCAGACAGCGGCCGCTCCCACAGCTGAAAGTTCTTGTCCTGCCAAGGAGAAAACAAAGCCAGGGCTTCGGCTGTGGGAGGCTGAAGTGATGGTCTTCGTGCCTGTCTGTTCCAGCAGGCTTTAGGAACAAATGGGCTTGCTGGGCTCCTGTTCCCAAACCCTGAGCACCTCTCCATCCCTCCTGTGCCCCACACCGCACCCCCAGCCCTCTCCTGCTGTACCTTGGCAAGCTGGTATCCCTGCTTGCCCAGCGGATCCTGGTTGATGGCGATCACCTCTTTGTTCTGGAGCAGACACTTGGCCTCAGGACTGATGTGCCGCAGGTCGTTGGACATGAACAGGGGAGCGGCCATAATGGCCCACATGGCCATCTGAGTCACCGACTGGTCCCAGCTCAGCCCAAAGTTTCCAATCACTAGCTGTGACAAGCAAACAAAAAGTGCCTGGTAACGCTGCCTGCTGAGGAGAAACTGGGCCACCAGCACTGGGAAATCACAGGGTGGGACCTCTCTCTGGAGCCTGGCTAGATAGGCTGAGTGCCAGGAGCAGGACCAGCTGGTTGGGAAAAGCGAGGCATGACTGCGTGGCAATTTAGGATGAGTCCCTGGTAGAAGTGAAGAAAGCTCCTTAAGTGGCTAGGCAGTGTTTAAGAATGCGTTTGGATTCAGATCCCTGCGATGCTGGCACCCAGGGGTTTTCACTGTGGTGGGACTTCGATACTATCCATAGCTGCAGTTCTCTTTCTCTTTCCACCCTGGACCATCTCATCAAAATCCTGATCCTAGGGTCCCATCAGAGCCCTTCCCCTCAATGTTCCTCCCCCAGTTCTCTCCCTTCCCATTCTTAGCCTGCAACAGAGGGAAGGTTTTTTTCTGCTGGTGCTTCAGGTGGGGTGGGTGTTGCTGTACTTGCCATGTCAGGATCGTTCCAGCCCCCTGGCCCAGCTATCTTCACAATGCTGTCCTGGTGAAGTGCTGTCCAGTCTAAGATGCTCTTGATGCTGCTCCAGGAGTCATAGACATCATAGAAGTTCCTCCAGTGATTGCAGTACTGTTTGATCTCCGTGTAATTGGGCTGCCAGAACAATGAGTGTGATTAGCCAGAGCACCTGGCTGTACAACAAGAGTGTAAACAAGGCTAGACTGGACCAAGGGTAGCGTGGGGGGGAGCCAGGATTAACACCTTCCACCACCAGCTGTCTGGATGATCTAGTGCATGTTGACTCTACTAAATGCCTTGTGTCCAGTAACTCCACTGTTCTAGACAACACTACTGGCTCCCTTTGGGAGAACAGTTGTGACCACCACCTCTGTTAGAAAATTCCTTCACAATTTTACTGAAGGTGTGACAAAGCCAGTGGGATTAAACTGTAACATCCCAGTAATTATTGCTATTTCTTGGGTTTACACCCTTTGGTGAGTAATACATTTAATTCCAGTGGGAGGGAATGGCACCATCCTGTCACGGTGGCACAGGGGAAGCCAGCTGTGGGTGGAGGGCAGCGTGTCAGTCACAGACCCTGGCTGGCAGGAATCTGTCACTGAACAATGTGGAGAATGTCACAAAGCCTCTCTCGTGGTCCCCAGAGCTGACTGTAAGACTGAGCCTGCAGCACTCCGTGTCCAAGAGGAGTAACACTGAGCTATCTGCTAGGCTGTGTGTCTGCATTGCCCATGGTTTGCTGCTTGGCTCCTTGGAGAGAGGAAGCAGATGGATGCTGTGGTTTTTTTGGCACACTCCATCTGGGCTGTGCCTTCATGCTGCAGGATCCTATTGAATCTGCTTCAGCAGAGCAATGATTTGGGTATGCTTCAGGGCTCTGGAAGAAAAAGGTTTTTTCCTCCATTTTACAGCCTTGTTCTCTGTCAGAACGGAGAGCAGTAAGTTTCTCAGGGTGCTGTTTTGCAATCTTAATGTTTTTCTCTTCTTCTCACGTGAGCCCCAGGATAGAGAGGCGCTTCTTACCTGCTGCACGGGCCTCAGGTAGAAAGGCCACTCACAGGAGTACACGATGCTCCTTCCAGTCTTGTTCAGGGCCAGAGACATGCGCCTGTATCCTGAAGGAAGAGGACAGACAGAGGTTACACAACCTCCCTGGTCACACAGCAGAACTAATCTAATGTCACAGGTTCAGGTTTCAGTTCAACTCTTGCAAAATTAAGACTGAACACATTTTTGTGGTTGAGACACCACAGGGAGGACAGGGGAACCTAAAGTCTGCAGCTGGTCACCTGCTTCCCAAGGACAGGAGCTTTACTTGGGCAGGCTGTCGCTCCAAGACTGGTGATCCCTTTGGACATACAGCCAGGGGAAGAGGTTAAAAGCTTTCCTGTATGGCATTTCTCCTCTAGATACCCAGGAAACACAAGTCAGTATCTATCAAGCAGTGCAGCTTTGCTGGGTGATGTAGGAGTCTGTTCTCATGAGGCACTTGCACCATATGGACTGGGCAGGAATGCAAAAGCTCTAGTTTTTCCTGTCCTTGTCCCCAGACAGCCCTGTTAAGTCCCTTCCAATTGGCAGAGAGGGAATGAAACGTCTGCTCTCTCCTCTGGAACCGCTTCAGTACAACTGGATTGTATCTGGGTTACACATATGATCCAACAGGAGCTTTCAGCTCAGCTGTCACTCAGGGTGCTGAGCTGTGCTCCTGTCTGGCAGTTGGCATATGCCCCACCATCTGGCTTCGATAGGATTGTCACTTGGGCAGTGACAGGACTTTGTGCAGGACTCCTGCTGCCAAACATGGTGGTGCTGACTGTGCCAGCAGCCAGAGAGCCCAGTCAAGAGATAAAAGCTTTCCAAGTTAAAGTGCTTTTCCCACAAATCTACTCCTGCGGCACTGGGATTTGCCTGTGCTTCACAAGAGTCTGTAGCCAAGTCCCCTCAGCACAGGGAGCTGCTGAGCTTTCAGCTGCTGGCTTGCCACCCTTTGTGCAAATAACTTCTGAAGTGGTATTTACACTAGTGTGCTTTAAAAGCAAAACCCCAGTAGGGTTTTTATGCCATAATTCCCTTCATTTTTATCCGTTAAAAGCCTTCCTAACTGCTCCTTTCATGGCTGACACAAGCTGTTCTAGCTTCGGGCTGATTCACATTGACAAGGCCTCACCAAAGGGATTAAGGGTTAAGTGTGTGAAACGCTCTGGGCTCTCCAGTACAGGCACTGCAGAAGGGCAAAGCCTGTGCTGAGTTAATAGCTGAGAGAGCAGCCTGCACAGCCAGACCCCAGAGCTCACTGTGTGCTGATGTCTCTGTGCTCTGCGTGATCCAGGCTCCAGGCTGAGAAGGCTCCTTATCCAAGCTGTGCTTGAAGGAGAGCTCCAGGAGACTGAGCAGGTAAAAACACTTAACCCAGCATCACTGAACACCTTGGGCTTGGGAACAGAGCCTCAGATTTGCTCTTGTAAGCAAGTCCCTTAAATGAGTGTGCTCAGGGAAAAGCAAGTCCCTGGAGACCTATGCTGGGCCTAGAATTGCTGCTGCCTGCAGAATATTCCCACTCATGGGAATAGCTGCCTTGAGCCCATGCCTACCTTCTGCCAGCAGCTCCAGTGAGTCAGAGTTGCAGCCATCAAACTTGAGCAGGTCCACACCCCAGGAAGCAAATGTCTGGGCATCCAGGTCATAGTGGTTGTAGCTGCCAGGGAAGCCAGCACATGTCTTGTTCCCAACATCACTGTAGATTCCCAGCTTCAGACCTTTGGAATGGACCTGTGTGTGCAGACAGAAACAGACCCTGGGATGGGGCAGCCAGCCACAAGGCAGGAGGAAGAGAAATTGGGGCAGCAAGGGAAGCAAAATCCCACTGTGGCAGGAGGGCCTTATCTCAGCAGCGATGCAGCCATACCCGCCCGGCCGCCCCTGCCCTCCCCTGCTCCCAGGCTGGGTCCCCTCCGTGCCACGGTGGCACTCACGTAGTCGGCCAGCTTGCGGATGCCACCGGGGAACCGTTTGGGGTCCGCCTGGAGCCTGCCCTGCTTGTCCCGCGTCGGGGCCATCCAGCAGTCGTCAATGCAGATGAACTCGTAGCCGGCGTCCCTCCAGCCCTCGGCAGCCATCCTGTCCGCCATCTCCACAAACAGCTGCTCGCTGGGCACGGGCAGGGCGCGCGGCCGGGAAAGAAAGCGGACAACGTCTGATGTCTACCGCGGGCACAGCCGCGGGGCCGGGCGGGCAGGGGGCACACGGGGGAGCGCGGGGAGG
>VZTG01008541.1:56571-71972 GCA_013397845.1 Melanocharis versteri | reverse complement strand
CCCGCCGCGCCGCGGGACTGCCGCGTGATTGACAGCCCGGACGCCCAATCCTCGGGGGGCTGGTGGGCGGGGCTGGCCGTGCAGCCAATCGCTGCGCGGCACCGCCAGCGCCCGCCGCCAATCCCGGGCAGCGAGGCGCACATGGGCCCGCCCCCTCCCGCGGGTCACGTGGGGCTGTGTCAGCTGACGGAGGCGGAAGGGCTCATGGCGGCTGTGCCGGGCCGGTCAGGCGCTGCCGGGAGGTGTCGGGGGAACCGCGCCCGACACACCGTCCGTGTGCCCGCCAGCAGCGTGCCCAGCTGCCCGAAAGGCCGGTGGCATCTGGCCGGTACAGCAGTAGTGTGGCCGGCAGGAGCAGGGCAGTGGTTGTCCNCTGCAGGTGTTCAGGGAAAGACTGAACATGATGCTCAGTGCCGTCGTCTAGTTGGCAAGGTGGTGATTGCTCATAGGTTAGACCTGATCTCAGAGGTCTTTTCCAACCTTAATGATTCTGTGTGCTCAGCAGTGCCAGGGCTGCCCGAGGGGCTGGGGGCTGCTGTGAGTGCAGGGTGTGGGTCTGTGTGTGCTCTGTGTGTCAGCACAGGGTCCTGGGGAAGGGGCGATTGTACCCCAAGGGCTCGGGACTTCTGGCTCTGGGCTTTCAGCCCTGCTTCAAAACCTCTTGAGAAGCCTCTGAATGAGCCTTCCTCCTGAGCACCTCTGCCCTGTGCTCTTCTGTCA
Organism: Melanocharis versteri; assembly: GCA_013397845.1. Classification (NCBI taxonomy): domain Eukaryota; kingdom Metazoa; phylum Chordata; class Aves; order Passeriformes; family Melanocharitidae; genus Melanocharis; species Melanocharis versteri. The sequence continues at coordinate 71,252 of VZTG01008541.1, read as the reverse complement.
GATCCAGCCTGATCCAGAGTGTGCATTATGGCCAGGCTGTTTGCTGCCTCTCTGCCTGCGTGTGTGGACCCTGTGGTGCTGGATCCAGTCTGTCTGTGCTTGGGGTGCTTCAGCCCGTCCAAATCTTTGTACTCAGAGATTCTGGTCTCTCTTCAACAAGTTCAGCCACAAGAATAAGTCATGGTCACTGGGCAACGCCCCACTTGCACCAGTTACATCTGACTGGCAGTTGAGATGAGACCCTCTGGGAATGGGCAGCGCTGGTGTCAGCAGGACCTGGAGAGCTGTAAAGGGCACCTGCGTGCCAGTCAGCATCTCTGAGGTGAGCCCTGGATTTAATCCCCGTTTTTGCAGGAGTCACGCAGCCGTGAGCAGCGTTGGTAGCATGTGTGGCCTGTCGAGGAGACTTGGAGGCTCCCACTGCCAAGGCAGCAGTGGGAAATGGGATGCAAGGAGCCAGTTCTCCCCTGTGCCTCTCCCCCAGGGAGACCAACCCTACAGCCCCCCGGGAGCTCCTGTTGGCCCCACCACATCAGGAGGAGGGGGGCAGGATGGAGCCACGGCAGGGATGTGGCCCCCAAGGCACAGGGCTCTGGGTGCCATCGAGGCATCTCGCTAGGTGTCCTCCGATCCCTGCTCTGGCACTTCCAGGGAACAAAAGCTCTTCAGAGCCCGTGGGCTGATAATCACTCCTTGTTTCAGTGCCGGGGTCCTCCCCCTGTCCCTTGGGGAGACGAAGCGCGGAGATTTCTCAAAGTCGGGCAAAACAAGACACTCTGGGGGCTGGAAAACCTATGGCTTTGTTTTCTCTTGTGCAAAATGACACTCCAGAGCTGGGCAGTTACCCCCTATTCTGGATATAGGGGATAACTGCCTATTATCCAGCATTTGCGAGTGCTGCAGGGCTGATCCCTGCTGGTCTCTGTGTTCCAGCACTCCCTCACTGTTGCTTCCCAGGTGTCCTGCCTGTCCCCATGAGAACCTGGCATCTCCACACCCCTTGGGATGGGGAACTGCAGGGTGCCCTGTGCTGCATGTACTGGCTGGCGTCCCCAGAGTGGTGCAGGCTGGTCCCAAAGCCATGCTGGGGCATGGATGTGGCCATGGTGGTGTGGGGTTTGGCAGAGCCCTGGTGCAGCCTCTCTGAGCAGGTGGAGGTGACAGGCTGTGGTGTGATGCCACAGCTTTGGTGGCAGGGGCTGCGCTGGGAGTCCTCTGTTGAGGGGACAGCACTGGCAGGGCTGTGCTGAGGGCTGGGGTGCTGGCACAGCCACGCTGCCAGAGCACCCTGCCCCTGGACCTTCCCTGTGCCAGAAGGTTCCTGTCCCCACGGGGCTGTGGTCCTGTGAGGGCCCTGTGCCCGTGGCATGGCCGATCCCAGCAGGGCACACTGCCAGTCCAGCTCCTGGGTCCTTTCCTCTTGTGTCTGTTTTCCCACTTGTAAGGGGCAGCCCTGGCCCACTCAGGACCGCCTGGCTGACTTTTGGAGCTTGATATTTTCTTTGAAAGAATTCTGGGCTCAGGCAATGTGCAGAGGTTGCTCAGGGCCCCAGCAGAACCGTTGCCTGTTCCTGTGGCATTGCACTGCCCTGGCTCTGGAGCCGGGATCAGTGTGGGACAGGCTGTCCTGCAGGCAGCACTTTGTCGGCACTGGATGCTTTGCTGAACCTCTGGCAGTTGGAGTTGCCCCACGGGAGCTCCAGGCTGTGGATGTGGGCAGAGGCCCTGGTGAGGGAGAGGGGGATGCAGGGAAGGTTTGGCACCTTGAGGCTGCCGGGGACAGCGGCAGAGCTCTGTGCCAGCGGGATCAGGCCCTCAGTGGTTGGTGGGGCAGGGGCCTGGCTGTCATCTCACTGCAGTGCCCAGCCAAGGACACATTTCCTTGGCCCCACACGGGCCCCCCAAGGAGCCCTTGGGGCTGGCAAGAGGCCGTGCTGTCCCCAACCTGTGTGTGCTCCTGGCCCTGGGCATGCTGCTGGCAGGAGTTGGGAAGCTGCCAGTGCTGATGATGCTCATTTTACTGTCTGGGAGTTCCATTAACCTGGTGTTAACTTCATTAACTTCCTTTTAAACCAGCAATTAACTTGGCCGTGGCTGTTGGTCCTGTGCCCACAGTTGCTTTCTGTGGTGTCTGGGATGTACCTGCCAACGCACAGCCTTGAACAGGGAATGAAAAACTGATTCTGTCCAAAGACCGTGGGCTTTGCTGAGGGACTGAACCACCTGGGCTGGTGCCTGGCCATGCTGTGAGAGGACATGGCGCTCAGCAGCACCATCCCCAAGATGTGAGGGACCCACTGGAACTTTGTGCTGGAGGGCAGTGGCAGCCCTGAAGCTGTGAGGGTGTCCCAGTGACTCCCAGTTCAAACTGGGCTGCTGGGAGGACCAAGGGCAGGGCCTGAGTGCTGCTCCTGACCCTGAAACTGCCCCCAGAACCACAAGTACCTGCAGGGCCATGGGGCAGTGCTCCCCTTATGCCTTTGCAAGCGTGATGACAGAAATGAGCTGCCCACCTTGCTGCGAGCAGCGTGTGGGACCTGGGGGCTTTGGCTTGGGAGGGATGTGTTGGGTTTTTACATTTTTCATTTTTTTCTGTGATGCGCTGGTTCCTGGAGCTGAACGGCTCAGGACTGACTGCAGTGTTTGTCTCCAAACAGAAACTGAGTGCCCAGACCTGGTGTCCTGACTCCAGAGCAGGGAGTGAAGGAAGCGGGCGCACCGTACTGGTGTGAAATACCTCACAGCTTTTACCTTGGCTGTGTCCTCTCTCGGTTTGGGGTGGGGACAGCAGCAAGACCCTGGGGAAGCTTCATTTGTCCCATCTAAAGAACAGCCCCAGCACCAAACCAGCGTGGGTGCAGCTTGCTTTCTCTCCTCCCTGCCTCAGAAGGCCCTCGGTGGGGCCGGGCGGGCGATGGGGCTGCTCGGTACCAACAGAGCTGGTCTGTGAAACTTGGCCGGGAGCACAGAGGGAGATTGATGTTTGCTCGGGCGCTCAGCCCTCAGCTGCGGGCTCTGCCCGCCCCTGCACCAGCTGGGGACAAAAGCCCCGGCCCCGGGTGGCACTGCAGGGCTGGCGTAAGCCCCCCAGGACAGCTGGCAGCTCTGTAAGGTTGGCGCCTGCCCAGCGAGCCAGAATGAAGGGGCCGAGGGGCCACACAGGGAGGTTTGCCCTCGGAGTGCTGCACATGCTCGGGTGTCTGAGCTCCACCGCAGAGCTGGAACCCCCCCTGCCCCACCTCCGCCCCATCTTGGGTCCTGTCCCCTGGCCAAGCCTGGATGGGTGGAAAGGGGCTGGGGTGACTGTGGGGAGCACCCCACAGAGCTGGGTGTGGAGAGAAGGTGATGAGGGTTGGGGCTGAGAGCTTGCAGGGGGCTCCTGCCCAGCCCTCCTGGCATCTCCCACGTGGGAGTTAAATGTGAAGTCATCAATTACGTCAGAAAAATCACCCATGGAGAGGTGATATCTGGATATAAGGGTGGGTCGGGGCTCCTGTCCCCACATGTTGTGCCCTTGTCCCCTCCCCACACTGTGAGTGGGAGCTGGCTGCGGTGTTCTTGGCAGAGACAAATCCCCAGTACACACCACTGAAAATCCCAGAAAGCTTTATTTGCGTAGGAAGATCGATGCTGTTTAAAAACCCACCACTGCTGGAGGCTGGCGTGGCCACCCAGTGCCTGTGGGTGCTGCTCGGACACTGGTACCTCCCCGTTTGGCACTGCCGAGGGCGCTGGGGGAGCCGAGGGTGCCTCCAAACGGGGCCTCCCCAAAAGCAAGTCAGGCCTGGACACACAGTGGGGCCCTGTGGGGAACCCCATGGCAGGGGAGGCATGCACAGTACTGGCGATGGGATGGAGCTGCTCAGCCTGTCCTCGGGGGTTCCTCAGTGCCCTCGTGGGGTGGCCTGGGGCCAGTTCTCTGCTTGCCCCCTCTGTGAAATGGGTGCACGTGGCTGAGCACTCTGTGGGGCTCAGGGGTTCAGGGGGGCTGGACGATGCTGCCAGTCAGTCCCATGAGGAAGAGGGTGATGAGTGGCGCCTGAGGAGCCAGGCCAGGGATCAGAGCAGGGGTTTCTGCCTGGGTCTGCTTTCAGAAGGCAGTGCTGGCCTCCTGCCCATGTCCCCCTGCCCCGCAGGGTCCATTCTGCCATGGCAGGTGGGTCACTGGAGCGCTCGCTGTGCCATGGGGGCACCGCAGCCTTCAAGGAAAGGGGTGAATCCTCTTTCCATCCTGCCCTGCCTGGAAGACTCTGGGCCCTCTCCTGCACCCTTGCCATGGGGCCTGCTGGGCTGCAACCTCCTCCAGGCTGACTGTGGGCAGAGGGAAAGGAGAGCATCACCACACTCCTCTCTGTAGGACTTAAACATCACCTGCTGCTTTTATTTCCTGCAAAGCATGGAGGATATCCAGGTCTGAAGGGCCGGAAGCCTTGCTGAGCTTGTCCTGTCGAGGTTCCAGTTGCTCTCCTCTGCAGTGGAGGAGTATTAGGGATGAACCTGCCCAGGGGATGCTGCAGCTGGGTACTGGGCTGGGGAATGGGGTAGTTTTCACCTTCATCTCTCTTCTGGCACCATGGTGCTGTGGGAATGCAGCAGTCTGGGGATGCCACCACTCACTCTGCTCCTCCAAAAGGAATAGCCAAGCTTTCCCCACTGCTTTTCTCCCAAAAAACCTCCCTTGGAAGATGGGCTGTGGGGCCTACCATGCAGATAATGCAGTGCCATCTCCCCAGTGCCAAGTGACTCCCATCTGCAACTGCAGTGGCCACCTGTGCCCCTTCAGTAGGATCGAGCTTGCCTGCTGCCTGCCTCGGGGCTGGTGTTCCCTTGGAGCAAACAGGGCCTCCTGCCCAGTGTCCCTGCCACAGCCCTGCCTGCAGCCCTGGGCATCACGGGCAGTTCTGAGCTCTGCAGGGCAGGAAGCATCCCTGACCTGCTGCTTTGCTGTGCATTGGAGCTGGCTGGGGCTGGAGGGGCCCTGCCCATTGCTGGGCAGGGGGCTGTGGGGCCATAACCAGCACCCCGTACAGTCCAGGTGCAGGCAGGGGTGCTACCTGCTCTTTCCTGCAAGCAAGCTCCAGGCCAGAGGAGAGAGGACTGCAGCCTCTTCCCGGGCTGCTCGGGGCCCACAGCTCAGTGATGCAGGCTGGAGAAGCAGCAGCCTAACATGGTAGGTGTGGAGAGGTGGAGGGTTTTTTCTGGAAGGTGATGTTCTCTGGTCACTGGCTGTGCCAAAGTACCCGGGGCTCTCCTGTGCCCCTGGATACCCAGGGCTTCCCCCAGCAGCACAGCATTCCTGGGGAGTAGTTGTGTCCCTGTGCCCTGACAGCACAGCATCCTGGGGTACCTGGGGGTGACACCATGCAGGAAGCAGGAGGGGTCCCTCTGTCCAGCTGACCATGGGGACCTGTGGTTGTTGATCCCCCCACTTTGTGCCATGGGATCCAGTGGGGCACGGGGGCTGCCACATGTCCAGGCTCTGAGGCCCAGCCCAGCTGTGCCACCACTCCGGGACAGAGGGAAATGTAGTCCTGGCTGAGCTTGTGGCACCTGGGCACACTGTGGGGGTCGCACCAAGAGGCAGTCGTACTTTTCCAGCCTCAGGGCACCAAGTGGATGTCCTCCGAGCGCAGCACTTTGTAAACCACCCAGTAGAAGATATTGAAGACCAGGAAGGTGAAGGGGAAGACGGCTCGGGAGATGGTGTCGATGCGCTTGGCCCGGTCGATGTAGCGCCTGCGGAGGCTCTCCCCTTCCCGCAGCACGGCGCTGGCTGGCGGGGGGCTGTACACGCCGGGGCCCTCCCCAGCCCCCTCCTGTGGCTGCAGGCAGTGCCCCAGCCCGTAGCCTCGCAGGTAGAAGCGGCTCTCGCGGCTGAGCTCTTCCTCCTGGCGAAGGGAAAGGCTGTCAGCCAGGGCACCCGCGGGCGCTGCAGGGCTGAGGCTGCACGCCCCACACGCCCTGTGGTGCTGGGTGATGAGTGCCTGTGCGAGGCTCTGTCAGAGAGCCCCAACCATGCAGGCAGGAGCACGGGGCCGGCAGTGCTGTGCGCAGGGTACGGGGTGAGCACTGTGCTCCTCACTTCTCTTCCAGCATGTGTTTTAGGATGCTTCCAAAGGCAACCCGACCCTGGCAGCCCGACACGCATCCCCCCAGCTTCCTCCCAGCTCCAGCTCGGGGGCTTGGGAAGCCTGACTCTGGCAGCCAGAGGGATGGGAGGTGAGCTGGTGGAAGGGGGCACACAGGGGTGCAGGGTGCATTGGGTGCAGGGAGCTGAGGTGTGCAGGCACTGCTGTGGCAGCCGTGTTTGCTGTGGGGTGGAAGTGGGACTGTGATAGTGAGTAGGAGGGGACAGGCATCCTGCTGGGGCAGAGCTGGGCAGGGATGCAGGAACCTGGCTACCACCAGGGCTTGCAGGGCACCCCAGTCCCTCCAAGAACCCAGACCCTCATTTCTCCCCATGTCTGCTTGGCAGAAGCTGCCCGGTGCAGCAGAGGAGGGAGGCTGAGAGAGCTGGACTCCTTGCTGGTCTCTGCCCTTGCTCACTCTCTCTCTGCCCGTGCTGGCAGAGGGCTGCAGAGCGGGCAAGGTGCCCATGGAGTTGCATGTTCATGATCAAGGCTGCAAAACTGCCACGAGAGTCTCTGGCTGCAGCCCACTGCCATTGTTTGGGGCACTGGTTGGGTGCCTGGGGGGCTGGCCAGCCGTGCCTGCACTCCTCCTGATCAACAGCAGTGCACTGTTAGCCGCTTGCCTTGTCCTGCTCTTTTAGCCTTGGAGAGGGTTATGTGTGCAAAGATTTGATGAGGGACGGGCATGTGCAAGCACAGGCTGCACATCTGGCTTTTTGCTGAGCCCCTGGACTCATTTGGTCTCTGTGGCTCATCTCCCCTCTGCCTTTGCTGGTGCTGTATCTGGCTGTGGTGGGTCCCTTCTTCGAGGGCCTGCTGCAGGCCAGTGCCTCACTTTGTGTCTGGGTGCTGTTTGGGATCCCAAACACCATCTCCGGCCGGCACTGCCCTCCAGGACACAGAGGCTGCTCGCTGAGGTCAGCCCCTGCAGGCACTCGGCCGGCACGGGGGCTCTCATGCAGAGAGTTTGTACCCTGGCATCTTTATTTAACTCAGCAATCCACAGGCTAAGCAAGATTTTCCAGTGGGAAGAGCAGCAGTGGCTCATATTGCTGAGGTTAGTTCTCATTTGCAGAACAGTTTTATTTCCCTGCCTCAGGCTGAGTGCCCGCAGCCACCCTGGACGGGGGCAGCTGGGGTGCTCTGTGTGCCCTGGGGACCAGCAGCCACTCCCCCAGCCCGGTGAGCCAGCAGGCCCGGCCTGTTCCTGAGCCTGGGTTTGGGTGGTCTGTGGGAGGGATTTGCCTTCAGGCTGTGAGACCCGGGCTTTGTTTTGTCAGGCACAGGAGCTGCATGTACCGGGGCTCTGCTCCAGTCTCTGAGCAGCACCCCGAGGTGCTCCTGGCTGCATCCAGTGCTGTGCCAGCAGCACCCCGGGGTGGTTCTGCAGCCTCCACCTCAGGGCAGCTGCACTTTGGTCTGTTCTAAGCCAGCAGATGGTCCCTGGGTTGGGTACAGCCTCTCCCTCCCTGCCCTGGCTGGGTGGGTGTTGATCTCCAGGAGTCATCTGTGAAAGGCAGGGAACAAAGATGCCTCTCCTGGCATCCAAGAGCTGATGATGCTGTAGAGGAGGTGAGGGTGACCAGGTCTGATCTCCTCCCTGGAGCTGTGGTTGACCCCCTGCATCTCCCCAACATCCTGGGAGCTTGCCCTGCCCCACGCTTCTCCCTGTGCCTCAAGCTGCAAAAGTGCCCGTGTGCCCCGAGCAGCTGCCCCTGCTGGAGTGACTGCAGGCAGCTGGGAGTGCCTCGAGCATGCCTGCAGGGAGGCAGAGCCTTCACCCTGCCAGAGGTGTGGGCATGGCTGGGGAGCTGGGCAGCAGCCCAGGAGCAGCCATCAGTCCGCCTCAGCATCGCTCACCCTCAGCAAAGGGGCCTGTGCCGGTGCTGCTTTACAGAAGGGAAACCCCAGGCACGGAGTGGGGGTGTCTACAGGGAAATCTGCTCCGTTCCCGTCCCTCTCTCAAAACTTTTGAGCCCAGCAATTGGCAGCCCCATCCTACGGGCACGTCCTCTGTGCGAATCACTGGCCTGCTTCTTGCACGGGCCCTTGCTGGCCCGCCAGGGCCGGCTCCTGGGGGCTCGTTCTGGGGAGGGGAGGGTGAGGCTGGCTGGGGAAGCACGGGGGGCTGCCGGAGGGTCGTGCTTTACCCGGGAGCTGGAGAGCTGCGAGAGCGTCGCGTAGGTGTGCTCGCTGCTGTGCCGGCTGCTCAGCTGCCGCAGGGACTCCAGGCTGGCCGTCCCGCTGCTCAGGCCCTTTTGGCATCCAGCAGTGTGCACCAAACAGAAACAGGACAGCGGGTGACCGAGGGCTCTACCCCGGCCCCGGGGCGGCGGCTCTGGGTGCCAGGATGGGGATGGTGGGGAGGCGGGGGCTCTGTGTGGGGGGAAAAAGCCCCTCCAGTGTGCCCTGGCACTGGGATCTGTCTTCAGCACGTGCCGAAGGGATTTGGTTGCATGGGATGCTGTGAGCCTGTGTGGGGGGTGTGTGTGTGTGTACTCATGTCTTCCGTGGAGATCTGGTGCCTCATGGTGTGTTTATGGCAAGAAAATGAGAGTGGGGCAGCCACATGCCTACCCCAAGCTTCTTGCAGGCCTGATGCCTGTATTGATGGGCTGACAGAGGGGAGGACTATTTCCATGAGCGAGGGATCCTGCCTCTCCAGATCCTGCTGTGCTCCAATCTGCAGCCCAGACCTGTCCCTGGGTGCCACCAGGTGCCTGACACAGCAGTGAGCCCCCGTCACCGCTATGGCACAGCAAGGAGCCCAGGTTTGGGGCTGCACGTAAGGGGAAAGGCTGGTTTTTCCCCCATCCTCACTGTTTATTTTTCTGCATTTTTAGAGGAAGCAGAGCCTGAGGATGTCCCAGCAGAAGGACAGCACCCTACGCGGGGCCTGAAGCACCCATGGGTGCTGTGCACTGTGCTGCAGTCCCCGGGGTGCCGGAGGAGCCATCTGGGGCAATGGAATGCAGCCCTGCCCTGGGGGCTGCTGAGAATCTGGCCCTGCAGCCCTGGGGTATCCCCTCAGGGGCTGAGGATGAGCAGATGTCATGAGAGAGGGGGGACTCACCATCCTCTGCCGGCGCTGGCGGCGGCGCAGGCGCATGAACTCCTTGTGCTGGCGGGAGACAAAGTTGACGGCCGCGTACTCCAGCAAGGCGGCGAAGACGAAGAGCAGGCACACGGCCATCCAGATGTCAATGGCCTTCACGTAGGACACCTGCCGGGATGAGAGGGGGCTCAGGGACCCACTGCCCCCCACCTTGCTCATCCCCCCCACTGCCAGCTTCATCACTCTGCCAAGAAGCACGGGAACCCTCTCAGCCTGGGCACACGGGCCGGAGCAGCCAGTGTTTCCCCTCAGCACGTGGTGCCCCAGCTGATGGGGCTCCAAAGCCAAGCCATTCCCAGGGAAAGGCTGCCCCTGCCCCCGGGGCGCTGGGGGTGGCTGCAGCGGGGGAGCCCAGCATGGAGCCAGCACTGACCTTGGGCAGGGAGGCCCGGGAGCCGGCGCTCTGCGTGGTCATGGTGAGCACCGTGGTGATGCCCAAGCCCACCCGGGCTGGCGCCGCGTCCATGTTGATCCAGAAGGAGACCCAGGAGAGGATGACAATGAGTAGGCTGGGGATGTACATCTGGATCAAGTAATAGCCCATCTGCCTCTCCAGGTGGAACTTCACCTCGATGCAGGTGAACTTGCCTGTAGGGAAAGATGGCCCCGATGGGCGAGAGGGACCCCTGGGCCATGGTGGGGGTGGCAGCAGGTCCCTGGGGTGCTCACCTGTGTTGTAGTACTTGGTGCAATAGCCCAGGTCCTTCTCATCCCTGAGGATGAACTGTGGGAGTGTCAAGCCCTCTGCCACCTGCACGGCCTCCTGCTCCTCCAGCCACTCGAAGATGAGGTCGTTCATAGTGTAGCCAACTGGAGGGGATGTAGGGAGCCATGGGATGGGGACATGTACCCTATTCAACCCCACCCTGAACAACTGCTCTTTCCTGCTTATGTCCCTCAGAAAAAGTGAGCTGCCAGCTTTTGGGATGGCATGGAATGGGAGGGGATGGGATGGGAAGAGGGGAATGAAGCGCAGCTTGAACCCCCCGAGGTACTCACAACTCTCCAGCTGCATGGTGCATGTCTGGATGTCCATGGGGAAGTTCTTGAGGTCCATGGGGCAGGACAGGATCAGTGTCAGCCTGGAGGAGGCAGAGGAAAGGAGGGAGTTGTTAGGGCTGGGGCAGTGAGTGGGGAAAAGTTGCCCCACAGAAGGCAAGAACAAAGCTCTGCCTCCCCACCCAGGCCCTGCAGCAGAGGGCAAGGTTCTACCTAATGCTGTAGAGCACATTGCCATTCTTGAAGATGCGCAGGAGCTTGTTGTCGGTGGTGACCTCGTGGAAATTGGCCCCTTTCTCGTTGGCAAAGAACAAGTCTGGCTTCCAGATGGAGTCGAGCATGGAGGGGTCGAGGTCGAGGGAGTCGTCGGGGTACTCCCGGTAAGCCAGGCGGGGGTCATTCCACTGCTGCCGCAGGAACACGTTCACCCGGTAGTCCTGGCACAGGGGACACCGCGTCAGCTGCGAGCACCCCGTGGTGCCCGGGAAGGAGGAGGAGGAGGAGGTGGAAGGGAGGGAGGAGGAGGTGGAAGGGGCTCCCTCCGTTGAGGCTCAGCCCTGCTGTTGCTGCGTGCCTGCCACTTATAAAGCATGGAGCAGGGGCAGCCCAGGAGACTTCCCATGCTGTTGGCGGCCAGGGGAAATTAAAAAGCCAAGGCCACAGCAGCTGAGACAAGGAGGAGGAGGAGGTGGTAGACTGGTAACTGCTGCCTGCAGCATTCTGCACATGGCTCTGTGGGCCTGTTGATAGTATTAAGGCTTTGCAGAAGCACAAATAGGAAATTTTTAGCCCTGGGACTTCCTCAGAGGAGTTCTTCATGCACCCAAGGAGGTTCAGGATGGCGGGGGGCTACCTCCAGCTGCCCCACTGTGACCTTTTGGGGGGGTCTTTCTTCCAGCTCAGGCACAGGGAATATGACCCACACAGCCAAGCTTGTGTTAGCTGACCCCAGAAAAGCCACAGCCGTGTACTATGGCTTTGCATGTCCCCACCGTGGTGCCAGGGATGGCCCCGGAGGAGGGGTCACAGGACCCCTGTGAGCACAGCCATGGGCACTGGGACCCACGCTCCCCGGCACAGCTGCTGCCAGCTGCGAGGCACTGGGAGAGGAGAGAGAGCCCGTCGTGCCGGCAAAACCCTCACCATGGTGGTCTCGGTGACGGAGCCAAAGCTGTTGATGAAGATGTTGCACGTCACGTTGACGGGTGGACCTAAAAAACAGCGTGAAGCCTCCTCTTGCCGCCGGCTGCTGAGACACGTGCGCTCCGCGGGCACACGTGGGGACACCAGCTCCGGCCCGTGTGGCACACACAGGCGTCCCCTGTCTGCTGGGGCCACCCCCGGGGTGTGGGGGTGAACCCCAGCACGCCCTGCAGGCTCCGCAGCCGCCCGCGCTGTCAGGCAAAGCGAGCACACAGTGCTGGCAGGAGCAGCCGGGACTCTGGGGAGGGTTGGGACAGAGGGATGTGAGTCGGGGTCCTGTCCCAAAGCCCCCGGGTTTGGGCAGCTATAAGCATGGATCTGCCCGGTTTGGAACCCTCACATCTTCCCTCTTACCTTTGAAGTTGGGTCGAATGCGGGCGTCATACCCTGAGGTTCGTCCCATAAGCTTGTCCAGGAAATCAGAGGGTGACATGGGCTGGGGTGAGCTTCGGGAGCCAGCTTTAATCTCCTCCCGCCCTGAGACCAGCCTGCGGGGCAGACGAGGCAGGTTAGGGGCTGCCTGCTGGCACCAGGGCTCTGCAGGCACATTTTGGCATCCCGTGGGGACACTCAGCTGCCAGGGCAGGTGGCTGTGCCTGTGCTGCATCCATTCCAGTGCCTCGTCAGCATGTTGGGGGGATGCCTTCCTTCTGCTGGGATCCTGGTGGCTTTTCCCCTCACCTGCCACAGCCTGAGTGTCACATGGCCACATTTTGCCTATCCTTGCTCCAGCAAAGCCCCTGCCCACCACGTCCCCTGGCACGGGGCTGGGGACAGTGTCTCCTGGCTGCAGGGCTGTGGTGGGGACAGAGCACAGCAGGCCATGCCTTGTGCTCTGTGCCAGGCTCTGTGCCAGTGCTGGAGGGGGAAAGCAGGGAGGCTCCTTCTCAGGTTCCATCTCCAGCTTGAGTTACTGAGCAAACAATCACACACTGCCTGTCACGGACTCACGGCTTGGGGCGGCTGGGGGACACAACAGCCCTGCCTGAGGGAGGAGGTGTCCAGAGCACAGCTGGGTTCTGACACCTTGCCAGGGGCCAAGGAGATGTGGCAGGAGAGGAGCAGCAAAGCCCACCTCCACACCAGCCATGGTGATGAGCTCTCCCACACAGCGCTCCGAATGATGATGGAGATTTATTTAAACTGACTCCGGAGGGGATATTTTTGTGAATGCATCTTAGCCTGCCAGCTTCTCTCCTCCCGTCAGTCTAAAATGATAATTTCAAGGAACAATGCGAGAGATGTTCGCTCACCACATTGCCAGGCATGTGGCTGTGATGGAGAGGAATTAGCCTGAGATCTCTGGACACAAAAGGAGCTTTGAGCATGCTGCTGGTGCTGGTGCTGCTGCCTTATAACTCCACCAGGTCTATGCCCAGGTGAATCTCACTCTTGCTTGGAGCTACAACCCCATCACTACAAGAAGAGGATGATGCTGGGAACCCTGTGGTCCTTCTTCCTACCTCCTTGTTCCTACCAATACACCTTGCTCCTACCTCTTTTCAAGGCAGTGAAATTCATCCTACGAGGGGTTTATGTGTGTCCTTGCCAGCTAGAAATGGCCACAATGGCCATCCCAAAATGTTCCAGTGGGGCAGGTTTTCCTTTAACTGGAGAAGGGCAGCGGAGAGTACCTGACACTCATCCTGACCAAGAGCAAAAGGCTGGGAGAAATTCCCTGCCAGCAGCTGCACGAGCAAGGTGTGGTGCCTTTGGGAGGAGGGCTGCAAGAGGCCAGGCTAACAAGGAGTTAAGCCAGGCTTCTGCCTGCCACATAGCTGTGAACCACGTCCTCCTCAGCCGGAGAGGACAGTGAGGGTTCTCCCCTGGAGCACGTGGGAGGGAGGCTCCCGGGCTCCCTTGGCAGGTAGCTCCTTGAAGAGGCTCGGATAACTGCCTGAGCCACGGCGGATCTGCAGCCCTGGTGATGCTCAGACCTGCGTGGGGGATGCCAAAATGCCCGGAGCGCAGCCACTTCCCACGGCATCCCTGGCAGGGCCGTGCTGGAACGCAGCCCTCGGGCACAGCCCCTGCCTGCAGCTCCCCACTTCAGGCATTGCCTGCCCTGGGGCCTCTGCCCCGACCCTGGGCTGGGCACCGCAGGGCCCCGGAGCTCAGCACCTCTGTGGGAGAGTGGATGGTAGGGCTGGAAAATGCTGATGTCTGCCTAAAAACGCTGCCCTGAAACAAGCAGTTTCTGCACGGGAAGCAATTCTATTTTACCCCTCCTTGCCATAAATATTGCAAACCCCCCACGCTGCTCCAGCCATGCTGGCTGAGTGGTGGGAGGGGGACTAGGGGCAGGCTCAGCCCAGGAGTCCTGCAGCCCCCAACCCCTCCCTTCCTGGCCCGCTCTGCCCTGCATCCCACCTTGTCCCAGATAACACCCAAGGTGGACAGAGATGGAAAAAGGGACCTGGGAGCTTTAGATCTTTCACCCAAGTGGGCCAAGAGTTGTTCCTGCACCCATGGGACCTGGGGCACCCACCCACTGTCCCGAGTGACCCAGGGTTTGGGTAAGGGACTGTGCTGAGCTCTCCACCCCCCAAACAGCATGAGCCAGGAGAGGATCTGGACATCTCAGGGGCTTTGCAGCAGCGGAGAAGGAGCGGTCTGGGCTATCACCTGGCTCAGCTCGCCCTTTCTTCCCATGGTGGCGAGACTCTCCCGCTGGCCCGGGGCCAAGGGAGCCCTCAGGGACTGCTGGGGACAGGGAGGGTCTGGCTGTGTGCGGAGGGGGACTGGAGAGGGAAGGTCTGGTGGGTCCCCCGGGGTGCAGGGTCAGGGTCCTGGGGAATGGGGAGCGAGGCCACATTTGGGGGGAGGTCCAGATAGGAGCCCCAGCTCTGTCTGGGGCATCAGGCCCCGGGGACAGGTTCGGATCGGGGGTCGGGATAAGGGTTCCGGGGCTCGTCCGGGTCTGAAAGGGGATGCCCAGGTCCCGGCAGGAGAGATCTGTCTCCGAGAGGGGGTGATACCCGGGTGCCGGAGGGGGACCGCGGCTCCCGGGGGATGGGGTCCGGGTGCCGGGGGAGCGGCTCGGAGAGCAGCGGTCCCGCAGCCCCGCGCAGCACCGAGCACCCGCGCCGTGCGCTCACCTGAGCGGGCCGCGCCGGGGCAGGAGGCAGCCGAGGAGGAGGAGGAGGAGGAAGGCGAGGGCACCGGCCCGGAGCGCGCCCATCCCGCCGCAGCCCGCAGCCCCGCCGCCCCGGGCGCACGGGCATGACCCGGCC
>VZTG01008541.1:26984-56554 GCA_013397845.1 Melanocharis versteri | reverse complement strand
CGGGCACGGCGGTGGGGGGCTCCCGTCCCCGTGCCCGCCTCCTCCCCGTCCCCTCGGGGCCCTCTGCCGCCCAGCCCGGGCTGTCCCGGAGCCCGCGCCCCCCGTGGGGGACCCCCGGCGCGGGGAGGGAGGGACCCGTGCGGGGTTCGGGAGGGTCCCGGGGCGCGCCGGGGTCGGGGCTGGCGGGGTCGAGGGATGCGCCGGGGTTTAGGGATGTGGCAGCGCTGATGGCTGTGCGAGGGATGCTCGGAGGACGAGAACCGTACCGGGATCAGAGGACGTGCGGGGCTGGGGGATGTGCGGGGATCGAGGGCTGTGCGGGGGCTGAGGGATGTCCCAGAGGAGCTGCCCGTCGGATGGGGGGGAGCGGCTGGGGAAAACCGGGCTCCTAAATCTTTCTGCCTGGTCTTGGGGCCGTAGCTCAGGGCCGGGGGGCTCAGCCCTCCTGCTGGGACCCCTGCGCTTGCCTTCCCCAGAAGCTCAGCGGATGGACAAGGCTGTCCTGGGTGAGCTCCTTGGAGAACACAAGATGGACAGTCAGGTCTGCGTGATGCGGGAGCTGCAGCGGCTGCCAGGGAGAGGGAAACCAAGGCAGAGGGAGGGGAGCTGCCTGTTCACCAGAGGCTGGGTTGGGACTCGGGCTGCTCGGCTGCCTTTGCCCTGTCCCCTGGGGCCACCCGGCCAAGCCGCAGAGTCGCCTCTGGTCCAAGTCAATCTGTGATTAATTTGCAACCAAGTAAATAGTATTTAAAAAAGATAAAAGCGCAGAATAAATGATTCCTGGCAGATATGTCAGTCAGGTTTCTGTTCACTCTACTGTGGCTGGCTCATCTCGTTTATTTATATTAATTGCAGTCTGGTAATGGCTGGGAGCTGCTGTACGAAGCCATTGCTGCAGGGGTCCACAGAGGAGGATCTCAGCGGAGGAGGAGAGCACGGTGGCCCCTGTGCCTGCTCTCCCCGGGGCAAGCGAGGGACTCTGAGAGCTCCCCGGTGGATTTGCTGCAGGAAGGGGGTGTGGGAGAGGGCCGGCTGTGTGAAGCTGAGCCCGGGCTGCCTGGTCCAGCCCAGGGCAGAGGGGGCTGGAGGCTGCAGCCACTGTGCCCTCGGCTCGAGGCAGCGTGCAGCAGCCCTCATCCCCGCTCACCGGCTCTCCCAGCACCGGGAGCTGGGAGAAGTCTCCTCCGATTACCGTTGCCATTAATGGTTGCGGGGCCACGGTGCTGGGAGGCGCAAGGCACAATGCGGAGCCCCAGGGAGCAGAGCAAACGCACGCTGTGTGACAGCTCCTCTTGCAGACACTGTCCGAGCTAAGCGGACCTGACAGCGTCGGGAGGAGGGGAGCCAGTGCATCCTCTCTGCGCTCTGGGGAAACTGAGGCACTGGCATGGTGTCCCTGCATCAGCTGAGGGGCCTGAGGATGGTCAGAGCGGCTGCGGGGCCAGCGTGTCAGGTGGCCATGAGCATGGGATCTCAAGATAAGCAGCTACAAGCCACGACTGCACATGCTGTGGTCAGCAGGGCGCCGGGACCGAGCTAACAAGGCTGTTGCAGAGGCCGGTGGAGCCAGTGTGGCTCCCTGATGGGCAGCACTGCGGGGGATGTTGCAGCCACAGCCCTCCTGCCCGCCTGGCAGCTCTGCAGGCAGCCAGCGCTGCGAGGAGTGGAGCAGTGCTGAAAATAAGCTCTGAGAAAATGAAGGCAGCGAGCATCCCACCAGGAGGGCGAAGGCAGTGCTGATTTGTTGCTGGCTGGGTCGGGGGGGATGGAGCAGGAGCTGCACAACCAGAGCCCCAGCAGTGCCCAGGGGATCCCAGGATTGCGCCTCATCCCGACCAGGAGATTTTTGGGAGTGACAAGAATAGGTTTATCCCCCACGTCCCTCAAATCAAAGCATGAGGTGGTTTTTCTGTAAACAGCCAAGATTCCAGCCAGCAGGCAGCCGTCAGCACTGGGCTCCCAGAGGCAGATATCCACCACCAGGTTGCCTCGTGGCTGCTCTCCCCAGAGGCAGCAAGACTGGGCAAGGGGCAGGGGGCAAAGACCAGGCTCTGGTGCAGTGGCTGCCAGGCTGGTGCAGTCCCCAGGGGGATCTCCGTGTCCCTGCCCCGAAGCTGTCCCTGCCACAGCGCCAGGCTCTGCTAAGAGGAGACGTGCAGGCAACCGAGACTGGGTTTGCTCAGATGGGGAGAAAAGTGGGATATCTTTTTTCCCTTTCCCTCCGCTATGTCTGAGTTCATATCAAACTGCTTCTTTGAGGCCAGATGCTTAACTTTCTCAAACCTGCCTGGCTCCAGAGCCTGGAGAAGGGCTGTGCCAATCCATGCTGCCTGTACCCCAGCCCCTCTCTGCCTTGCCTCATCTGTATATTTAATCCTGTCTGATAAATGAAACCCTGAAGTGTATTTGCAGACAACACAATTACGAGGTGGGGGTGAGTCATTCAACCACTTGAAAGCAGGTTTGGGCTTTTTTCCAGAGAAAAGGTTCAGGTGCTTAAACTCGATTTCAGGATAAAGACCAGCTTTGTGCTATTTGTGTTGAGGGGTGAGGGGGAGGAAGGACAGCAGGTAAAGGAGCGCACTTTGCTCTTCGTGTGGGACCACAAAGTCGTCCTGCTGCTTCCCACTCGTGCTTGGTCTCTCCTTTGGAGTGAGCACAGAGATTTGCCTTTGCCCTGGGGCCAGGACGACCTGAAGCATCACGAGGGACAGAAGCTTCAGGTGGGCACAGGTTTGTGGTGGGCTTTGAGCAACTTGCTTCAGCACCCCTCCAGCCCCCTCGGAGTATGAGTTGCTCTGGGGAGGGCTTGGCAGCAGCTTAGAGGCAGCTCCTGGTTTGGGGGCACTGCTTGCTCTGCATCTTTCAGCCCCAGACCCCGTGAAGGGCTGGCACATGGGCCAGGACAGGATAACAACTCTGCAATTCATCAGGCACAGAGTCTGATGCTCTGGGAGGCTGTGCTTATTGTAATTAGAAAGCACCACATCACAGGCACCTCCATCCTGTCTCCTAATTCTCTCCTGACTTCCTTCCCCTCTCCCAAGGCTCCCAGCCAGCCCAGCCAGCTCTGGACATCCTCCTGCCTCTTTTGTCCCAGGACTGGGATTTTCTTTTGCAGAAACCAAGGTGTGAAATAGAGCTGCTGCGTGCAGAGGGCTCTGCCAGCCAGCCAGCGTGCAAGTGCTGCTGTGCGCTTCTCTGGACCAACTGCTTAAATGCTTAATGAGCCCTGGGGAGCAAAGCACTCCTTGCGAAAGATTCAAGTTCTCTGTTGCCTTCAGTTTAGGCCTGTGTCAGCTCTCCTTTCTCTTTTTTAATTCTCTGACCAGTGAAAGTAAGGGAGAGCAGGCACAGTCTCATCACTGTTTCTAAGGAAAGCAGCAAAACAAACAGGAAAACTCCGCGTGCCTGCACTGGGGGAGAGGACAATCCCTCCACCCTGGGGGGACACTGGGGGAGGCAGACTCCCCCAAAGCAAACATTTTGAGGCATTTAATGGGGTGTGAAATTAATGCTGGAGAAAACACACTCTCGTGGGTGGCTGTGCACTGCTGCCAGCCCAAGGCTCTCCATGGCTGCCCGGCATGAGCCTGGTTTGGACACTGTGTTGTCATGTAATGTCACTGTTTTCCAGTGTCATGCTGGTCCCTGCCTTTCCCTGGAGGAGCTGTATGATGGGCTGTGGGTGCTTTCCTTTCCCAGCAGGAGCAAAAATCATCTCATTGCAATAAATGGTGAAGGGATGAGTAACTGTGGTGATGCTTTGGTGGGGAGACTGGGGCCCCACTGGCACCAGAGCATGGGCAGAGGGCCCAAACATCTCCCAATTTCTTAGCAGGGCCAACAGGCACTGGGTTCGGGTGTAGCCACCAGAGGGACAGGGCAGGATGTCCCCTTCAGTGGCCTGGGAAGGTCATGGGTTGTAGGGGTATTTGGAGCTGCTCCTAAAGGACGGTGGCACCATGGTGTGGGAGGAGGGGACAGGTGGCACTGGGGACCCCAGCGGGGGCTTGGTGTTTATGCAGCAGTGCCAGCAGGACCCGGTGCCTCACCGAGCAGGGCAGGGTGACCCAGAGAGGATTGCAAGGTGAACGGAGACATTGGTCCCAACTCCAGCAAATGTTGCTCTACGATTTTGTGGCACTTTTCCAGGCTAAAAATACCCCTGATGCTGGTGCTGGGGGTGGGCTCTGCGTGCAGCGGCTGTGAAGGGATGCTCGGTGCTGCGGGACTGGCCAAGGGCAGCTGGGCCATCCGGCTGGGGTGGCCCTGCCAGCAGCCATGGGGCTGCCCCTCCTGCTCCGTGAGCAGCCAGGCGCAGAGGTCACCTCTTCTCTCGCTCCAAATGACCTGGCACCTCTCTCCAGGGCTGTGCCAGATGCAGCTGCTCATCCATCAGTCCCCAAAATACCGTGTGGGGACACAGCATCCTCAGTGAGCACTCTGAGCTGTATTGCAGCCCCGCACTGGGTCCTTTGCTGATCCCAGAGGGTCACTTAGGCTCATCTGGGAGCTCCTCAGGGGATGGGATATTGCAGCAGGGCTCATTTTCCTAACGAGGCGCAGTGAGGCCTTAGGAATCAGCCCATCGCTGTGGTTGTGGGGCTGCTGCGTGTGCTAAGGAAATGTGCCCCCAGACCCTCCATACGGCTGTGGGGGGACATCACTGGGCTGAGAGGACACTTACCTGTCCCTGTGTGTCCAAGCTGCTGGGGAGCTGGGTTTGGGACACCGGAGTGGGTGGCTGGAGGGGGCAGGGTTGACAAGTCTCTCTGAGGCTTGGATGCAATCCCAGCGTGGCAGGATCCAGCCCCATACCACTTCAGTGCCCTCCTGGCCACGGGGAGCAGCTTAGTCCTGCTCCTCTCTGCCCTTCCAAGCAGATCACTCAGGGCATCCTGGAGCCCCTGGGCACCTTCCCTGCAGGTTGGGAGGTGTTTCAGCTGTTGCTCTCCTGAAATCCATCAAAGAGAGTCCAGTGCTTGTTCTTCAGAACCACCCCCTCATCAACAGGTGCTCATCCTCATCTGTCTAACGTATTTCTGATATTTTATAGCAGGATCTCAAGGAACTCTTTCGTGTACATCCCACCCACCACATCCAACCAAGTGACTGCCACCCTGGCCCGAAGACATGGGCTGGATGGTCCAAACTTTCCTTTATCTGTCCACAGGCTGCAGACCTTGTGTCGCCTGGCGCTGGTGCTGCTCTGCTCTGGGTGAACTGTGTGGGTTGTATTTGCAGACAGAGCAAGCGAGGAGGGAACTGCAGACAGAGAGAAGGCTGGAGTGATGGTGCTGCCTGATCCTGTGACCTTGGCAAGCCGGCAGGATGAACAGGGAGATTTAATTTAGATAAGTGTCAAGCAAGACTGTTGGGGACAGCAGCAGAGCCTGGCAGAGGTTCCAAAACCCTCAGAGGACACCTCGCTTCCCCAGGGTGCTGGCCTGACCCCTGCTCTGGTTGCCTCCAGCATTTCCAATGCCTCTGGAGAAAATCTACCAGACTTTGACACTGCAAGACCCCTCAGCCCTAACCTCTGCCTCCCCCTCACCCCCTGCAGCTCTTTGCCCTGCCTGAGCATGGGAGGGGAGGAGCTGCTGTGCCAAATCAATGCCTCGGCAGGTGCTGGGCTGAGGGGTGGCAGTGGGGGAGTGGGGACAGGGCCAGCGTGGTCCCCCAGTCTCCTCCCCATTGGGGGTACCCAGCTCTGTGCATCCTTGGCCACGGTTGCCATGGTGATGCACATCTCTCCCTGCAGCAGGAGCACTGGGGTTTGATGAGCTCTGTTCACTGTTCCGGCTTCCACAGCTCTCCTGCCCTCAGCCCCAGCAGTGTCCAAGCAGGAAAGCAGAAGGAGATCACCAGGAGCAGACCATGGGGTCGTGCTGTCTGCCATTCCCCGTAGGCTGCCCACCCCCACCTCACTGGATGGGACTGGTTTTATTTTGTCTTCAACTAGAGACCCCCAGGAGGGACAAGTTTGGAAAATGGAACATTACACATCAGGTGGCAAGTGCAGGGAAGAAGGAATAAGAAACCAGGCCCTGTGCCTTGTGCCTCCTGCCCTGTGGCCCTGCTGCTTCCCCCTCTGCAGCATGGCCACTGCGGTGGAGATGGAGGATTTATTCAGATGGCAAATCCTCCCACTGCTGCACAGATAAAACAGCGGCAGGTCAGGCAGCAGCTGGTTCCAGGGGGAATATTGACTGTGGGAGCATGCGGAGCTGCCACGGTGATCCCACAGAGCTGGTAGATGTCACTGTGCCAGAGAAGCCATGGCTGGGAGGGGACAGCATGCTGAGTGCCACTCGGGTGGTGCTGGTCCTGTGGCTGCAGAGGACGGTGCCGTGAGGAGCACACTGTGATCCCGGCGTCATCCCCGCCCCATCCTCTGCCTCCCGCTGCTGTGAGCTCTGTGCTGGCTGTCCTGGGGTCCCTGCTGCAAGTGGCATCCTGGCAAAGCATCTCCTCTGTCCCCATGTCACCACCTCCCCATCCCCAGGGGCTGAGGCTGATGTCCCCGTGCAGCTGCTGGCACGGAAGGGCTGCACAGGGACATCACCTCAGGAAAGGTAACGTCCGGAGCCACGAATGAGTCCACGGAACCTGCGTGGTGTCCGTGGGTTGTTCCCAGCTGGAGGAGGCACAGGAGGGTTATATGGCCGCTGTCCCCAGCCCACCCTCTGAGAGCTGCCTGTGTCTGCAGCTCTGGGGAGAGGCGCTGGGTGCCAGGTAGGGAATGTCTGCATCCCTCACACCCACCTCCTGGTGCTGCCGTTGGGTTTGCTCTCCAGGAAACGCCACAGCACGGTCTCTGTGGCTCAGGCACAAGGGGCTGTGACAGTAATGCCACCCTGGGGGCGGGCACTGCTGTCCTTTTGCTGTCCAGCCCAGCCATCGCCTCCCAGTGCCCACTTGCTCATCCTTCAGGAGAGCCCTCCTGCTGCTGGCACCTGCTGGGCATCCTGCCAGCCTGAGGAGAGGGCTCAGAGCAGCCAGGTCAGACCCTGTCCCCTGGTCCCTGACGGGGGCATCACCCTGGCGTGTGTGGGGACTGGGGCTGGCGTGGGGACAGGCATGAGGAACATCTTCCTGGGCTCCAGAGGGAAGTACTGGGACAGGCTCTGTCTCTGTGCAGGAATCCAAGGCTGAACACTGCAGGCACAACCTCCACTGCTCAGGGAGTCAGTGCCCTGTTCTGACTGACCCAGGACCTCTCTCAGCATCACTGGACCTCCTGTTGGCTCACGGAAAGTGTAGGACAAGTTAACACCTCCTTGGCTGTTTGGAAGCACATTAATCCACCTGAGGCTTTGAAAATGTGTCCCCTGGGCAGCAAGAAGTAAATGGGGACACCCCAGGACTGAGCCTGGTGCGGGCATTGCCTGCACACTCCCTTTACAGAGCCCACTGCAGCTTCACAGAGACAGAGACAGAGCGATCCTGGGCTGTATTTGCTGTTCTCATATACCATCCCCTCCAAGGAGGCAGGATGACATTTGTCTTTCCCTTCCAGGATTTTCTGAAAAGTAAATGAGAACAGTTCAAGAATATGACCCCATGAATGGCAGAGTGAGAGAGTAATGAACAGCCTGGAGAACATCAGAGTGAGGCATCTGTTTACCCTCCAGTAGGAAGAAAATCAAGGAGAAAGGCAGTGGATGTGAAAGGCAAATCTGCTGGAAAAGGAGCCGGGGGAAAAGAAATCACCTTCTCCACAAACCTGTAATTAATCTGAGGGACTCATCGCACCGAGTGAGAAGCTTTGTGGGAATTTCTTTTGAAAGTAGAAACCAGAAAAATAAAGTTGTTTGTACCACTGTATCATCCCCAATTTCTGCAGTAAATAACAGGGCTGTTTGGTGGATAAAAGGAGCAGTGAGCAGCCAGGAAGCTGCCCAGTGCCTGGGCTGCTCTCCCATCAGCTGGGCCCTGGGGAAGGGCACTGCACGTGCCAGTGCTGGCACCTCTTGGGGTACCCTGGGTTCTGCTGCCAGCAGCTGCCTGAGCCCCTGCTCCCCCCAGGCACGAACACAGCCTGAACGCCCGCGCTCCCCTGGGTGGCACAGCCTGGGAAAGGTGTGGGGACAGCAGTGAGGCTCCTGCATGTGTCACCCCCGGGATGGCAGGCACCCTGCCCCGAGCACGGCGGGGGAGCTGGTGGTCCCCCCGCCCCCAGCAGTGAGGCCAGGCACGGTGCACAGGCTGGACAAGATCTTCCGAACTTGAAAACTTGGTGGGTTTAAAAAGTCAGGCTCCTGCAGAGGGAAACATCAGCCTGACACGCCGAAACAGAAGGGCAGACATCTGCTCAGCTTCTCTCAAGGGTGGCTGCGTGGGAGGTGAGCTCATCTCAGTGGCCAGCACCTCCTGGCTGCCTCTGTGGTCCCAGATAAAGTCTGGACAGGCAGGAGACGAGCGCTGGTGCCAGGGAGGAGGGCTCTGTCTCCGGGTTATCCAGCAGGGCTTTGCTGCACTCTGCTTGCTGGGGAGGGTCCTGAGAGCCCCAGAGCATCCCTGGGGGACTCAGGGTGCAGGGTCCTGCAGCTGCTGGACCCCACACCCAAGGCTGGCACCCTCTGCCCAGCCCTTGGCTGAGCCTCACGAGGGTTTTCGCCTCTCCTCTCCTGAGCAGCCCCTGCCCTTCCTCTGTCATCCTGCAACACTGGCCTGTCTGTCTGTCCTTCAGCACGGCTCCCCTGTCCTCTGACAGCCTCTACCGGCTTCTTCTTTTTTTTAATTTAATTTTTATTAGCACACTTCGCAGCCTTGCAGCAACCCGGGAATACAAATAGGACAGTGAGGACAGCCAGCCCCGGGCAGCGGGAGCGGGGCTGGCTCCGCAGGGAGTCCTTGGCATCCCGGGAGGAGGCAGCTGGACAGATGCTGCTGGAGCCACCACAGCCTCCCCACGGCCGCTGTCTCCGCTTGCTTTGGACGGGGCCACCTGGGAAAACAGGAGACTTTTCACGGCAGGAAAATCCCTGCTGCTCGGGTTCCCCGGCCGGGGTGGTTTCACCCCGCTGGTGGGTGAAGCGGGGCAGGGAGGTGGGGGAAGGAGGAGAGTTAAAATCGGCAGCAGATGACAAGAAATTCATCCTGACTGGGGAAGCGAGTGGCTAAAAATAGCAGCAAGGTTCTCAGCTGTGACAAGATACGCTGGGATTTCTCCTGCTGACAGATGTATAATGGATAAGGGCACTGCACGTGCCACTGCTGGCGCCCCTTGGGTGTACCCGGGGCTCTGCCTGCATTTTGGGGAGCACGGGGGAGAGGCTGTCCGTGTTTTGCAAGGTCAGCACACACTCATTTTGGCCACTGTGCATCTTTGAAAAGCCGGCCCCATGCCCAGCGGAGTGCAGAAAATGAGGAGCGCAGGCAGCGCAGCCCCCGTGGGGCCGTAAGCAAAGAAATCAATTAGCAGGGAACACAAATCCTCCCTGAAACTGCAGGAAAACCCCATCTCCCAGCTGGCCTCCCTGCTGCCTCCTGCCTCACCCCAGGGAGGGCTGCCTGCACGCCCAGCGTGTGCTGGGAGGGGGCAGGACAAGCAGGAGGCTGTCCTGTGCCATCAGAGCGATGGGACAAGCGTGACAGTCTGTGGTGACGGTGGGCGAGGTGGCTGCACGTGGAGACAGGCACAGGGAGGATGCTTTGGTCCTCTGCCCCACGCGCTCCTGCTTGCTTTTCCACCTCACTCCCTTGCCCGAAAGCAGTGGAGTGGCATGAAGCAGTGGTGCCTGCGTGGCTGTCCCTTTGCCATTGATGTCCCTTGCTTGTCCCCCCAGCCCCAGGTTTGCTGCCCGGGGTAAATCCGCGTCTGAGCTGCAGCTCCGAAGAGGAAAAACCCACAAAAATTCCAGAGAGTCCTTCTCACGTGGGGAGCGTATTTAGAGCTCTGTGCGTGCCCATCCAAATACTTCGTTTTGGTGCAGCCCTTTGCAGCATCTCAGTGCAGGTTGTGGGTGGCTGGGGAAGGAAAACCCGCTCCAAGCCTTGCCCCTGTCAGCCCCCAGCACACCTCGCAAGAGGGAAAGTGTGGCAGTCCCAGGCTCTGTTAATGAGCGCTCGTAGCAAAGCCCTTCATTTCCCTGGGGGAGTGGGGGTGGTTTTGGACGTAGTTGGTCACTGCCCAAGGGTCAGAACAAATTGCAAGGTGATCCATATTGATTTATAAGCACGTTTATTTTTACCAGCCTGGCGTGTTCCCCTCCTGGCTGGCGAACAGGGATGCGTCCTCCCTTCCCCGCCCGAGAAACAGCAGTGTTTTCTCTGGCAGGGACGAGCCAGCAAGAGAACTTTGATGTGGGCTGGCAGGCTCCGTGCAGCTCCCCCGGGGCCTCATCCAGGAAGGGGCTGAGCTGCAGGATTGCTCCGAGCGTGCACAAGGGTGAGGCTATGCACCCAGGGTTTGCAGCAGAGGCTCTCGCAAACTCCCCGACGGGAATGCAAGGGGAGAGGGATGCGACAAGGGCTTTCCAGCATCCCCACGGCCACAGGTGCCCCCGGGGCTCTGGTCCCCCGAGTGCAGGCACAGGACGGTGTTTGGGGTGGGCTGTGGGCTGCCCACAGCTGCCTGGGGCAGGGCGTCCTCCACGCTGGCAGGGGAAAGGCAACTCCAAACACTTTCCTGTGCATTTTCTTCTCCCTCAAGCCTTAGAAATCCAGGGAGGGGATTTCTCCCTTTTCCCTGACCTCCAGCCCTGCTCTGGAGCATCCATGGAGCACTGCCAGGAGGTGATGGGCTGGTCCCTGCTGCCGCTAATGACAGGGCCGAGGGGTTTCCATCCCACTTTTTGTCATCCACCTGCTGACAGAAAGTGCCCAATAGCCAAGAATTTTAAGCCATTTGGTGCAGAAATCACAGTCCCTCTTAGCTGCTCACCTTGTGCCCGATGAGGTAAAACTCCCCTCCAGACTGTTCAGAAATGGCAGAGTCAGCAAGCCTGGAATTTCTGTGGAAACAAAAAGAGGGGCTGATATGTTTTTCCCCCATATCACATTTTATTCTTTTCCTGTTATGTTGCATTTTATCTGTTTTATTTATGGGGGACTTTTTAAGTAATACTTTTTCCTCCTGGTGGCTGGGGGTCCCTCTGGGCTTCCCTGGGATGCAGGCAGGGCTCTGCTGGTTTCCAGCAGCTGGAGGGGTTCTGGTTATTTCCAAAGGAGTGTTGCAAGTCTGTCACCTTGCCATGGCCAGTTCGAGGCGATCGTGGCCAGGTGACATCGCTGCCAGGCCACCTGGGTGCCACCTCGGGAGCTAAGGGAGTTGCCCAAGGATGCTCCCTGCAGTGGTGGCAGAGGCTCCCCCCGCTCTGTTGTCCCTTCTCACCCCACACCTGGCTGAGGACACCAGGCAGCCCCTCTGCCATCCTGCCTTGCGGGGAAACTGAGGCAGGGAGCGGTGCTGCGGGGCCAGGAGCTGTGGCCCGCTGACGTGGGGCGCAGTTGGCCACCACAAAGCCCTGGCAGCATTTGCACAGATGCCCAAATGGTGTTTCCCCCCCAGCCCACCTCTGGGCAAGCCAAGGGGTGGTTTTTGGGTTTGTGGGGAAGGGGCAGCGTCCCCACAGGGTGGCCCACCCTGGTCCTATAGCCTGCCACAGCCCACCAGTGTCCCCAAGCCCAGGGACAGCCAGGCCCTGCCACCTCGCTGCCTGGCACAAAGTGGGGCATTGAGGGACACAGCAGGGCTTTGTCCACCCTGTGCCTGCCGGGAAGGGGCCGGTTGCCCTCTGCAGGCTCCCTCGGCCCTGTGCTGGCTCCGCAGCTGCGGGGGACCAGGGACACCCACGGGAAATGTGGCACCCACGGCGCATGGGGCACCCAAGGGACCAGGCTGCACCTGCTGCAGCGCTGAGGCCACGGGGACCCACGAGTGTCCCCACCAGAATGCCATTCCCCCACGGGGATGGGGGACCCGTGGGGGTCACGGGGCTGGGGAAGGTAGCTGCAGGATTCCCATCAAAAGGGGGAAAAGTTCCAGTTCGGAGCCCCCAAAGCTGAAAGCAGGTCCCTGGGATGGGGAACCCCTATTCCCCGCTGGCAGATGCTGCGAGTCAGGGAGGTGACAGGGGGACACCACCGCTGTCCCATGGAGCCGGTCTGCCACACTGCCACAGTGGGCAGCTGGGACAAACACAGCCCGGTGGGCCTGGGGGATGTCCCCAGAGCCACCAGTGAGGGGGGACAACCCCCTCCCCTGCCCCCAAACTGCTCTCTTACTCTTGCAAAAGCCTTTTACCCCAAGAGCCCCGAGCGGGGCCATCGGGCAGCTCTGCCCGGGCACCCAGGAGCTGGCAGCCAAGGGGTGCTGGGGGGGCCGGGGGAGGGCGGGCCCGGTGCCTTTAAGGGGGGTGGCTGTCGCTCAGAGAGCCCTTTTCTTTGCTGGAGGGCCGGACAGGCACCCAGAGGGGGAAATCCAGGGCGTGGGACCGCCTGGCAGGGGAGGGCTCCGCACCCAGCAGCGAAGCGGCAGAGCGGGCGGTCAGGGGAGTTCACCGACTCCAGCACCATGGGTGAGTATGGGGTGAGGGTGGGGGCCACCCCGAGAACTGTTGCTGGTGTCTCTGGGGACCTTATCCCGGAGCAGAGCCCACTGAAACTTTCCTCTGGCACCGGTGAGGTCCTGGTGACCCCGGCGTGCCCGTGCCGGCCGTGGGAGCTGCGGAGGGAGGATGCCTTGGCATGGCAGGGGTGGCGTTTTCTTTCCCAGGGCGGTTTTCTGTCCCCGTGGGCTCGTGTGCTGTCTGTGGGGGCACACGCCATCCCCACAGCCTGTCCCACCCGAGCCCTCGGCACGTGGGCTGCAGAGATGAGAGCTCCTGCCTGGGGCTGCCGGGGGCTGGGAGGGCCAGGCAGGGCACTGAGTGCCACTGCAAATGTCACAGCTCGTGTCACTCGTACGCCATCAGCCTTGGGGAAAAGGAGGCGCGCCTCGTGCCTCAGTTTCCCTGCTTTATTAGCAGAGCTGATACTCACCAGTGTACCCCTGGGACATCGGGGTGCTCTGTTCCCGGGGGCGCCTCGTGCCTCCTCCTCCTGTCTGCAGCACGTTGCTCGGCGCTGGCAGCAGCGGAGCCTGGGTACAAGGCTCAGGATTGTGTGGCACAAGGGCTCTTTCTCCCCTCCTTTCCCCTCCCCGCTGCAGCTTCCCAAAGCGCGAGGGGCTGGGGCTGGGAGCCTGTCAGGCCCTGTTGCACCCCGGGACTCGCAGTCCCCTGGGAATGGAGCTGCTCGCTGCCCCAGTGGGCACCTCCGCGCCACCTCCCAGGTGGCCAAAAATCAAACCAGAGAAGGCAAGTTTGGACCAGCACCCTGTGCGTCCCAGCGAGGTTGGGAGCAGCGCTGGCCAGGATGAACGAGACCCCCCCTGGATCTGCTGCGTCCAAGGCAAACAAGAGGGAGGGGTCCCAGCACTCCCCTATAGCGCTGCCTTTGTTCCCTGTTTGCTCTTGGCAGGGGGCAGCCGCTGGGGTGGCAGTGCCAGGACAATCCCCCATTGTCCTCGGTGCCGCTGCGCAACCTTGCTCCCGGCGGGGAGGGGAGAGCTGGCCAGGACCCCACGGGTTTCTTGTCCTCTTGGGGAGGAGATAAGCGCTGTGGGACTCGTGGAGGGAGCGTGGGTTTGGCGTGGGTGCCTTTTTGGCATTCGAGGCAGAAATGCTGTGCCCGGATGGGGTGTGCCCAGGCAGCCGCTGTGCCCTGGGCAGTGGGGTGCCAGAGCCCACGTCCTGGGGAAGGGGAGCGGCTTCCCTGTGCGCAGGTGTCACACAGCCAGGGCAGCAGCTTGTCCCAGCTTAGCTGGAGCCAAATGCTGGTGGGGGCAAGCCCACCTGGCTGCCTGCCCCCAAAGCAAGCAGGAGAGCAGCTGGCTGGGCACCTCCAAACCCAGCCCACCGGGAAACTGAGCCAACACTCCTGCATGCTAGAGCCCCGACGTGCAGAAGGAGCAGGTGCCCATGGCCCCACTGCTGAAAAAATCCAGCATTTAGGCACTCCAGGCAGCACGCTGGAGTGTGTCCTCGCTTTCCCTGCCCACACACAGGTCCTGGAGGACTAAACCTATTACACAAGTGCTGTCATTTGTGCAACTAACACGGCTCCTTCCTACAAGCACATCTGCCTACATAAAGGGGCGGCTGCAGCCCGAGCTGCCTGCGGGGTGCCAGGCAAGGGACGAGTGCCCAGGCTGCCACCTGGAAGTCCAGATTGCTCGTGGTGTGTGCTGGCTCCTACTGTGCTGCCCCAAGCAGGGCCACCGTGCTGGATCTTCCCTGGGGTTTGTCTCTGAGGGTGCTGGGTTCCCCTCCATCTTCGATGGCAAAATAAAACTGCGTGGCTGCTGCCCGCAGCCGGGCTGTGGTGGCAGTGGGGAGCCCATTAGCAGCTTGTTTGCCAGGTCCCACTGGCATTACGCTACATCACGCTCTATTTCCGTCTGTTTGTCACGGGTCAGCATGGCTGGCTCGCCTCAGCTCCTCACAGCCCCTGTGCCCCACACTGCCACCGTCCCTGGGCACCCTTGGGTGGCCTCCTGAGCTGCTTAGAGAGCTCTCAGGGAGGCTGCTGGGTTTGGCTCTCCAGCACTGCAGTGGGACATTTCTGGGGTTTTCCTTCAACCCGTTTCCCTCCTCCTGCCAGGCACCTTTCTCCCACTGCGCTTGTGCTCCTGAGCTGTAGGCTCCAAGCAATCCTCGTCCTGGCAGCCCCATTCCACCTCACCTCTTTTCTCCACAGGTTTACTCGAGTGCTGTGCCAGATGTCTCATCGGGGCACCCTTTGCTTCCTTGGTTGCCACTGGCCTGTGCTTCTTTGGGGTAGCGCTGTTTTGTGGCTGTGGGCATGAAGCCCTCACAGGCACCGAGCAGCTCATCGAGACCTACTTCTCCAAAAACTACCAGGACTATGAGTTTCTCATCGATGTGTAAGTACCCTGCCGCAGAGCATCCCCCTGGCGCCGGGGCCCCTCACAGCTTCGTCCTGCTCTGTGCCAGGCTGAGGTGCCTGGCTGGGCTGGCCAGGGCCAGGCTCTCACCCAGGCACCAGGGAGACTCCAAGCTGCCTTTGCCCATGGCTCCATGGCAGCGTCCAGGTGGCCACTTGTTTTCATTTCACACCAGTTTTTGTCTGACCCTCGCTAGGTGTCCTGGGTAGAGCTGGACTCTGCACCGGGTAGGTATGGAGGATGTGGGGGAATGGGTGGCAGCCTTGCCCACCACAGCTTTGCCCCAGCTTGCTCTTCTTGTGGCTTCACCCTCTGTTTTGGTCCCCTTGGGGCAGCGTGGGGAGGGAAGGTGGCAGAGGCCAGGCTGCCACACTCAGGGCTGAGCTCTCCAGCACCGCCCCGGCACCTGAGCACCCCTGCCCACTCCTCTCCCCCACAGCATCCACGGTTTTCAGTACTTCATCTATGGCACAGCTGCCTTCTTCTTCCTCTATGGAGCCCTGCTGTTGGCCGAAGGCTTCTACACCACCGGCGCCGTCCGGCAAATCTTTGGGGACTACAGGACCACCATCTGCGGCAAGGGCCTCAGCGCAACGGTAACTGGGGGCCCGAAAGGGAGGGGAGCGCGAGGCCCCCAGCGAGCTCACTCGTGGCAGCGGGTGTGTCATTGTTTGGGAAAGTGGCTAGGACATCCTGACAAGGTGATCTTAACCGGGGTTTGGCACCCCTTCGCGCGCCCCAGCGGGTTCACCACGCTCGGTGTGGCCAAAGGGCAGGAGACTGCGGCCGTCCGGGTTTTGGGATATCCCAAAGGGAAGCACAGCCCGGCTGCCCTCCCCCAGGCCTGCCGTGTTCCCTGAGGACCAACGCAGCCCAGATGGCTGCATTTAACAAAACTGCTTCATGTTTAAACATAGGCAGGGAGAATCCGAGCATCCCTGCAGTGCTGGCGGCTCAAAGCTCTATGGCACCTGGTACCCCTGGGGTCGTCCTCTGTGCTGTGCTTGGGAACCACGACAAGATGCTGGCAAAGGGATCCTGTGGCCTGGGGGAGCAGAGGGGCACGGCTGTGGTTCCCTCAGGGGCTGGTTGGGGTGGCACCATGGAGGGAGGGCAGGAGAGACACACTGACACGCCAAGGCAGCTTTTGCAGCTGCCCTCCCACAGAGACCAAACCCTGCTTGGCCGTGGCCACGGTTATCCCCCCCAAAATGTGGCAGCCATCGTGCTGCTGCTGGTCACCCCATGCACACGCAGCTGGGTGTGAACCCGGGGCTGGCATTGGCCCTGTGAGCTGCAGGAGCCCCCAGCTTGGGCTGCTGTCCTGTGCTGCCTGCCTGGGGACGCGCTGGGTCTGGCAGGGGGTGCAGAGCTGGCTGCAGGCAGCATCACAGTCCCCCACCTGCCCCACACCCTCCCCTGCCTGGGGAACCTCGCGCTCCCCTGTCCGTGTCCTTGGCCACTCGGTAACCACGGCTCTGCCCGGGTTTGTCCTGCCCCTTGCAGTTTGTGGGCATTACCTACGTCCTGACCATCATCTGGCTCCTGGTGTTCGCCTGCTCTGCGGTGCCTGTCTACATCTATTTTAACACTTGGACCACCTGCCAGTCCATTGCCAACCCCACCAAGACCTCGGCCAGCATTGGCACCCTGTGTGCGGATGCCAGGATGTACGGTGAGTGCCGGGTTCGCCACCCAGGAGCCAGGGCTCAGGGCAGAGGAGAGGGGCTGGAGGACAGGGCCCAGGCACATTGGGCTGGGATAGAGCAGGGCAAGTGCTGGAGGGCTCCGAAATGCTGGGGGTGTGTGACATAGATGGCTGCAGGAAGTTGAGCAAGGAAGTCAGCTGTCAGCCATGCCCTACTCACCTGGCTCCCACATCTCCACAGGTATCCTGCCCTGGAATGCTTTCCCTGGCAAGGTGTGTGGCTCCAACCTCCTCTCCATCTGCAAGACCAGCGAGGTGAGTAACTCCTGCCACCCCACGTGTGGGGTGACCCTCAATGACAGGTCAGTGGGTCACCTCGGGACTGGCCTCCCCAGGCAGCACATGGGACACTGTGAGCTCACCCTCCTCTTCCCTTGCAGTTCCAGATGACTTTCCACCTCTTCATCGCAGCCTTCGTGGGGGCAGCTGCCACGCTGGTCTCACTGGTGAGTCAGTGCTCCCCCTGCCCAGCCGTTCTTCTCCGCCTGGCAAAGATGTGGGGGAAAAGGACAGCGAAGGTGGTGGGCATGGATGGGACAGAGCCTGTGCTCGTGTCATTTTCTGGCACGTAAGTGCAGATGGTGAATCCAGGCCATAAAGTAGAGGTGGCTGCAGGAGGGGATCTGGAGAGGCTTTAGGAGACCGCCAGGGAGAGGTCCTGCTGCCAATGCACTGAGTCCCCTGCCTTTCCCCGGCTCTCCTCTTGCTTTACGCCAGCGACACGACACTGCGGTGTCCCGACGGTGCAGCGGGGCTGTGGGGCTCTGCAGGGCGCTGCTCTTTTGGGGTGTGGGGCTGGGGGCTGCCCCCTCGCTCACTCTCTTCCCGCCCACAGCTCACCTTCATCATCGCCGCCACCTACAACTTCGCAGTCCTCAAGCTGATGGGCCGAGGCACCAAGTTCTAGCCCGCGCGGTGGAGCCCAGCCAGACCAAACGCCCTTCTTTTGTCTAACCCCGAGGCTTTAACACTGCAGCCACCTGACACCAGGTCTCCTGCGTTAACTCTGCCTTCGCTGATGACTCCCCTCCTCTTCCTCCCTCGCATCCATTGTGCTGAGCGTGACCAGGAAGGAGAGCTTCCCACCAATGGACGCCTCTTCATGCACTTTTCTCTCGTTGCTCATCCGTGACGGGTTCGCTCTAGAGCCAAGCCCATCAAAACCAGCCAGAGAAGAGGAGGGACTTATTCCAGTGTCCCAGTGTTGCCTAGGGATGAGCAAAGGCCTTCAAGCTCCTGGGAGGAAGAAATCCATGTAGGTTGCTCCGTGAGTAGCAAGAGGCTACCTAGAGAGAAAAGGAAGTTGGCCCAGTCCTGGTACCATTGCTAGAGACTCTCCTGGAGCTATCTGCTGTCACCGCCCGTGGATGGAGAATAAGAGAAGGATTTTTTTCCCTTAGCAGAGAAAGATGATTTTAACCTAAATCGCCTGCTGCAGCCATGGCAAAGGGAGTTCAGGGCAAGGATCTTCCCAGTGTGGAGAAGAGAGTGCTGACCCCAATGCTGATAAAGCCCTAACCCAGCTGCCCCTATTAAAGCCTAAAGGAGTTTGGTGTCTCTGTAGACAAGGGGGACTCTCAGCTTTACCCTCCAGGCAGCAGAGAGGCAGCAAATAGGTTTGACTGAGGAGGGGACGTCTCTGCACCAAGCCCTGGGAGCGTAAAGCCAGAGCCATCCCTCCGTAGGCAGGGGATAACCCTCGGGACCGCGTGCCTTCGCCTGCCCTGCCAGTGCCCTTCACAATGGTGCTCTTCTCTGGGGTGACGTCTGCTTCTCTAACCTCTGCTGTGCCGAGGAGCTCGGCTCGCTTCTCACCCGTGTCAAACGTAACCGCCCCTCCTTCTGCCCCCCTCATCCCCTCACTTCTTTTCCTGCAAGTCAGGACAACTCTCTTGTGCCTGCCAGGGTGGGAGGGACTGGCAGCATCTCGCTTCCAGGTGAAACCCATGAAGGAATTGAGGAGGGAAGGGAAGGTGGCGGTCTGGGGGTCACAGGTGCAAACACAGCCCGTCTCTGCAATCCAGATCCTTTCTGGTGCCGGTCTTTTCCCATGGAGTGGGGTGGGGGGGCAGGGGGTTGGGTGGAGACCTCTCCTCCATGACTGTTCTCCAGCTGGAGGAAAGCCCTCTGGCTGGGTAGCATGGGTCCAGCCAGACCTGCAGAAGAGCTGTTTCCAGTCCTCCCTGACAACTGGTGATTTGTTTTGCTCTCCCTGCCTCTCTCCTTAATGCTAATCCTTGTGTTTATTTATTGGAGAAACTACTTTCAGTGGCAGACTGTAGCTCCATCTTGCATGGATTTCTTTTTTCTTTCGTATCTGTATTATTGTTATATATATTTTTTAAGTGCTGGTTTCAGCAGGGGCAAGGATAAGGAGGCAGATCTGCTGAGCAGTGCATTTGAAGGATCCTTGCTGCCGGGAATGCTGAAATAGGTTGGCCAGGCTACCAACGCACACGGGATGGGGAGGGGGGAGATGCCAGGAGGGGTGGCAGGGTGGGGAGAAGCCAGTCGAGATCTGGAAATTCACATCAATGCTATCTCTCTTGGGGGTTTGCTGGGGTTTTTTTTCATATCCATTTAACAAAAAATAACCAGGTCCTCCTTCCCACCCTTGTCCCCAGACCCCACACACGCACACACACATACACACACAGACATACACACACACACACACGCAAAAAGAGTTAATCAACTGAAAGCGTTTCCTTCATTTCTGATCTAGAATTTCAACTTGTTAACCAGCAATAAAAAGGAGCAAGTTTTTAAAGACTTATCTTACAAGATGTATTTTATAAAAATTAAAGAAAATACATTAAAATTAAGATCATTCTGAACAAGATGTGTGTCTGCCTGTCCATTTGTTGTGCTGGCTTTCCCAACCCCCACCCTGGCACCCCCCCACCCCGACAAAATAAAAAGGGGGAGGCTCTCCAGGGTAGGAGAGGCTGTAGAGGAGAAGGTCTCAGAGGAGCAGCACTTGCTGACCCATGTGTGGGCCAGCAGCCCCTGCAGGGCTCTGCCCACTCCAGCCACGAGGTTCATAGCTTCAAAATCATTGTTCCCAGCTGGGGGGCCCTTAAAACCTCTTTTTTCTCCTCCAGCCACCCTGAGGAAAGCTGGGGTCTTGTAGCAGCTGCTCGCTTGTGTTTGGTGGTGCTGCTGCCCTTTAACACTCGGCCCACGTGGTGACAGCCTCTGCCGTGTCTCCTCATGTGGCACAACAAAACCACAACAAAACTAACAGGACAGCTCGAGCCAAGCTGGCTGGCACTAGGCAGCGTGTGTGGGATGAACATGTCCAGAGCCACACGGGGTGGGCGATCCTTTCACTTGCAGAGAGCCCTGTGTGGAACAGGATGGTCTTGTTTAAGCACACGGGGACACTGGACTGTCACAGAGCCCCACATGTCCCCTCTGTGGCTCCGTGGTGGCCATGTGCCATTTGCTGCGGGATCCTTAACGGTGTGCACGGTGCTGGTGCGTGGGAGGGCATCGGCTGCTGCCTTTCTGCCCCAGAAACCCTTAGGTGCATCTCT
This sequence comes from Melanocharis versteri, assembly GCA_013397845.1. NCBI lineage: Eukaryota > Metazoa > Chordata > Aves > Passeriformes > Melanocharitidae > Melanocharis > Melanocharis versteri. The sequence continues at coordinate 36,351 of VZTG01008541.1, read as the reverse complement.
CCACAGCAGCTGCTCAAAAATTATTGGTTCAAAAGTTGTTTCTCTCGGAAATCTCCCCAGAAGCTGTGCTCAGGGGCCTCCAGGGAGTGAGGCCACAGAGAGATGCCCCCAGTCCCACACTGCTGTTTGCAGTAGGTCTGCCCAAAACCGCAGATTTCAGGCACAGCCACACGCCCAGGAGTGGCAGGGTGGGACCTTCACTACTCTTCCTAAATGGGAGTCCAGCCCAAATCCCACTGTCCCCTCTCTTTCCTGGCGTCAGCCCCCTCCAAAGAAGCAGCAAAGTTGCCCAAGCAGCCTGGCCAGGGGAGGTTTAGCTCAGGCACTGCTGCTGCCCCAGCTCAGTGGCACAGCTCGGCCTTGCCCTGGCTGACAGAAACCCATGGCGCTGCAGCCAGCGTCAATGGGGCCCTTTGTTCCCTGCGTTCCCAGATGCCATCACCCTCCTCTCCCCACGCTGAAAGGGTCCTGTGTGTGCACAATCAGCCGCTGGGCAGCAGCGAGCTGGGGAACAAAACACCATCTCTTTCCCCTGGCAGAGACTGGTGCCCCCCCGGCCGGGGTGAGGGCTGGGGACAGCAAGTGCGAGGTGCTGTGTGAGAGCAGCCAGCAAGGCCAGGGTGCCGGGCAAGTCCGAGGGCCAAAGGACACATGCAGCCTCATCAGGTGTGCCACCGGCCCCGCTGTCACCCCATCTGGGGACATGGGACCTGCTCTCACAGCTCCTTTCCTGGGCACCCAGCGCCCTCCAGGAACCGGCTGAGGAAAGACAGGGAATAAGCTCTGCCTCGCACCAAACCACATCTCTGTAAACTGGCCCATCAGGGGAGCTCCAAGCAGGGCACCCAGTGCAATCACCTGTTTTCCCTTGTCTAGCACCTAAAATGTGGCCGTACTTTGCTCCCACAAAGGCTGGGCCAGAGAAAGGGACCCTGGAGCAAGTCCCGTGGGCTGGCTTGCTGGCAAGAAGGCAAAGTGACTCCCATCCCTCCATCCTGTGCCCTGCCGCCCCGGGAGACGGGGAGAGCGTGCCTTGGGGAGAGGAAACGAGAGGGAAGGGGATGGCGGCACCCAGGGATGTTGGTGATGACCACGGGGCCCCAGCCCTGCGCTCAGGCAGCCCCCAAGGGCGAAGGGCCGACGGGCTGATGCTGCTCCCGGCCGCCTCCGCATCCCCGGTCCCCCGGGGGCGCATCCCCGGTCCTGTGGCCGCGCATCCCCGGTCCTGCGGCCGCACATCCCCGGTCCTGCGGCTCCTCCCCGCGGCCGTCGGACGCATCGGCGGCTCCTCGGGCAGCGAGGCAAGCAGCGGCGAGCCCCGGTTCCCCCCGCAGCCCCGGTCCCCGTCCCTGCGCTGCCCGGCCCCGGCTGATGGTGCTTCCTGGGGACCCCTCCCCTGAGCCCACCGGGACACACCAGAAACACCTCCAAAGGCTCACTTCTCTCAGCACGGAGTCAGACTCAGCCCTGCAAAGGCTGTGTAAGGTGATGTGCCGGTTTCAGCGGGGGTAGAGTTTTGTTCACAGTGGCTAGTACAGAGCTGTGTTTTGGACAAGCCATGCCTGGCAAGCAGCTCTGCCTGCCAGGGCCAGGGCATGGTACTACATACCTACCTGCCCAGGCTGAAGTCCTCACCTGCATCCCACCAGGCACCCAGCTGCTTTCTCTCCATCTCTGCACAGACCAGCTCTGCCAGGGGGATGTCTGAAGATGAAGAGGGAATACTAAGTGGAAAGTCACAGAACCACAGGATGGCCTGGGTTCAAAGGGACCTTAAAAATCATCCAGTTCTGACCCCCTGCCATGGGCAGGGACAACTTCCACTAGACCAGGTTGCTCAGAGCTCATTCAGCCTGGACTTGAACACATCCAGGGATGGGGCATCCACAGCTTCTTTGGGCTACCTGTTCCAGGAGTCCTGTACCTGCACGTGGCCATGAGCACCAGCCCCCAAAGGACTCCATGAAGCCACCAGGAAAGAGCTGCTGCACCAGCCATGCAAGCACTGGGGCTAGGGGACATCTCTGTCCATCTCTGATTGCTTTTGCATGAGCAATCACCTCAGCAGGTAATCCACCATTTCACAGATCAGCCCAATCTCCCTGCCAAGGGACTCTGACTCACCTGTGGCCTTCAGAGAACCACTGAGAGCTGCCATCACCTCCCACCTGGGCAGTGCGGAGTGCTCCTTACTCCAGAGCAGAACACGCCAGTGCCCCAGTGTCAGAGCTGCCCTCAAGCCCCCGTTTGGAACTGGAGCCTGGAGTAGGGTTCAGAGGCTCCTAAAAGGGCATTTTTAACTCTTTATTCTTTCTCCTCAACCTCAAATACACACAACAATATGCTGTACCCAGAGATTGTGTTCCCATGGATTTCCTCACAGTTACTGCCTTGAGGAGCAGCCCCAGAGCTGAGGAGGAGCTGCACTCAGGGAATGCCCCTGGTCACCCAGAGAGCAGCCCCAAGGCATCTCTTGAGGAGAATCCAGCTTCCTCAGCCCACCACCAAGCACTTGCATGGCCTTGCAGGGGCACTGCCTGGCCCAGAGGAGTGAAATCCTCAAGAGAGCTGGGGGAGAGAAAGATGAATGGCATCAGGACATTCCTCACCCTCCCTAATCCTCCAGACACACACTGGGATAGGCTACAGCATCTGTTCCACACAGAAGCAGCTCATTGCTATCCTTTGGAAACACTTCTTTGCCCTCCAGGGATCCATCCTCTCCCCAGCCCATGACAAAACCCACTGAGCCCGCTGCCACAGCTTACAGTGGGAAAGTGGGGAATGAGGGAACGGCCTCACTGTGGCTCCTGCCCCTGCCTGCACTTCCTTACAAACACCTCACACCAGAGCAGTCAGCAGTTCTGGCGCTTTCAGACCCTTCCTGACGTGAGGCAGCCTCACCCAAACCCCTCAACACCCCAAGGCCGGAGCCATCTCCCACCAGTGTTGACTGTGTGTTTTCAGCCGGCTTTGAAATGGCTGAAGTAAGATGCTGGAGGTCTCCAGATACTCCAGCCCACATTTAAAATGCATGGTTTCCAAGGGCTTCAAACCCTCCACTGCCTCCTGGAATCATGGATAGGGCAAGCAGACCTGGGAGGAAAATAAACTAAAACATTCTGCCAAAAGAAACAGCAGGCACAGGCTCTGCAAACACAGAGAAAGCCTCCCAAAATAAGCAGCCATCCTGGCAGGACAGCAAAACAGAACAGTCCCCATATGCTGATTTCCTTCTCGGCATCCTATGGAAATCATGCCTGGTTAAAACCCCCTGGAGCCCGAGGAACCAGTTCCAAGATCACCGGAAGAATTCACAGGAAAGTACCGGACTTGCTGCTGAGAACCCAGGCTGAGAATTTAAGATGTAGTGACAGAAGGAAGCAGTGTGGAATATTTCTGTTATGAAACTGTTTTCTGATACTCTTGAAAAGACAAAACTGGTCACTGGATTCAGCTGTTCAGTTCTGATCCTTCAGCTCCTGGTCCACACGAAGGAATAACCAAACCCCTCTGATCCCTTAGGGGACTTCTCTCTGCCAGATGCTGTAACTAACCAGTCCTCAGAAGAACAAAAGCTGACTTGAACATTGATAAACCAAGAAGGCAGCCACTTCCCAAACTCACTTGAATACATCCATGTTTTATTTGCTTAAATAAAGGTAGAATCTTGGTTTTACAATTCTGGTTCTGTAGCAATAGCAACAACCGCAGCAGCACGAGTGGACACAGGGAAGGGATGGCTGTTGGCACTGAACTTGCAACAGAATTTGAGATCCTGGCTCCTTTGGGAATTGTGCGTTTCATTTAAAATAAATTAAACAATTGAAATATATTATACTCTAACTTTTTTAAAAAAAACCCATGTAAGCCTAATATAACAGAGGGTTTTAATATAAAAAAAGTCAACGATCCAGTGACTGTTAGAATAAAAGGTGCTGTGTAACATGTGCACAACAAGGCTCTTGAGCTTTAGCTACCAGCATTGACACGCACAGGGTGCTGCAAACAGCTGCACATGTGCCTCCTGCACCGTGGCATGCTGAATCTCTGCCCTCTTCCATAGGAGGTGCCAGTCCTCACACAGATCCCAGGAGACCCATGGAGAAGAGGCAGCTTCACCTGCAGGGAGCTCCCTCAGCAGACCCCCTGGCAGGGCTGGCCAGCACACGGGGGCTGGAGTCTGTTCTGACCCTGAGCCCCTGCGCAATCCAGCTCCAGGGAATGAGGCTGTTCAGGGATGGAGACTGGAACCACAGGTCACAGAGCCTGGGAGCTTGAAGGAAATATCAAGCAGTGTTAATGAAGGAAAAACTAGAGGCCTTGGGAGGTCAGACATAGGTAAATAAACAGTAACAATAGCATCCTGTAAAAATCTCTTGCACCTGCAGATGCAGAACCTTCTCCTCAAGGGACCTGTTTTTCCAGAGACTGCAGGAGCTGCCCAGATAGCATTCACTTCCCATGAATACAACTGTTCAGGCCTGTTTAGAAATTAGATCCCTCTAAAGCATTAATACTCCAGTCCCTTCCACACAGGGTTGCCCTGCAGAGAAGGGCAAGATCTCCCTGGGTTACCCCAGAGGAAATGGGGGAATGCTCATGCTCTGCATGCTCAGAGACTGTGCCGTGATGGGGACAAACTGCCAGCACGGGGCAGAGACTGCCCTGCTCTAAAGCACTGCTTAAGGGAGGGTTGCTTGATTTGAGCTACAAAATTTACCATCCAGCAGCTGATCAGTGGGAATCACAGCCGGCAGCCAGCGGATACGTGCTCGGGGCAGGCTCCTACGTGCCTGTGGGCAGTCACAGCTTTGGCCAAATGCTCGCACGGGAGGTTGCAGGGCACAAGGTCTGAATGGCAAAGATAGCAGTCAGCAAGCTCATCTCTGCTACACAGCCAGCCTGGGACTAACACCTAGCAGGGGGCAGGAGACGGGAGGAAAGCCTGGCATCCCTTCTAGAAGGTTCCTTGGGCCCCTCATGCTCATTTTTCAGCCACCTTGAACAGAGGAAGTGGTGCAGCTTTCTCCCCACTGGACTGAACACAGCAGTCAGTTAACTGAGCAGACACTCTTGACCAGTCTGTCATAGGAATTACAGAAAAACATCCTGGATTTCCCACAAGGGATCAAGGGCCAGGACGATGGCATGGGTTAACTGTGCTCAGCAGCACTGTGCCCGACACAACAGGTGAATGGCTCCATGCTGCAGCATTCAGATGGGAACATCCACGCTAGAGCAACTGAAGGCATGACTCTGCCAGCTAACGAGGCACAGTGGTCACTGGTCCCAGACAGCGAGTGGGTCTAACAGCTGACCCTGCATGAGTCCCCCAACCACCTGCACCCCTAGGAGACAGCCCACCCACCTGCCATCTGGTCTGCTAGGGGACATCAGCTGAACACAGCAATTACTTGTGACAGAAACCAGCTGAAGGTTCACACTCCAGATCTCCTGAGTAACCCTCTGACACGACCCGGCGAGTGTCCACATTGGTGTTTTTCACCCAGGGCTTCAAGGCTGAGCCTCCACAAGAGACAAGGAAACATGTATCAAACAACAAGCGGGCAGCCTCTCCAAAAAATAACATTCACACAAGACAAAGTTAGAGGTGAGGAAAACCAGGCCAGAAATAGGCAGCTATGAAGAAACAATGCTGTCACATTCACATACAGGCCCATCTCTCCTTCATATGTTGCTTCAGGTCAGAGCTCTAACAATTCCCAGCACAATTAAGCCTCAGGACACAACGCACTTATCCCAAACAACAGATACACACATCCCAGCCACTCCAGTATTTGGCTTTCTCACAGTCACATGGGCCAGAGTCTTCACAACAGGTTTTGTTCAGTATGCTGAGTGGGATTTCCTTTGGCAGTATGGTCATGAGTGGGTCTAATAATTTTTTTTAGTTCAGGACTAAAATACTTCAGTGTCTAGGTTGCTCTCAGCTTTGCTCTGCAGGCAGTTCTTGGTACAGAACAAATCCCTATTGTCTTTAGTGAATTTAAAGGACTTTAACCCAGCCCTTTAAACCTACAAAAACAGGCAGAGGTGGAAGCAAGACTACGCTCACATGCTCTGTTAACAGCTCCCTCCTGCAGGTACATGCTCTGTGCCTGAAAACTCCGGGCAGGATTCAGATGGTGAGGCTGCAGCTCCCCAGTGAGCAAACCACCTCTTGTCCTTGTGGCCACTCTCCTCAGAGTGCCCCAGGGCTGCCCAGGTGTGTTCCGATCCAGCCGCTGGCTCAAGCGCCGTTCCCGAAGCAGCAGCCACTCTCAGCAACAGGAAGACCCCGATTTGGAGCTGGAGTTCAGGTCAATGGTGTGGCCCAGCATGCAGTGCTCCAGCTGCTCCTCCACCGCCAGCACCTGGCGCACGGCTTCCTCAAAGGCCACTGTCACATTGGTGTCATCCTTGGCACTAGTCTCCAGGTACGGATAGTTACCGTTTTCCATGCACCAGGCCCGGGCCTCCTCTGTGCTCACCTGTCTCTCCAGTTTGTCTATCTTGTTGCCCAGGACTACAAATGGGAAGTGTTCAGGGTCCTTCACATCAGCGTAATAGATAAACTCCTTCTGCCAGTTACTGAGGTTCTCAAAGCTCTGCCGGTCATCCACGCTGAAGGTCAGCAGGCAGCAGTCTGCTCCCCGGTAAAAGGGCGTCCGCAGGCTCTTGAACCTCTCCTGTCCCGCAGTGTCCCAAATCTGGAGGGTCACAAAACGCCCGTCCACCTCCAGGTCCCGGTTCAAGAACTCCACCCCGATCGTGTGGAATGCCTGAGAGTCAAACTTGTTGGTGACGTACCGATTCATGAGGGAGCTCTTCCCAACTCCACCATCTCCAAGGAGAATGACCTTTAGGAGCAAGGACTTCCCACTCATTGCAGCAGGATGGAGGGCAGGGTACCAAGGCAACCTGCAGAGTTCAGAAATAGTACAAAACAGCCATTTGACTCATGGGTTCTGCAGAAAGACACACACGGAAGAACAGAATATGGTATTTCCATCCCCATTTCTGAAGTTTTGTATATAGGAGGTCATCTCTCTTTTTAGAGAGATCTTATTATCCTAATCTCTCTTATTAGAGAGTTTAGAGCAGGGAACTGGACAAGCTTTCAGGCACTCAAGTCCTCCATCAGGTCCAGAATGGATGCAGCAGGTGACCCCTTTAAGCGCAAGGTGAAAACTAGGGTTGAGAGTTTAGCGTCAATTACACCACTTTTGGTGAAAACTCTGCATCAGAAAGCTTGTCCAGTTTTTCCAAACACACCATCACTACTTAAACATCTCTCCGGGCCTGCATCCTCAGGCTGTCACAGAAACAGCAAAATCACCAGGGGTGGCTGTCACCAGGCCTTCCTTTCCACTGTACCATCACCAGCTAAATAACTTCTCCTTCTGACTCGCTCTACTGGAAGGATGTAATAGATGTGCAGGTCTAATATCAATACGAGTCATTTGTCAAGCCAGTTCTTAATCACCCTGAGGATGCTGACTCACCTTGCCAGCGGAGCTGCGCGTGATCTCCACAGCTCGGGAGGGGTTTCCCAGGCACAGGGACCAGCTGCTCTTTGCTGGCAATGCCTGTCACAGCCCAGTTTGCTCGGGCTCAGCTGCAAGTTCACATTGCAACAACCCAGACACCACAGGTTCCTTAGTCAGCACCCTCAAGGCCAAGTGCCAATGCATCCTCCCCCTCCCAGGGACACTCTGCAGGCGAAGGTAAAGGCCTGACATGGAATAAGAGGTTTGTTTGGTTGTTGTACTATACCTGCTCTCTCTCCAGGACTGTCCAGGGAACACCTTCCTCCAGTGTATCAGTCACTAAAAAACAAACATCAGTCATCAAGGTTACCAGAGCTGCCCTCTTTGTCATCCAGTTTGCCATCCATGCTGATCCAGGGTGGAAGGACAACAGCAGAGCTCTAGGAACCCGCACATGCAGTACTGATGGCTGGAGTAAAACAGCAAGAACAAAGCACTGAGGAGTTTCCCTTGCCCTGAGTGAAATGGAACAGAGCCCATTTTTGGCCAGGGCAGAGCCAGTACAATGTGCATGCTGAACCCCAGATAAGAACAGAACAAACTGAGGGAGCTCTGACATGAGTGCACAGGTTGTGCACCCTGTGTCTCCCCTCAATCCAGGGGATGATAACAGCTGTGATCTGCTTGTCCCGCCTAGTCACAAATCCTGGAATCTGATTTGAGGATTGAACGTGCACCTGAATCTGCTGACCAGGAAAGCGAGCCAGCTGGCAACCGCCTGGTATGGAAAGACACGGAGCTTGCTTACACCTGCTACCAACATTCCTGGGAAGGGTGTGGATGAGTAGTGCTGCTTAGTGATGACATCTCCAAGCCAGTGAAGCAGGAGTGTGTGGCACTGCTCAGATCAGCACTCCTACTCCTTCCAGGCCAAGCCCTGCTTTCTGCCTAAACCTAGGGAGGCCCTCTTCAACCTTGATTCTGCTCTTTTTGCAGCCCTTTCAAACAGTGCCGACCACAAAGCCAAAAGCAGAAACTTCTGCTTTAAGTGAGTTTCTGCACTTTCTGCACAAAAGGCTCACAAATTTCACTTCCCTGCACAGAAACATCTCAAGCCTAGCACAGCTGAGCTAACCTGATGGGCTATTTGAGGAGCAGTGTGCGACCCAGTAGTTCTAAAGCAAAGACCAAAATGCAAATGTCAGAAGAGACAAACAGGAACTGCAGCACAGGTCCCCATGGCCGATGGCTTAGGGGAACTCCCACCCCGTGAGCAGGTGAGCTGTTCAGTACCCTTGTTCCTTTCCCAAACCTTCCTGAGGGATGTTTAAGATAGCCGCTGCCACCAAAGCCCCTCCTGGCACAGGCCATCAGCCCCGAGCAGAGTTTCTGTTTAGAAATGCTCTGTTAGCAAGTGACTCGTTTTAAAAATGACGAATAGGTTATGTCGGGCTGCTCCAGAGCCTGCAGGTCAGCACGCTGCCGGCAGCCGCGACACAGCCGTGACATCGCCGGCCCCGCTGCGAGCTATTCCGAGGGCTGAACCCCACTGCAGCAGGGCCGACCCGCTCTCGCAGGGCGCCGGCACCTGTGTGCAGGTACCAACAGCGGGGCGGGCACGCCGGGCCCGACTCCCCCCCGCTCCCCACGCCCCGGCTCGGCGGAGGCGAGACCCTCCGGCGGGTCCCATCCCGCCCCACGGGAGCGGCCAGGGAGGTGCCCGCAGCCGAGGAGCGGCACCCGCGAGGGGCCCCTCGGCAGGGGCCGGGGTGAAGGGGCGGCTCTCCAGCCCTCCCCTCCGCGGGTGCCCGGGCCAGGGGCGGCGGCGCCGGGCCCGCCCTTACCTCGCCCTCACCGCCCTCCGGCCGCCGCCG
>VZTG01008541.1:0-26619 GCA_013397845.1 Melanocharis versteri | reverse complement strand
CCCCGCACTGCTCGCCCCCGGCCCGCCCCTCACAGTCCCCGCATGTCCCCTGCCCCCGCAGCCCCATTAATGCCAGTCCCTGTCACTCCCCTCACAGTCCTGCCTGTGCCCCCTCACTGCCTGCCCCTGTCACTCCCCTCACAGTCCCCCGTCCCCACTTAGTCGCTTCAGTGACAGCTGCCCAAATGAGCAAGGCTCCCCCACCCTCACAATCGCCCACGGGATCAGGAGCAAGAATGTCTTTAAGGAGGTTTCCCGGGAAGAACAGCTAGCACAAACATTACAGAGAGTTGAAGGGGAAAATAGTGGCAAGGTCACGCCAGCCTCGCCCAGACAGTGAGGGCAGAGGGAGGGGGAAACCAGACCCCCAGGTGGCTGCAGAGGGCTTTTGGGGAGCAGGAGCCACTTGCGTGTTGGTATCATCAACTCTTCTTCCTAATAGTGCCTGGTGCTCACCTAGATACACCTTTGAAACTTGGGGACACATCTCACTTGGGGCTGCAACATGCCCTGGACACCTTCCCCAGGGGAAGAAGAGCAGGGACCCCTTGCGTGGACACCCGGGGCTTTTGGCCACCTGGATCCTGCATCAGCGCCAGGGCTGAGTGGGTGCCACAAAAGTGCATCAATTCCCTTCTTCCCCCGGAAAATCATGAGATGGGAGGAGGATTTAAATTAAGCCAGGGATTATATTAATACTGGCCTCGGTGATCTGTCGGAAGAGATGGGGAACAAGGGAAGCGAAGCGGAGTGAGGAGGGGGTGGGGAGCACAAGCGCCCAAGGTCGAGGGTGTTGGCATTCGGGGACCAAGGGAGCCCAGGGAAAATGGGGGAGCTCCAGGAGTGTGCATTTGGGGCACCACTGTACGCAGCAGCACCCGGGCAGAAGGTCAGGATGCTGCTGGTACCAGACGCAGACCCGGCCTGCCCCATCCACTGGGAGATCCCTCCAAACCAGTCCAGATCCCCCTGAGCATGGCACACTTGCCCCTGCCGAGTTCCCTTTACCTGGCAGCTCTTCAGTCCTGTTATTTACCAGTATTTATTGATTAGGGATCTGATTTAGCACGTAAGGGGTGAGCCCTGATCCTGGACAAGAAAGAGCCACCACGACAGACGCTGCCAAGGCAAAAGGGGCATGGTGCTCTGCCTTCCTGCACCACCCCTGTCAGGCCTGGCAGACACCTAATCCTCAGGGGATGCTGCCTGCAGGGTTTAGGGAGGGCAGCATGTCCCTGCAGCTCAGCCGAAGACGCCACATGGCCAGTGACCCCAGCTGACCGTGCTCGTGCTCAAGGGGCCCCCATGTGCCTCCAGGCTAATCCGGGGTTGCTGGCAGCTGTTGGAGTTGCTTGCCCACCTGAGCAGGGATGTGCCTGCTCTGGTTTGGCTCCCAATGGCTGTGCAGTCTTGCTGCCTTGCTGAGCTGGACAACAACCTGTTTGGCACCTGTGGTGGACACCAGTTACCCACCCAGCTGCTCTATCACTTCCTTCCTCAGCAGGATAGGGCAGGGACTAAGTAAGATGGAAAAGAACTTGTGGATCAATAAAAAGGCAGATTAATAAAGCAAAAGCTGCATGCAGAAGCTAAGGAAAGCAAAGGATTTATTCTCTACTTCCCATCAGCAGATGATGCCCAGCTGCTTTCTGGGAAGTAGGGCTTAAGCACTCATAGTGGTTTCTCCAAAAGATAGTTGCCTGCTTGTGTCTCTACAGCAATTATATTGGCAGCCTTCCTGGGATTTCCTCCTCTTAACAGCTCTCTTTCCTCTCACATCTCAGACATGGGCTTTCAGCTTAAAGCTGGGTTCACCATCCCACTGGTTGTTGTCCTTCCCTGCTCAGGCAAGAACCAGAGAGCACCACGTGCACCTGGGGCTCACTCTCCCTCTGACCATGGCAGGAGGGGACTGACTTCTTGGGGTGCCTCTGACAGCCAAGGCACTGGCTTATAGGGATGAGGAGGGACAGAAGTTCTGAAGCCAAGAAGATGTTTTCTTCACAGCTGGTGTTTTCATATCTGGACAATACATTGCTGCCAAGCTGTCAGAATGACACTGGGACACTCTGAATCACCTTTTTCCACATGGTCTGTGGGCACAGGACACCCTCTGGATCTTTGGAGACGCCATCATTGTCTAGATCACTGTAGATGACCTCCAGCACCACTTAATTCTCTCAGGTGCTGGATGCCTTTACCTGTTCTGGTCCACTTTTCTGAGTAGTTCACAAGATCTTCCCTGAATAGATATCTTGCCCTCACACGTGAGAGGAGCTGCCTGCAGAGACTGTAAATTGCTGCCACAAACCCCCAGTTGTTAATTAGTAGTTTTAAACAGCCCATGTAAGAGTGAGCAGGGACCTCGTGAGCCTGCACAATAAAGCCACGCACATCAGTCCTGGGTAAGGAGAGGGAGATGTATTCCCTGATCCTCTCCACAAGGCAGCTCCCCCAGCAGAGCAAGGCCATCAGTGCCAGGGCAAAGCACAGAGCCATGGTTTGTACTAACATGTTCCCAAAGCCCAGCGAAGTAAAGAGATAAGAAATGCAGCCAACAAACACCGTGACCCAACAGGAGCTGCCTACTTAGTAACTACTATGACTAAAGCACACTTAGCACAAGTTAAGGAACGGGCTTATCTGGGCATGACCTTGTGCTGGTGGGAACCCACTGAGAGCAGCACTGCCCTGGCTCCATGGGCAGGATGGGACCTTGCCTGTGGGTCCTGGGCACCAGGGGGATTTGTCTGGAGATGGGAACATGGCCCAGGAGCCATGTGCTGGGTGAGCAGTACCAGGGCTGCGAGGGCTGCACCGGGGCAGCGGGGCAGGGACTCTGCAGGGTGCAGGGCTCCTTCAGCAGGGGAGGTTTTACTCCCCTGGCTCGGCTGCATTGCTGCCCAGAGAGGCTGCAGCATGTGTGCGGCTGCTTGGCTCTCACTGCCAGCTCTGGGAGTTATGGCAAACAATGGGAAGCTGGTGCCAAGGTGAAGAGCCCTGATCCAGCTTCGACCCCCTGCCAGCCTGTGGTCACACAATGCTGCCAGCTCATGCCCCGATTAATTCATCACACGTCCCGTGCTGCAGCTGGGGCTTGGGCCTCGGCCTTTGTTCCAGCCCCAGTGCACAGCTCTGCAGCTGCTTCTCCAAGGCGTGTACCCGGCAGCAGCTCCAGCCCATGGCATCTGCTCTGAAACACTTTCCAGCACAGGAGCCCCCTGAACAGTCTTGCCACCCCTCGCCTCGACCACCTGCATTTGCCCTGAGCCTACAGCTCTGAGCAGTGGTTGCCAAGCACCTCATCATCCATTTACCTCCCCAGGAAGGAGCTCCATAGGTGGAGCAAAGCTGGGGAAGACCCTGTCATTCATCCCACTCTACCCCACACAGCTCAGCCTGCCCTAAAGAAGTGACCTGTGTTGTTTTTGTGAGCTGGTCTGAGGCAGCACGGAGGAGGACATGCCTGGGCTGCAGAGCTGCCTCTCAGACACAACACTGCAGGCAGGGGCTTGTCCCAGCTTCAGTGCAACCGCAGGCCTGGCAGCGGCTGAGCCACACACCACTGCCCTCACCTCCCCGCCCATCCCCAGAACCCCTTGGCTGGTTTTAGGGACATGTTAAATGACAAGGTGGCAGAGCAGGTAGCACCATAGGAGGCAGCACCAGACATAGCTCTACCCTGATGTGAGTGCACAGACAGGATGGGCCTTCAGGAAACAGCACAAGGCATCTGTTGCAACATGCTTATCTGCTGCCCATGGCTCCGGAGCTGGTTCCTGGAAAACCACAGAGGAGTCTGTCAGGCTCTGGCTTGGAGCCAGGAGGACGGGAGTTCAGCCTGAGACCCACAGGAAAGGCACACGGCAGCGGGGATAGAGGAGGGGGACAGGGGCATATGGTATCCTGGCTGTCGCTTGGCAAGGAAAGTGCCTGGACAGAGGGACAGAGAGAAGCTGTTCCTGCTGCAGCTCTGGAGGTGCCTCTACCCTGCCTGAAGGTGATTTTGGGGGTGGGAGTGACAAAGGACCATATTCCCAAGCTGACCTCGCAGCTTGCACCCTGCACCCCTCCCACTGTGCCGAGTTCATACCCTGCACCATGCTGTGCCCAGCCTGGCCCCAGGTTCCCCGCAGGCAGCAGGACATTCCCATACAGGTTCATCCAGGCAGGTTTGGGGCTGTCACACCACAGGATGCCACCAACACTGGCAGTGGGGCTCACAGGCTTGGGGACAGCAGTGTCCTGGGAGAGGACACTTGTCTCTGCCTTGTCCAGACAGAGTGAGGTGACATTTCCTTACCCACCGCGGAAAGGCTTTGATTTTTTTTTCCACCCCTCACATCATGAAGGTGCATGAGGAGTCTCAGGCACACCTGCCAGCTGAGCCATGACTTGGGCATTGGGTGCACCCCTGCTGCCATCACTGCCATGGGTTTGAGCCCCCACCTTATTTTCCCCTCCACTTCCTGGGATGTCATACCCCAGCTGTTGCCTGCGGAGAGGAATAAATCATGGAGAGGGGGCTATGCATTGGGAACAAAATGGCTTTTCATGCCATAATCCTTTGTAATAAAACACCAGAGGCAAGAAAGACGATAAACAATGTCTCCTGTGTGAGCCAGCTGCTTCCTAAAATAAAGCGCTCCTCTGCTCCGTCAGCTGCCCCGGCTCGGGTGCAAGTGCGGGCGCTGCCGCAGACACCGGAGCCGCGTTCCCGCAGCAGCACATGCTGCCGCAGCTCCGGGCACGGCCCCTCAGGCCCGCGGGAATCTGCAGAATGCAACCGGGGGGGCCAGAAGCGAGCACTGAGCTCCGGCCGCGGTCAGGAGCCCCCGGAGCGCTCGGCATCCCCGGCGCCAGCAGCGCGCGTGTCGCCCGGCCAAGGCACGCAGCCAGGCTGCTCCCACCTGCGCCTCGTCCCGGCGACAGCCCCGGCAAATGCGGGCAGCGTGGGACTGCACGGGGGCTCAGGGCCTGACTTCCTGGCTTTGTTTAGAGCCAGGTGCTGGCAGGAGCCTGGATCTGAGCAGGAAGCTCTGCGTGCTCCCAGTTCATCGCTACTCATGCTGAGCCCTCGCTGGCAGGGGATGAGTAAGCTCCTGCTGGTAAACCTGACCTCCAGGGCATTGTTTCAAGAGCAGCAATAACTTTTGCACTGCTGGGGAAGGTGTTGGGTTGTGCTGAGTGTGTGCAGCCCACAGGCTGGTTTCCCAGCAGCAGGTGTCCGAGGGCTTGCTGTGTGGGTGCCTTTGCACCCACTGGTCAGGGACAGTGGCTTTCCCTCCTCATGGCCATGGGGGTTCTTCAGCACAGTGCTGCTCCCCACCACAGGATGGGGACAGCTTGTCCGTCCATCCTTCCCCTGTGTTGCCAAGTGGCCCCATCACACACAACTCTCACACATCATGGTGGCCTACCATCAACTCCTTTGCCAAAGGACCGTGGTCACTAGCCCACATAACACTTTCATTTCCCCACTTACAGCTCCTTCTTTTCTGCTTTCCTCTTATACAGCCACATGCTTTCCTCTTTAACTATCCCCATGCACTCATGCACAGATCCTCCCCAAGCACTCCCAGCAGAGGTTTTCCCTGGTAGCTCATGTTTGCTGGCCCTTGCTTCCCCTCTCCACCCCTGCCACCATGGGGTGGTTTGAGCTCTGTGCTTGGCAATGTGTCCATGCAAGCAGCAGAGACCTGGCACGGAAAGACCAACCCGAGTGACACAGAGGTGGTGACATGTTTTCCCCAGGGATGCAGGGAGCAGGGAGGTGGGGGTGGGCAGAATCCACCCATTGGGGAGCTGCAGCATCCACCTGTCTGTGCAGCCTGGCTTCACCTCATCCTCTTTGCTCTGGTGCCAGACACACATCTGCCAAGGGAGGTTTGCTTGGACCATCCGCAGTTCAGGTTGAGATGTCAATTTCCTGCCATCCAGGAGCTGCCTCAGGCCTCGATCACTGACACCTCTTGGCTCTCACCACTTTCTGCTGCAGCCCTGGGGACTACCAGATGGCGAGTGGCAAAGGGAAAACCCTGGCTGCCACAGTGCAGAAGCCTCCCTTGCCCTGGGTGAATTGTGCTACAAACCAGCATGGTGCTGCGGGACATGAGAAAGGTGCCACAGACTGGCAGGGAGCAGTGGGGCACAGGGGAGCCCAGTGCAGGACCATGCATGGGCTGACTCAGGCACCTCCTGCCAGAGATGGGGTTATGATCCTCCACACGCGTGTGTTGGGCCAAATCCTCTCCTGTCTGAGTCAGAGGGGACGGAGCAGTGGCAGGGGCAGACACCCATCCCAGCCGCAAGCCCTGATCTGAATTCACCTCACGCTGCTGGTCACCAGGTATTTGCCCAAATTCATCCTGATGGTGACTCAGCCTTCTCCTCCCTCCTCTGCAGTGAGGCCACAGCTCACCGTCTCACTGAACATGGGAGAAAACCACCCAGAAGCAGCAGGATGGGCCCCGGAGGGGAGAGGCATGGATTATATTCTCCTGGCATTGCCAAGAGGGGCTGACACGAGTAACTCACCTGGTGCCCAGCGAGGGAAGGGTCATAGAGCCCTGCCAGGAAGGCCCAGCTCCTGGGATGGCATCCTCTGTGCGTCGGTGGCTGCTGGGACAACCCATGCTGCTGAAGCCACCACATTTCTAGAGGACATCAGTCTGGCAGGTGTCCTGGCCTCCCACACCACTGGCAGTTATGGGCCCATGTGTGCCAGGGTGAAAAGGTGAAGGTTGGGGTAGGGAGGGAAAGTGGGGATATAAAAGGCTTTTCTGTAATGGTTCTCCGCTTACTGGCTCACACTCTGCTGGCAACAAGGACATTTTGGACACTGGTTAGCAAAACACATAACTCTTTACCCTCAGTCTTGAGGATAGAGCATTTTGGCAATTCTGGTACTTCATGTGAACCATTCTGTCAGGGATGGAGTTGGGAGGAGTGCCTGGACTGCCCCCATTTTAGGTGAACACAGGACATTGGCCATAAAACACATGGAGATGTGTTTGCTGAGGCTGGGGAGCTGCTCCCAGCTCCAGCTGATGTCCCTGGGTCTGGGCTGGGACTGCCAGCCCCTGGGGTGGCTTCCTTGGGGCACAGATCTGACTGTGCCAGCACTTAACCCCATGTCTAAATCTGTATTGCTACACGCCTGGGTTGGCTGCAGTGAAAAACAACCCAAACCCAGATGCATCAACACCGCTACGGCTGCCTGGGATGCATGGGGGTCCCATGGGCTGCTTCCACAGACTCAGGGTCAATGCTGGAGCATCGCCAGCTTCTGGCACCAGCCACCCTGCCATGTGGAGCAACCCACAGCCCTGGCCCTGGCTGGCAAACCAGTTCGCTCTGTAGGATTGGGGTGCCCAGCACCCCTGGCAGGCTCTGCTGGCTGTGTGCACAGCACAGGGTGAGGGAGAAGTTACTGCAAGCACAGCGGTGCCAGAGAGGGGACACTCCTGCTGTGGCCTTGCAGACGTCCATGTGACTCAGGGAGAGATAAGTACCCTGGTGCTTTACCCTGGTGCTTTTCCGTGCCCGCAGAGGGGCCCGTTGCAGCACGTAGCAGGGAGAGGCACCAGGGCGGTGTCAGGAGCAGCCAAGGTGCTCTGAGCAGCCACTGAGACCTCCCTATCCCCAAACACAGCACTGAACAGGAGAGATCAGCGCTGCCACTTTGTGTTTCCATCCCAAAAGCTTCACTTGGTTCAACTCAGGCTCTAGCTCTCAGGGATGGAGAGAGGGTTTAGGCTGGCTTTACCTGCGTGCCCCTGCTCTGTAAGAAAAACCACCCCTGATCAGGGACACATTGTCACCCTGACAAACCACCCTGGCAGCTGGCACTGGGAAAAGATTCCCACATCCAGGATAGGATTCTGTCTTGGGGACATCAGGTGCTGAAGGGGCACAGCCACCCTGGCATGTGCTGGGCTTCCCAGTGCTCAGCTCAACAGAGCAGCAGCCCCAGCTGGGCCTCTGCATTGCTCCCCAATGCTCTCACCCCATGGAAAACCCCACACGCTGCCCTGACAGCACACAAACACCAAACTCTTACCTGCAGCTCTTTCAATTCTGCTTTTTAAGGGATGGAGGCAGTGGCAACCACCAGGCAGTGTTATTTGCAGTCCTTGGCAGGCTGTGTGGGTGGAGGCACCAGGCAGATAGGCACCATGTCCAGACAGGCGCAACGGCCCCGTGTTTGTCCCCAGCTGACCAGGCTCATTAGGGACACTGACCAAAACTGTTCGCTGGCAAGTTTTGGCAAGCCTGCCTCCACCTCCTCCATAAGTGGCCTGGTGCGTTCAGTGACCCTGCAGGCCATGTGGAGGTGAGGAAACCCTGGCAGTAGCCAGGAAGCCTCAGCATACACCTGGAGGCACTGTCAGAGCTCACCCACACTGCTGGCAGCCAACTGCAGGACCCAGGGATCTCCACCCCTGCGAGGCAGGGCTGAGATCAGCCCTGAGAGTACCCAAGGGATTTACTGCGTTCAAACCCATCCTTACAGGGCCACAAAAACCACCTTCAGTCAAGGGTAGGAGTGGAGGTTGGCTCAAGGGGAACAGAAGGGCAGTGCCAGAACTGTGCTCCAAGAACTGGGTGGGCAGAGCCGGCCTGGCCACCACACCAGCAGGACCCAGGCCAGCATCTCCCCTGCTAGCACCTCCAGCCATGCCACAAGGCACCAGCCCAGCTCCACAGGGCTTTAGGCAGGGTACACCAAGCTTTCCAAGGCAGGAGGCTCAGCCTTCACATGGGCAGCAAGGCCCAGGTTAGCCTCTACTTTTAGGTGCACCAAGAAACCACAGCGGTGGTGGAGCACAGTGGCCACCCACGGTCACACCAGCAACCCTCCCAGTTCCCCCAGGAACCGATCCCCAAGCAAATACCAAGCTGGATTCACCCTGCAGGGAACCATCCCACATTGCCCTCTGAGCAACACCGAACAACCAGCACTGCTGCAGCACCAGGCAGAGACCTCCCCACCCTCCAGGGCAAGCTACAGCCAGAACCTTTGCCAGGAAAGAAGCCACAAGCCATAGGTAGATCATTACAATTTTTTATTTTATAATAAACTTCTCATTTTTCCCCCAAGGAAGACAAAAAACTGTGAGTGAGGCTACAGAACACTGTCAGTGAAGAATATGCAAGACAGACCCAGGCTGGAGGTGAGGCCAGAAAGGTTCCCCACTCCCCCAGGCAGAAGGGGTCCATCCCCAGAAGCCTCCATGGCCCTTGCTCATCTCCCCACTGCATCAGAGCAAGATCAGTGCTGTCACAGGAGGCAGCTGAGCAGAAGAGATGGCATTGGGTCAGGCTACTGATGGACTGAGAGGACCACGCTTTGTCCCCCCACCTGCCAAAGCTGCCAGCAAAGTGGGACAGTGTGTTAGGTGATACAGCTGTTTTCTATACATGTACGTGATGTAAATTTAAAAAAACCCACATGATTCATTTCAAAGCAAAATAATTGAGTAGTCGCTCCTCCTGCCAGGCAATCTCTCTAGGAAGACTTCACACATTCCTTCTCCTGCTCAATAGCTGCAAGAGAATAGAGGCCCATTAGTCTCTAGTGCCTTTTTTTGGTGGAAGCACACACTGGAGAAGGTTTCAGAGGATTCACTCAGGCCCTGGTGCCCAGTTTTGTGGTTTGACCCCAAGCGGGGTGGTTTAACAGTCGAGTTAGAAGACGACAAGCCACACGCATCTGTGGCAGCAAGTCGGGCACCTGTCTGCGTCCGTCCGCAGGAAAGTGATGCCCTGAGGGATCCGTTTGGCGCAACAGCCCTCCCCGAGTGCCCATGCCCGCTGCCCCGGGCTGCACACACCTCTCTGCCCGTGGATTTCTCCGGACCAGAGCTCTGCCGCCCCAAACCGCCCCTCTCCCCNGGAGCCCTCCCCGCCGCAGGCAGCCATGTCCCCCCGGGACCCGCCGCGCCCGCAGCCCCCGCCCCGGGGCGCCTCGGCGAGCCTCTCCTCACAGCAGCGCTGCGCGGGCCCCCCCCCTTCCGCGGCCCAGCCCGTACCTGCGGCGCTGTGCNGAATAGAGGCCCATTAGTCTCTAGTGCCTTTTTTTGGTGGAAGCACACACTGGAGAAGGTTTCAGAGGATTCACTCAGGCCCTGGTGCCCAGTTTTGTGGTTTGACCCCAAGCGGGGTGGTTTAACAGTCGAGTTAGAAGACGACAAGCCACACGCATCTGTGGCAGCAAGTCGGGCACCTGTCTGCGTCCGTCCGCAGGAAAGTGATGCCCTGAGGGATCCGTTTGGCGCAACAGCCCTCCCCGAGTGCCCATGCCCGCTGCCCCGGGCTGCACACACCTCTCTGCCCGTGGATTTCTCCGGACCAGAGCTCTGCCGCCCCAAACCGCCCCTCGCCCCCGGATGCCTCGGCGGCGAGAGCGGCCCCCGAGGGCACTGCCTCGCCGGTCGTGCCTCCCGCCCCGCCAGCCCCCGGCCCCGCACTCACTCTCCTTGGAGGGCAGCGTGTTCTTCTCCTCCGTGTTGGTTTTCTTCAGCTTCTTCTTGTCGAATTTCTCCACCTCCGAGAGGTCTGGTTTGTCGCACATTTTGCCTGCGAGACCCCCGCCGCAGTCAGCCGAGGGATGGGGACGGGAANGCTGTGCGGTGCGATGTGCTATGGATGCGATGTGCGCTCGGTACCGGAGCCGATCCCGCTCTTTGCGCGTCCAGGTGAGTGTGGAGAGCGCGCCGCGCGGGGCGGAGCCTTTTATACCCCGGCCGCCGCCCAGCCCGCACGCCCATTGGCTGTCCGCCGGGAAGCGCGTGGCCCGCCAGGGGGCGGCCGCTCCCGCCGTGCCGCGCGACGGGGGCGCGAGCGGGACCGGGCGTGAGGGGCGTGAGGGGGACGGGGAGGGAGCGGGACAGCGGGAGGGGAGACGCCGAACGAGGGGGGCACCGGGGACGGGGACACGGGGCACACAGCCCCTCACAGCACACACGGGTCACACCCGCCCTCACACACGCGCGGACACAGCTCCTGCTGCCCCCACATACGGGCATGGCTCCCACTGCCCCTCCTGCGCGCACACGCACCTGAGTGCCAGGTGTGAGGGGCAGCAGGCCGGTCCCCATGAGACCAGATGGCCCCAAAGCCAGTGTCCCAGCCTCAGCCCCACCGCCAGAAGCAGGTGCCCCACAGCAGCGGAGGCAGCTGTGGCGCGCGTGTCCGGGGATGTGCCCGCTGCTGACGCAGAACTTGAATAAAGCAAGCCTTGAGCTAAACGCAGCACCCTATTTTCACACCTGTGAGAGATGCTTGGCCACTGTGCCCAGCTCATGTCTACACTGTCTCTGGCCACAGCACTTCGTGGGGAGATGTAGTTACTAAAGAAGCAGCATGGGTGGGCAAGAAGCTGACCATACTCACAGGCTGCAGCAAGCCTGGGGAGCAGCCCAAACTATGCAGATGGGCTGGTGTGCAAGTGGAAGAAACACCTTTGGTGGGAAAAAGCCAAGGGGCAGTGCAGGCAGCCTATCTGATCCCAGCAGGAAGGACAGTGGCAGTCTGGGGGGCAATTGCACGCTGGCCACCAGGATGGAGAGGGGGTAGAGGACCAGAAGGGTCCTGTAGGTGCTGAAGGGAATGAGGGGAAAGGGAGGGGGGAAAAGAAAAAGTATCCTGACTGCAGATGAGGCTTGCCAAAACCTTTCTGCAGAGATCTTGGTGCCATGGTGAGCCTGAAGCTGTTACAGAGCACCAAGGGGTAGCAGCTGTGCTGCAGCAGCTCTCACCTCCACCTCCTCCTGGCCTGCTAGCCTCTGGGTTTCGCTCGGGGCTTATTGGAGATTTTGCAGAGAAAATCCCCAGCAATCCGGAGGGAACACTTGCTTTGTGTTCTTTAGCAAGACGACTGCCGTCTTGGCAGGAGGGACTGGTGCTATCCAGCGACAGCAGGTCACGGCCGGAGGTGGCCCTTTGCCGCAAGCCCTGAGGCACCTTCTCACTCCAGCCAGAATATGGGCTCTGAATTCAAGAAGCGCCAAGAGCTGGCAAATGCTGAAAAGGCCAAGGCCAAGATCTAAGGCCAGGTTGCTCCTCTGAGAGGAGTCTGGATGGCAAACAGCCTTCTGTCCCCGTGCCTGGGGGAGGGAGGGAGAGGCTGCTGGCAAAGCTCGAGGCCAGGCTGCTCCCAGAGCAGCTCTGATTTGGTGGTGCGGCCCCCGGCAGGGCCAGGTTTGGAGAGTTCCACAGAGCCAGGAGCTGCAAGCACAGGCAGGGCTGCCTTCACGAGCATCCTTCAAACCCACCCTGCAGAGCCTGCATCACACAGCCCAGCCTCAGTGAGAAAAGGCTCATCTTTCCTGCACCGCCAGCAAGAACCAAAACATCCAAGCAGTTTCAAAATGAACGCAGGAAATCCTTTTTGCCTTCCTGCAAAGAGTCAGACAAGTGTTTTACCATGTGTTTACTCTCTGGCTGTGCTCACCTTCCCCTCAGCTTCCCCCTCTGCTTGCCTGTTCTCCACATGCTTCTCCTTTGTGGATGCTGCAGTCTGACGTAGCTTTTGTCCCTGGCAGGCAGCGAGTGCGAAAGAACCTGATCCCCACCCTGCCTGTGCACAGCCCCTCGCCAGCACCAGCTGCACCCAAAAACCTGCTCACCATCCTGCCAGCCCCTCAGCAGACCAGCTGCACCCGCTGCAGCCAAGGCACAGCCCCTGGGCAATGTGGTGCATTTCCTGATGCTGCAGCACTTTGCGACCCCCGGGTCTTTGTCTGGGCACAAAGCCACCACGGTGGCCACGCAGGCAGGGGAAGGGGAGCTCCCCCTTCCTCGAGCCACACAGGCACCACCACACTCGTACAAACCACGGCCAGAGCGGCTTTATAGCCAACCCTGCACACTGCCAGCAGGGGAGAGGTGGGGCTGCTGCTGGGGAGCTGCTAAAACCCATCTTGCACAAAGAACAAGAAAGGAGCTTATATCCCAGCAAGAGCTTTTCCCCCTGACAAATTAGCAAAGCCTCCCATAACTGCACAACCAGCTTCTTTCTTATGTCTTTTGGCATTTCTGCTTTCAATAATTTATAACAAAAGAACTGAGACATCAACAGATAGGGAGAAAGCAAAACCAGCCCTGACCTGAAATAGCACAGAATGACTGCCAGCCATTTTAGATGGATTTTAAATCTCGCACAGAACAAGGCTGCCAGGGCTGGTACAGCCTCCCCGATGGCAATTTCCAGGAATGCCTTATTCTCCTGTACAGGAAGGAGGTTTTTCTCAGCCTCCTGACCCATCTGCCTGCAGGGCACCACCATGACAGCTGCCAGGCTGAGCCACTCCACAGCGCCAGAGCACTTTCTCCCATTTTCACCCCAGCCTCCTGCCACAACCCTTCACATCCATCAGGGCAGGAGCAGAGAGCCCCGGGAAGGCAGCAGCATACTGGGGCTGTTGTGTCTCACAGGAGGGCACATTCCTCCTGTGGATGTTGCTGCTGTTTACAGAAGGGCTTGCTAACACCATTTCCCCTTGCCCAACAGCAGCAAGAAAAGGTGCTGCTTTCTTTAGATCACAGAAACACCGACTCCAGGAGACCTCCTTACATCAGTAAGGTTGGAGGGAGCTGCCAGCAAATTATTTTGAGATGTGACTCATTTTGCTTTTAACAGTGGACACATCCTGCTACCTGCGAAGAACACCTGGTAAACTCAGCTCCCACCCTGCACATTAGTTTCAGGTACCCAGGCAGGTGAGCGGAGCTGGTATAGGACTAATGACTGATGTGTTCCTTTTTCCTGCTGAATTAACAGCAGGCAGCAGACAGGCATGAGATGGCTCCTGGCAGCAATACCAGCATCCTCACACCTGCAGCCACACTCCGGCGGTGCCTGTGGCAGAGGGAGCTGCTGGAGCTCTGTCCTGCTCCTCCAGACCTCCAACTGCACGAGCACAGCAAATGACTCGGTTGAGATTTTCTCCTGGGGAATAATAACTTGTTTTCTACAGTAATAACTCAGGCAGCTCTGAGGAAAGCCTAAGACACCCCACAGCTCACCTCCAGACTTGGGTGAAGTCTCCTTCATCCCTTCTGATCTGAAGGTTTCAGGGCAGAGTAACTTTATACAGGTATGAGAACTGTCCCAAGGAGGTATCTCCCATCCTTTTTAAGTGCTACAATGTCTTATAGCACATTTAAGTCTGTACCCTCTCCCAACTCGAAACCCCAGTTTTATTAAACTAAGAAAACATGATATACTCACTAATACCAATGTTCTCCTGTGTACAAATGGCTGTGAAGCTCTGTTCTGTTATCAAAGGAAGGTGAAATCTGCTACATAATCCTGACAAGACCCACGGCACCCATCCTGCTATTTAGGGAAGAAAAACCCGGTTTTTTTTCACTTATTCACTGGCCAGTACTGCAAGACATTTTAGCAGATGGACGACAATTGTGATCCTCAGCAAACGTCTGCCTGAGGCCATGGTCATGTTCAGTCTAGGCCCGGAAATCTATTTGTAATGCCAAAGACCTTCCTCTAGACCTGCCATCTCATCCTTCTGACTTCATTTATACTCTCCCATCTGCAACATACAATGAGAAAGGATCAGGGTTTAGTCAGAACAAGTGCTTCTCAGGACATAATCCTGCTGTCTCTGATCATCAGCTTTGTGCAAGACACTTACAAATTCTTCATTTGTACTTGTTAAAATATTCAAGCTTCCCCCACCTGAACATTATGTGAACAAATCTGCTCAGATACATAATTGAACAGTACAAGAGAAGCTGCAGTACCACCTCTAACAATTAAGTCCAGGAAATCAAATATGGACAAAAGCAATTGCTCAGTGCTTGGTCCCATGCTATTCCTTCCACGCAATGTGAGCAGAGCCAAGCTGAACCTCACAGCTGGCCACATGCACAAGGGTTAACCCAGATGACCTTCCGAGGTCCCTTCCAAATAAAATTACTTCATGATCTGCCCTTAAAATGACCCAACTCAGCAGATGCATGTCACTTAAGATACTCAGAAGCACTTACAGGCAGAGGCCGTGGTTTTTAAATAAAAGTTTAATTCCTTCATCAGGTCTTAACTTTAAACACAAATGCTGCTGAAAATCCTCCCAGCACCGCTCTGATGTCCTGGCTTTTGGCTCTCAGAGCAGCAGCAGGATGGCAGCAGGGGCTCCCATACAGGAGGTGGGATCACAGACTCTCAGGAGAGCTCAGTGCAGGATGCAAAGCAAAGAAGCAAGAGATGCACAGTTTCCAGACAAACACCAATTCTTATACAAAAAGAAAAGCTCTACGCTAATGGAAGTGTTAACGTTGCCACAGGACAGGAGTTTAGGAAGGGAGAGAAGTCTTCAGTAAAAGGCACAACTAAAGAAGTACTTCCCTAGATTTTAACCACATCTTTCAGTTAGTTCCACTTATACCCCAGCCTCTCAAAGCCATGCTGGTTGCTCTAGAAAGTAATTTCAAGTTCCTTCTTTTCCCTTTTTCCCTTCCTCCAGCTCAAAAACAAATAAAAGAGGAGTGCTTATTAAAAAAAAAAACAATAAAAAAACAAAAACAAAAACAAAACAAAAAAAAAAAAACAAAAACAAAACCAAAACAAAACCAGAATAACACAGTTTGGTCTATAAACCGTAGGAGTTCAAGAGAGACTTAGCAGTTTACCTTACGATTGTCTGGTACATTTTCTAAGTATTCAAGTTTCAGATGATACTTATTACATCCAAGAGCCTCAGCCAGCTCTAGTTTTGGTATTTTTCTTTCAGGCACTTTGTTGCCTGTCAGGTTGGTGTTAAATCTGCAGTTTTCCCAGTATTTGTACCACCAGCCTCTTCAACCCATTGCCATAAACACTCCTGAGAAGCATCAGACCCACTCCAAGGGATCCTTCAGGTTTTGTTGTCCTGCAACCCGCAGTGCTCCTTGGCTTAAGGTATTTTGCAAGAAGCAATGCTTTCAAGGAAAGGCAGACAGTGCGCAGGACAAACAATGTGTCAGTTAACTTCCAGGATAACAGGACTGTAACAGGCAATGAATGAGAGGCTGAGCCAGCTGGACACAAAGCTGTTGTGTTTCAGGTCACCCCAGCATCTGAGCAGGCACTTGCTAGATGCAACAACCCTGCCGCTGTTGGATAAAGAGGCTCTGTTTACTACTGTACTGGTAAAAAAAAAAGGGTCAGGGGGTTGCACAGCAGGTCAAGGTGCAGCTGCAGTGTATGACAGCAGTCCTCTAGTCAGCTAGCAAGGCCAACAGGAAGCTGTGAAATTGAGAAGCTGGTTTTAGCCTGCACTAGAAACCAAAGCACACAACCACCACAAGTTCTCTGCGTCAGAGTTTTCGGAAAAGAACACTTGTCTGGGATGCACCTTCCCCACTAAGCTAACACAGCACTGCACAGACTCTGCGCTCACCCTCACTTTGCTGTGTAGCACACTAAAGGGCATGTAATTCCATCAACGATTAAGAGGAATTCAAGTTTGCAAGCTACACTGATCTCCTTTCATGGGAGGAAGCTGTAGCAGAACCACCTCCTAGGTGTCTCCCAGGGCTTCACCAAGGGTCAAGCTTGGCCAAGGGTCAAGCCTTCCCCACCACCCTCCAAGGGCTCTGTCAGGTACGGAGTGGTAAGACAGCCAGCAGTCTCTTGGGCTCTTGCTGTAGATCCAAATCAACATGTCCTAGGGAGCTCTACTTCCCTAACAATTTAGGGTGTGCATGCCAGATCATCTAACCCTGCCCACAGACAAACCCTCTCCCTCCCCCCCTCAAAATAATTGTGGCAATTAGCCATGTGTCAGTCCTGCTCTCCACAGACCTGCAGAATTGAGTCAGTGCTACTGATCAGCTCCATGCACAGGGGTGCTGGTGGAGTTGGCTGTTACAGAGATGAACTTTCCCCCCTCAGCCTCCCAGTGTTGGGAACAGAGCCAGTAAGCCTGACTTAAGCAGGAGCTGTGGAGAACTGCACTGGAACAAGCAGAGTCTTCTACTGAACTTTACAACAAGCTGAACAACTTTTGGTTTTAAAAAAAAAGCCATACAAGCAGCAGCTGACATCTGTTGTTATAAAGGGACATGGCTGAATAGGTAGGAAACAGATTCCCCATTATGAGTCCTCCTGATGGCCTCCGCAAGGATCATTGAGATGTCAATCACCTGGAAGGGAAGAAAGATGCATCAGCGCCATTGAGAAAAGGCATCAAGCCTGAAAGAACGGCTGGGAAGTCAGGGAGAACCCAAAGAATAAACTCATCACCCACATTTATAACATGCCAGATGCAGACAAATTACTTCTACACAGGATTAGGATTTAATTACATATAAGCCTGAAGACACCCTACAAATAGCACTACAAATACTGTAGTTTGTTTGTCAGAGTTACAGTCTACTGTCACCTTGCCTTGCTCAGACTCCCTAGGCTCAGTCTGTTTACCACAGGACTCTCTTATTCACTCTGCGCAGAGAAGTTAGGGCAGTCTAAATCAAGAGGAAATCACTTCCCTTGAGCCAAGAGGTTTTACCACTGCTGCCAGCAGTCTGAGAGATGACGCTGCTGTGCTGCAGCTCAGCTCCCGGGCGCTGTGCTGGCTCCATCTGGTGGGGTCAGACAGGTACCGGGAGGGAAAGTTGAGTCTCAGCCAAATCTCAGCTCTGAATCCCCACAGCTAAAGCATTTCAATATATGTAGTCTAGTAAGAATCACCATATTCATGGTGCATTAAGGAAACCCACTGAAAACCGTATTTCTTATATTTTATCTTCTAGATAGTTTGTCTCTGAAGGGAAGAAAAAAATCAACAAGCTGCAGAGTAAAGCCTGTGACTTGCGACAAATCCTTTAGCTCTGTGTTCCTAAACATCAAACATCAGACATCGGTGTGTAAAAATGAGGTACTAAAGAAGAAAACTGCTCCACTGCAATCTTTGGCTACAGCTATTTACACAGAGGTTGCCAGTTTAACATTTTGCCTACACCAGCTTCAGTGTGGAGCCTGGAAACAAGATGAAGGACCAGAAGTGTTTTAGATGTTGCAGGAATATCGTCCAGAAGTTAGTGCTGAAAGAAATGCAATGCAACAGCAGCTTGCAATCAGCTTATAACATATTTCCAAAAGCAGCTTAAAACTGACTGCAGCTTCAACCAGTTCAGCTTCCGTTTCACCAGCAGCCCAGTAGTGGGGAAACTGCTACACTCACACCACAGTACTGGGTGAGTCAGAGTAGTGCCGGAACTTCTCCAAATGTCTGTGTCCTCGATATCGGTGAAGCCAAGGCCCATCTGGAATTGTATCTGGACAAGGACGTCAGGGACAACAAGAGTGTTTTCCTTTTGTTGTTGATGCATTTGGAAAAACCTAAGAATAATGTGGGCCTGTTACTAAAGGGAAGGGTGACCCTGGTGACAGAGGATGCAGAGAAGGCACTTAGGGAGCACCTTCTTTGCATCAGTCTGCCCTGACAAGCAGGAGACCAGGGTAAAGGAACGTTGGAAGGAGGACATTCCCTTAAGGAGGATTAGGTTAGAGAACACTTGGGCAGACTTGACATCCACAAGTCCATGGGCCCTGATGGGATACATCCATGAGTACTGAGAGAGCTGGCAGACACCACAGCCAGGCACTCATGATCAACTTTGAAAGGTCCTGAGGATCAGCAGAGGTGCCTGAGGACTGGAAGAACGCAAAGACAACCCAGAATTACTGGCCAGTCAGCCTCACATCAATCCCTGGAAAGGTGATGGAGCACTTCATTCTGGAGGCCATCTCTATGCACATGAACACCATCAGGAATAGTCAACATATCAGGATCAGGAATCACCAAAGGTAAATCATGCTTGACCAACCTGATCACCTTCTATGATGAAGCAACTACCTGGATGGGTGAGGGGAGGGCAGTGGATATTGTCAACTTTAGCAAGGCTTTTGACACTGTCTCTCATGAAATCCTCACAGGCAAACTCAAGAAGTGTACACTGGATGAGTGGATTGAGAACTGGCTGAACAGCAGATTCTGCAGCTCATGATCAGCTTTTTGCTTTCATGTCGTTGGCAAAGGCTGGGCATAAAGTGACAGATACACAACAAAGCTGTCAGCACCAACATCAGAAGTTCCTGTCTACCTCTGTTTCAACGTTGCACATCATCAGCACATCACTCTTCCAAAGGGCACACATCCAACTACTTGCCTACATCGTGGCCCCATTAAATCAGACACTTGATCTAGGTAAAACAAGCCCTCAAAAAAAGATCCTTTAATGAACTGTTTGAGGTGAGCTGGAATAGCAGCTGCTTTATATCAGTGTAACATGTCTGTTACCCCACAGCAACAGGGCCAAGAGAATTAGTCAACACTGATGGCAGTACCAACAGAACCACTGTCAGCACTACACAGTATTGTGGGGTTTTTACCCCCAACAGCTGAACAGACAAGGCTACTGCCCCCCAGGACTGACAGAAAATAGATGCTCACCTGGATTTTAGGGCACTGCTTCATCTTGTCCTCCTGGGGTATTGTGTTTGTGACTACAACTGCCTCAAAACAGGCATTGTTGATCCGGGAAATTGCTGGCCCAGAAAAGATCCCATGAGTTAAGATGGCATAAACTTTGGTGGCTCCAGCTGACACAAGCCTGCAAGGAGGGAGTGAAGGAGAAGGATGAGTAATTCTCAGCAAGTATTAAGCTGACATTAGTGCAGGGCACATGGTAAGCATGACAGGAGACAGCACCATGTGCTTAGGGGACAGGCCACCTTTGATTCCCCCTCTCTATTGACTTGGGGGAAGAAAACAGTTTTACAAGTACCACGAAATCTACCACAGGCAAAGCACACACTGAAAAAACCCCATTGTTCTTAGCTCTGGAATATTTGGAACAGATCATACAAATCACCTTCTGTAATTTTTGCTTACACAAGGCAGCAGATACTTAATACTGTGTTAATACTTTAATACTGTACTTAATACAGTATGAAATACTCTGCTAATATTTAATACTGTATTTAATAGTTAACAGTCTTGCATATGTTGGTGTTTCTAGTGTAAAAGGCATGAATGATATCAAAGTTTAAAAAGCTTATTTCTAATATGAAATCAGCTGATGGACCAGATAACACTTAGATCTACCTGGCATGGCCAGTGATGGTCCATTTTCAACACAGACATTTTTCAAATTAAAAAAAAAAAAAGATACCATGGTTTTCTACCTATTCCCACTGCAAGAACTTTAACTGGGTTTTCTTCCTTATTTTGTATGACATGAATAATCAAGAAACTGCATGAGACCTTGTGGAACTCGTCATGCAAATAATCTGCTTAACCCATCACACAGCGTTCACTAAGAGCAGGTTCCTGGGCTGGGAAGGCAGCAGTCAGCCCCACTCACTTGTCTGCAGCGTGGCAGATGGTGCCACACGTGTCTGCCATGTCATCTACCAGGATGGCCACTCTGTCCTTGACGTCCCCCACCAGCACCATGCGATCGACCTCGTTGGCCTTCTTGCGCTCCTTGTGAATGAGGGCAAAGTCTACATTCAACCGATCTGCAATGGAGGTCACTCTGAAGAGAGAACAGTTTCCAAACAACGCTTAACTCCACACAGCAGCTTCAATCAAAGCTCTTTCAGTGTCAAGCACGCTGCACTAAAGAGGAGCTGTCACCACATCTGCTACTGCTCCCAAGCAATTAATAAAAGGCACTCTGCCACCTTAGTTTCCCTTCAAGCAGCTAAACTGCAAGCTCAGATCTAATCTCTCTCAGTGATAGCAAACAGATCTCATCTTTCATCATGACCACTGTAAACTAATTTGCATTTAAGCTGAAAACAAACCTTAACCAGCAAGGTCAGCAAACTTGAAGTGATCCAAACACTTGGAAAGCTGTCATCTTTGTAACACTACACTGGAAAGGCTGAAGTTGTGCTATGACAGGGCTCTACTGTCACTCCTGTAAGCACTCAATCATCATGCACACAAGCACTGGCACAGATTATGGCAGGATTACACATCCAGGAAATGCAAATACACCACCTCACATTTATTTCCATTAAAGCGACTGCAGAACAACCTTACTAGAGGGATCTTAATATATTGATACTGATGCATAATAAAGAGTTTAAAAGCATTAAGAGTGGAAGGAGTAAAACACACATGCACCTAAGAAATTTTATACTTGAGGTAGGCAGACTCTCAGCCCCACTAGATCAGATTTATCATCCTGGAGGTCCTACACAAGACTGTTAAACTAAACTGTAGTATTTGGCTTTGCTCTCTCCATAAAATACTGCACTAGCCAAGATCGAAACATTTCAGTATAAGAGGCTTTTGAGCAGATTTTTTCATGAGTCAGATTATATCTGGCTGGTTTGGCACTTCATATACCGTGTTATGCAACAAGCTACAGAAATAGCTGAATATACAGAAGGTCTTGCCCAATCCATGGACCACAGCAAAGCTTCAGAAGACATACAGTGACCTACAGTGTCAGTGTCTCTTGGCTGTTTGTAACCCATCACTTAAAACATTCTGAGGCGTATCAGTCAGATCAGCACACACCAACATTTTGGTGTGATGGTCCTGGATTAAAGAGTACATCTGTGTCCTTGTCCTGTTCACATGTAGCCCTCAGACAGAAGCATCAAGGAACAGTCTAGTTTCTCCCAAAAAGCACCTGAGAATATTCTGAGCTGCCCACAAACTGGCATGTTTGTCTGCAGGGAGATGGGAGATTGTCAGGCTATCAAAATAGAAATGTGCTATAACATATGCTGCTGCTTTTTGGAAAGGAACCATCTATCTTCTTCGTTCTCAGGGACGATGAAGAGTGGCAGCAGGCTTAAATTACAGCTAGATATTCAAATCCAGGGTAATAAAGTAAGAAAATGCCTCAACAGACTAAGTTTAATTCTGCAAAGAAAGCAGCCTGGATAAAAATGTATCATTAATCATCAGCAGTAAGCTTGCCTTGGCATGGGGCTGTAAGCCACACTATTTCCTCCTTCAATTTGCACAAATACCCTTGTAAAAATTGGTTTAGTCCAAGGGATGTAGTTGTTGTGCAATTCCTACCTATGCAGCTGTGATTCTAGAAGCTATTTAACCCTCCATGTAGCCCAAGAAACCTTGTGACATTCCCTAGGAAGAATATTTGACCACCCTTCACCAGCTGTCCCAGACTGTCTGAGAGACGGCAGACTGGCAGAAGGAACATATTTTAAAAATAGGGTCACAAGTATTCTTAGGAATTGAAGTAGACACAGAAGCAGCATCTAAAGCTACCTGTCTGACAGCTCACCTCTTGGCTCCACCAGCGTCCGGTGAAACAATGGTGCAGTTCTTCCACTCTGGAATATTCTCTTTGATCCATTTCAGTACAGCAGGCTCGGCATATAAATTATCAACAGGGATATCAAAAAAACCCTGCAAAGAAGACAACAGGAACAGATGTAGCTGAAAGTCCCATTCCAGAAACAATTTTAAGAAGCTTTCTATATGATCAGGCACGCAGTCATCACCTTTCCACAGCTTTCAGCTTTCCTTTTTACTTCCCTTGATGTAAGGGCAGTAGTCTTTGGGATACACAGAATAGTAATGTAAGAAGTCTTCAGAGCCAGAAATAGTTCAGCAGCATAAACAGCACTTTACATCTAACACCTCCACAAAATGAAACCAGTTTTGTCCTGAGGGGGTGCAGAAAGCCTGCATCAAATGCACTCATTTCCAGAGCAGCTGGCTGCCTGTTTACAGTCAGTCCTTAAAGCTCATTACTCAAACTGTTCACATCTACAAAATAGGCTTGAGTAACATCTGTCTTTAAACTAATGCAGCTGGTTCCATAACTTTACAGTGACCCTGCAGACTTCTCCAAGCAAACCTCAAAGGTCACTAAATGCCAGGAGTTAACCCTGAAGTAACAGGCAGGAGAGTGAGAGCAGCTACTCCTGAGGAATGCTTTAAGGTACAGGGGTAACAGACCCTTCTTACCATCATTCCTTCTGTGCTGAGCAACACAGCAGCTACAAGAACCAGGCTGAAACCAGCCAGACGCTGGAAGCACACGTACACAAATTATCCCATTAAATCCCACCACTGCTGCTGGTGCAAGGCCAGCCCTATGGCACACATCAACTCCAAGCCCTTAAGAAAGAGGGGGACCCCCTTGGGCTCAGTTATTTCATGCTCCTTCTGAGAGTCTTCTCAACTGTGCCCCCACAGATTTTTTTCATCTGAGACAGTATTTCTGGGCAAATCATACTGAAGTGTGAATGACTGCACTTCCAACTGTTAAAATGACAGCCAGCCCACCTACTTCAGCAGGCAGTAACTACCTTACCCTTTGCAGCAATACAACAGACATCCTTCCCTTTGCCACACCCCTCTCAGTTGCACTGAGTTGGTTTCTTAGTCTTGAGCACTTGCTCAAGGTGGAGAGAAACAAAATCAAATACAGCTTGCAGCCTCCCCTCTCCCTGGAAAATATTCTTGCCAGTTTTCTTACACAGCCCAGATCAAGACTTAAGTTGCTCTGTGAGATATTCTATTCATAAGCCAACAAAGCCTCAGAATGACTTTCAATTCATCACCAGCTTGGAAAAGAACCAAAGCCAGCTTGTGTGGAGGGTGGCACTGAATGGATACAAGTGAGACTGCCCATCTTGCCAGAGGCAAGCTATCAGATCACTGTCCTTGTCAATTAAACCCACAAAAGCAGCTGTGCCAGGACACCTGAGGGCAGAACTAACTGCTCAATTCTCCAAGACAACACACTAAGTATCAGAAAGCTCTACTCAGAATTTAAGGACACTCTCCATCTCGCATTCCTCAGAGGTCTAGTGAAGAATACAGAGTGTCACTGTGTGGCAGCAAAGCTGTAGTGATCATTTACTAGTTCATTAACACAAGACTCAATACATATAGTCTGATCAAGAACAACTATACTTTCATTTACAGGTTAACCTGCTACCCACCTCCCCATCCAGCCCCAAATCGCCAAGTCTTGATCACTGCTGTGTCTAAAAAAAGCAGGTGACTGGAAAGCTTGCAAAGCATTCAAGAGGCTCAGACTGGAACTGGTTAAGTCCTTTCCTGACTTTTGCTCCTACCTGAATCTGAGACGCATGCAGGTCCATGGTGATTATATGATCTGCACCTGCCACAGACAGCATGTTTGCAACCAACTTGGCAGAGATTGGAGCTCGACTCTAGTACAGGAAAAAAAAGACAGTATAAGACAAGTTCAACTCCTTCATCAAGATGTCAGCCTTCTGCTTCCAGGCAGTGATTCACAAGCAGTTACTAAAATGAGCACTCATTAACATTGCATCTTTTCATCAGCTAGTGATTAGACTTCAGTATATTTTCAAGAAGAACTAGATCTTTATGAAAAGATCATTTTGCAGTCCAACATCCTGAAGTTTAAAGAACTGAAAAGAGGTTGGATATGCAGAGGAGGCAACAAAACTGCATTTAAATCCTCTCCAGCAGCCAGAACTTTCAAGGTGTGCATTCAACTTCCCTGCAGAAACCTTTACCAGACCCCTTACCTTGTCCTTTTTGTCCTGCCGGGCGTAAGGGAAGCAGGGGATGACAGCTGTGACTCTGCTGGCTGAGGCAATCTTGCAGGCATTTATCATGATGAGGAGCTCCATCAGATTGTCATTGATTTCCCCACAGCCACTCTGCACAATGTAGACGTCCTCCCCACGAACACTCTCGCCTATTTCCACGCTGGAAACAGATGAGAAGAGAGTTGCAGCCAAACACAAATTAAAGCACAGCCATTACCTGTGCCTGCAGAGCAACTAAGGCACTGCATTCCCAAGGGTCTGCGGGTGACAGTGCCATATAATCAAGGCTGTTGAGCAGGAACACTGCTGTTTATTTGCTCAGTGGCTATTTTACAGTGCTCACTGATCAGATTTAATGGTCCAGCCAGTTAAGGCTAAAAGCACTCAGCCTGTACTCTTGATCTCAACACAAGCTGAGCATGTAAACACCCCAGAGCAGACCTTGTTCCCCTGGAATCACAAGCCCAGCCACCTCTAAAAGCAGCAGTGTACAAAGGAGCAAGGACCACGGCCAGTCACCAGACAGAGTGGGGTCAAACTGCTACCAAAGCAACACCGCAGCCAATTATCAGATTGAGAGTCGTAACAGCCATTCAGTGGCTCCAGCAGAGAAGCACTCCAGCGTTTCACTCTGGAAAGGCTTCTGGGGTTAATTTCCTCCTGGATGCAATGCACACTAATCCCTGCTGATGAAGGGCCTGAATACAAGCCAAAGGTCCTGTTTGCCAGCAGCAAAATGCCAGCTCCAGTGCACGTATGGAGGCACGTGCACCAGCAACAGAGCGGGAAAGAAACCACTTCACTTATAGAGCCCCTCAGAGTAGAGTTCTAACTCCAGGATTTCATTCTCTGACTTTTCTGATATCTTCAAACTTTTTTTTGATGACTAATACATATTTATAGCCTTACTGCTCAATATCCATCAGCAAACTGCTGTCACCTTCACTGCACACTGACTTACAGGATGCATCCATCTCTCATGGAGAGTTTCAGTCAATGAGAACTCTCTGCTGGGGAAGTGTCTGATTATCAGCAGTTAGCACACAAGTGTCATCTCCAATATTAGGGTGACTTAAGACATTTCCGATACAAAAGCGTTTTTGAATTATTCTGTTAAAACAGTCTTACTCTTTTGGGGAAG
Organism: Melanocharis versteri; assembly: GCA_013397845.1. NCBI lineage: Eukaryota > Metazoa > Chordata > Aves > Passeriformes > Melanocharitidae > Melanocharis > Melanocharis versteri. Next base: position 922 of record VZTG01008541.1, on the reverse strand, counting down.
CACCTGCTGTCACTTTATTGGGGTAAATAAGATGTCTTTTAAGTCTTCAAGTCACATTACCTGCTGACATAGGAACCTGCTGGCCAGCCAACTAGATGGGTAAGAGCAGTTAATAAAGAACAATGAGAACAGTGCAAGGGCTATAAATCAAACAGAACTTTTTATAACTCCTCTACAACTCTTTGTACTACCTCTGAGGTTTTACAATCAATACCCATGCAAGAGAAACATAATATTGTACATCACATGTACATCCTGGATTTTTGTGGGAAAAAAATTGCTGTTTCCAGAAGGAGTGGGTTGGAGCAATCAAGGTTCTTCGTATTATACTCTGTGGTGTACACACAGTTAGTGCATTCTCTAAAGCAAGCTTCGGGAGCTCTGAACAACTTTCAACCTCTTTTTTAGCTTTACGTAGGATGGCAGCAAGATTTTTAAAGCATAGATACATGGCACAAGGAGAATGTTAGGTTTCAGAGCTTGAGGGAAACAGACTGCATGACTGCAAACGCACCGTGGGATGCACGGAGGTGTGAGCCTCTTCTCTTTCCTCAAGAAATCTATCAATACTTTTTAAGAGTCTGAGGCTCCTCAGAGTAATTTAAAGGTACCAGCTACACGCTAAGCACTAAACTATCAAGCCTCAAGCAATCAGAGTTTAGATTTAAGCATAAAAAAGCCTAATCAGTCTAGGTGTAACTCCGAGAGGTGCCGTCCCATCAGCTCGTGGCTTTGGGGTGGAGGGAGCAAGGGCCGGGTGGCGAATTCCACCGCTCCAACACTTGCCACAGCGGCCAGGTCACAGAAATCCTCCAAGCTCAGGAGCCCCGCACGGCCGCGGGTGCAGGGGAAGCCCCGAACGCGGCAGCGGGAGCCCGCGTGGGGCCGGCGCCGTGAGGCGGGGGCCGCTGGAGGCACGGCC